>OX101785.1:23108946-23708946 GCA_944452715.1 Ophion slaviceki | reverse complement strand
TGTGCCTGGCTTACCACCGCACAATTTACGCCTCAAGGTTGGCTCCGTAGTAATTATGATTCGAAACATAAACCCACCAAAACTTTGCAACGGTACGCGTTTGGTGGTAAGTAAATTGATGAACAATGTGATTTACGCGACGATACTCATCGGAAAATTCGAAGGTGAGGAAGTTCTCATTCCGAGGATCCCGATGATCCCAACCGATATGCCGTTTGAGTGTAAAAGACTTCAATTTCCGATCCGTCTTGCATTCGCCATGACCATTAACAAATCACAAGGACAATCTTTGAAAGTTTGTGGTCTGAATCTTGAAAATAAATGTTTTTCACATGGGCAATTATATGTGGCATGTTCACGGGTCGGAAGCCCATCTGCGTTGTTTGTATTTGCGCCTGATAATAAAACAAAAAATGTCGCGTATCACAAGGTGCTTAACTGAAGTACAACCGATGCACCAAAATACATAAACAATAAAGAATCATTAAAATACTTGATTGTTTATATTTATATTTTTCCTAATAAAAGATTGAATTGAATAAAATCCAAAATCTGCTTATTTATTGCCTCTAAGGCGGAACAGAGTTCGCCGGGTCAGCTAGTATTACTATAAAAACAATTATTGTTTTCTCGTAATGCTAAGTAACGAGCTCTTTCAAATATTTTTGTATGAGCGAATCTGTAGGGGACCGCTGGACAGCATACTACTACCGTCCCGATAAACCTGGCAAGTTCTCTAATTTGACAACTGTTCATTTTTTGGAACTTTTGGGTCAGTTGTTTTACTTTTTCTTGTTTATCATCTGGCAATTCTATAAGCATTTTTTCGGAATTGAACCAAAATCCCAAATATTTGCACCTCTGTGAGGGTATCAACTGACATTTTTGGAAGTTAATGATGAATCCTAACTTTTGGATCAGAAGACTCGAGATTCGAATATTTTCCTGACATTCAGCAAAGGACCGGCCTATGATCAGTATGTCATCCAAGTAGATGACCGACATGAGCCCTATACTTCATAAGTTTGCGACTATTGGCTTCATAATTTTTATGAAGACGTAAGGCGCTGTAGCTAGGCCGAAGGGTAAGCAGGTAAATTCGAATAATTCATCATTAAATTTGAACCTTAGGTATTTTCTATCCGTTTTTTATATAGAGATAGCGTAGTAAGGGTCTTTTAGGTCGATTGTTGCTAGGAAGCATCCCTTTCTTATTAAGTTTATGGCTGTCCTTCGGTCTTCTATTTTTAAATGTTCGGTTGGTATAAATTCATTTAACTTCTTCAGGTTAAGGATCAGTTGGTGACCACCACTCGACTTTGGGACTGCGAAGATATCCGATAAAAATTGTTCGGAGTCGGGTTCGCAGGTTTTAATGGCTCCTTTTTCTCTCAGTGTGTGTATTAAGTCCTTAATCGTTAAGCTTTCTTTCGTTGAAAATGCTCGATCTTTTGGGACGACTGTTTGGTAGGGTGTTTTCCAAAAGGGAATTTTATATTTTCCTATCCATGATAGTATTCGCCTATCACAAGTTATTGTTTCCCAAGCGTGCTTGAAAAAACGTAGTCTGCCTCCTATTGTACTTGCCGGTATCGCTAGCGTCTCCGATATTGGCGATTGTCTGTTTTCAGGTTGGGTTTGTCCCGACGATGGCTGTCCCTCTGTCTCGACGAACTGTTCTGGCTTTTCGCTACTTGTGGGTATTTTTTCCCGCCTAATTCCGTTGATCTCTGGAAGTATCTTCCGGCAGGGCGACGAGGCGGGAACTTCGCGTTTTTGGATGTTTTTGGTGTTAGGGTGTTTCGTGTTATTTTCATTTCTCGGGAGGTATTTTCCAGTGCTTTTGCTGCCTTCATTTTTTCTTCCAGATTTTTTCCAAATAAAAATTGATCTGTTGGCGATGAGACCAGGACATCTTTAGCTGTTGTGTTCAAATTTGCTACTATAAGACCCCTTCTAGTTGTCGAGTCGTCGTGCTGGAGGTCCGTGAGCAGTCTCCCTATATCACTCAGTCGTTCTAGTAGAATGAGTTTTTCGTGTTTATTATTCAGGAGTTCTTGGACGGTTTTTCCTATTGCTGCGAGACACGCTGTTGTTTTCCTCTGCTTTGAAATTATTCTTTCGTCTCTCTTCAGTATTGTTTCGGACAATATGATTTTTACCTCGGGATTAATCAGAGGTGGGTCAATGCATATCACGTTCTTGGGAGGTGAGTATTTGTTGATTATTTTTTCTTTCCTCCGAAGGAAGTCCTTTCTTCAGGATTTCCTCCCATTTTACCACAATTTCGTTGGACATGGTTTGGTTTAGAACTCGCTCTTCTAGAATTCTTTTTCCCATTACCTCGAGAATGTGTGGTTCGATGGGCGGTTCATTTTCCGATTGAGTTGCATTGTTGCCTACCGTAGGGGCGGTCGTGTCATGAGATTTTTCCAGGTAAGAGGCCTGGGTAGCAAGACGTACCTCGTGGTTCGTATAGTCGAGCGTTTCTTCGTTTGCTGTAACGGAGTTGGCAGTCTCCGTTGCGTTTGGTGAGTAGACGCATTCTGTGGCCCTCTCAGAGAGTTCTGCCTCGGTATCGTATCTGTCAGATCGAACCTCTGATCCTCTCGCGAAGTTGTGACGTCTCTTCCCGTAACTTCGTCCATTTTCCGATGACGCGGATTCACAACGCCGCCCTGATAATTAGGATAAACCTTATTGTAAATGAGGTAGCTTGGTAAGTACACTTTACGTATTTTCTTTTCACGTTAACGTCCATTAATGTGGACGGAAATATTTCGTTGTTTTCCTAGTACGTTGGACGTACTCGCTTTATAGGCTGGGGCCTATTGAAGCGGACAGAGATCGTTGGTTTTTTCATCGGTACGTTCGACGTACTTGCTTTATAGGTTAGGGCCTATTAAAGCGCACGGAGATCTTAGTTGATTCGTCAGTACGTTGGACGTACTCGCTTTATAGGTAAGAGCCTATTAAAGCGGACGGAGATCTTTAGTTGATTCGTTAATACGTTGGACGTATTTGCTTTAAGGGTAAGAGCCCTTAAAGCAAACGAAGACCTTCAGCTCCGTGGATATATTGAGTAATAACTCTTTTTCCTGTAGGTTAGAGCCCGTAGGAATTGCTTGTAGCGAAAAATATCCATTCTTCAGCACGAGTCTTCCTCCCTGATACGTATGTGACGTAGTTTTTTTTTTACTTACGTTTGTGTGTCTTACGATGTCTCTTGCTTGCGAGTTGGTTTTCCAATTTTCTAATCCTCTTCTCCAGTAAATCTTGCGTATTCTTTATTCCGGAGGATTCGCTGCTAACACTCATTTTCTAGATTGCAGCGAAAACTTTTCCGATGCGTGTGGTTCTTTCGACACACGAAAGAAGAATGAAACATCGTAACCATGCCGTCCACGACAACAAAAAATCCATGGATGACTATGAAGCGTGTGGTAATTCGGGCATGATAGGGGGAACTACAACGTGGTCTATCGGAAGAGGCGCAAAATACAATCCATATATTTCGCTTCTCACACCACATGCCGAGTTCTTTCGCCAATCTGCTGAGGTCTCTAAATTGAATTCCACCCATTCGGTTAACATAAGCAATGACGGTTCTATTGTCTATTCTGAGAAGAACATCACAGTTTTCGAGATTCCCAGCAAAACATTTCAAGCCGAAAAAAGCTGCTTGTAGCTCCAAATGATTAATGTGTAAATTTTGTTCTCTTTTATTCCAGTAACCGTGGGTTCTAACGCCATTACAACATGCTCTCCATCCGGTTCTTGAAGAACCTGAAAAAATGTCCAGGGTAACTCTTTTGGCTTGCATAGAATTATAACCTTTTGTTATATTATTTTTCCACCATTGAAAATCGGTCGAAAGTTCTTTTGGAATGTTCATGACCCGTTCAAAGTTATTGTTATTGTTCTGCAGAGCAATGTGTCCAACTGTATTTTAGAGCTAAGCAGCAAGACCGTAGGGTACCGATAAAGCTGCCAAAGTCCTTTATCTTACATTTCTTTTTCGAACTAAATTTTTCGATTAATGTTAGCATTTTGATTTTCATTTCGTCTGGAAGTTCAATGATCAATTGTTTTGAGTCAAACGTGAAACCTAAGAATTTCCATTTTGTAGCAAGAATAAGTTGACTCTTATCGTTATTTAACACAAATCCCAGCTTTTGTAGGGTCGCGCACGTTTTCAATGCGTTATTTAGACAGTCCTCGTATGTTTTTCCTATTAACAAGATATCGTCGAGGTATGTTAACGACGAGTACTTCGTTGAACGTAAATACGCCACAACAGGTTTTAGAATCTTCGTAAAAACATATGGCGTGGTACTAAGTCCGAATGGTAAGCAGACAAATTCGTACAGCTTGTTAGAGAACAAAAATCTCAGGTATTTAGTATCTGACTCCGCGATTGGGATTAAGTAATAGGTGTTTTCGATGTCACTTTCAAGTCCTGGGTTGATTTATGTAGTGATTTTGCTGACTTTATTTGATCTTCCAGTTTATCTCCAAATAGAAGTTCGTTTGCTGTACATTCCCGTAGTGTGTCTCGTAGAACTGGATTTACATTCTGTAGAAGGAGGCACTTTCTCATATCTGTTTCTTCATGTATCAGGTCTGATAACATTCGGCCTGCATCACTTAGACCTTCTATCCATTCAAGGTTTTCCTCGTACGTGTCACTGTTGAGGACTTCCGTCGTCACTTTTAAGATTGCGCCCAGGCTGGCGGCAATTTGGCTTTGAGTCGCCATGATGCGTTCATCTCTTCTTCGAATGTTTTCTTGTAATGATCCTTTAATTTCAGGGTTCAGCAATGGCGGTCTCATCGACTTGCAGTTTTCGGGCGGCGAATATTTTTTGATTAATTCAACCCTGACTTCTTTCGGCAGGCCGGATAATATTACCTCGTTGAGCCTCACAGCCAGATTTTTCTGTATGGGCCGGCTGAATGTTGCATCCTCCGTTAATCGCTTCCCCAAGACCTTCAGAATTTCGACATCTGATTCTGTCTGCTCAGAATTAGTGGGTTCGATCCTTTCGGAAAGTATCCGCTTATGTGCAGTCTGGGAATTTGTTGGTAAAGAATGGTTTGTTGTTCGGACGATGTCGCCCGCGACTGTTAAATATTCCCTCACGTCTTGGATTATTTGTTGATCGTGGGAAGCAATTTCATCATTTTCCTGGACCTCGTTATCCTCTTCGAAAGTCTCGTGCAGATATCTTTCCTCATCGGAGTGGTCGCGGCATAGTGCTCTGGCGTGTTTATATGGTAAAGAATCACGTGTGCAATCCGTGCCTGATTAAGAGAGTAATCTCTTTTCAGTTTGAGAAACGAGTGAGAACCTTCAGAGGGTTGGACCTTCTTAGGTTGGCGATCATGCGATTTTTGCGATGATGTGAGATTTTATGTGCCACTTGGACCAGCATACACATTTTGACGAAAGGAAAATTCGGAACTCGCGGACGGATGATTTTTCAACGAATAACCATTAGAAGGTTGGACCCTCATAGGTTACGAATTATATGTCTTTTGTACTGACATCAATTGTGTATGTCAGTTGGACTGACATACACACGCCTGACGCCTCGAGAGCCTTAGTCTCGTGCACAATTGGATAGCGAAGGATCTTTCTACGTGTCGGTTTGACCGACACGTTTGAAAAAAGAAGCGAATGGGAATTCGCACACCAAATGTGTTCCTATATAAGAACTTGGAACATAGAGACCAGCAAAAAAAATAAAATCTCTTCTTCACTTACCATGTCGCGATCTTGTCTCCCTCGATCTTTTCTTATGTTTTCGTAATTTCCTTTCGTTAATGTCCAATCCGGCTTCGGAGTTTGTTTTCTTCGTCGTCAGATGTAACCGATATATCTGATCGTTCACGTTTTCTTTTTTGTTCGCTCCACCACCCGTGACTCTTCCTGGCTACGTCAATGCGTTGGCGCTCTATATTTCACAATAAATACACACACACACACACACACACATATGTTCATGGGTTTATCTACTAAATGGAAACCAAACAACGCTGTCCTATGCATGTTTTTTTCTTAAAAATAAAAAACAAAGTATGTACAGCAGAAGGCAGTAAAAAATTAAACATATATCTTCAAAAAGCCGACATATTTTCTCTTTATTTTGCAACTTATGAACGATGTTATGAAATTTTGTGACAAGGGACTGTTTAGATTTGGAAAATGTATTTTTTCGATCGAATTTAACCAATCGATTGTTTTTATTTTTTGTTAAAACTTTATCACAACTTATTACGTATAATCAATCATAAATAAAAAAAACAAGTGCTGAATTATTAATTTGTTTATCGATCGCACATTCTTAACATAATCTTCTTAAGTGCTTACAGCACAACTGGAATTGAACTTATTAAACTCGACTTTTTACTTTTAAATGTGTTTATTATTAAACCTCTCACTTTAAAAAATAACAAGGTCAGTCATGGCATAATCTCCATAAAGGAACGTTAACTACTTCTGTATAGTCGGAAGGTCCTTCAATGCGTAGTTCCCCCGTAATTTCGTATATATAAGTGTAATAGGAAATGATGAGGTCGTGTAAAGAAATAGAAAACGTGATTGAGCCTCAAAACAATGATTTGTTTATTTGCTCATGTGGGAAAAGCCGTTTCGGCATAAAAACCCACGGTGAATTCTCTGGTATAATGATTGTGTGCGTTATTTTAGGTTTCTGAATTCGGGTTAATTTACGTGCAATCGCGCTATTGCGAATGTGCGTGTGTATGCACGTATGTGGTGTTGGTGTGGGAGGGGACACGGTCCCTTATCGTCAACCCCGTTGGGTTGGAAGTGTGTACGACAAGTTCCCGTCAACCCCGTCGAGTTGGAACGGGTGTCGAATGTTTGTATGCGGGAATGCTATCCCGACGCGAGAGAGTGTATCTCCAAACGCGCGTGTTATGTGCCGTATATATGCGATGGGCACGGCGCGAGAGACCGTGTGTCTCGTCGCGTGCGTGAGTGCGTGCGTGCGTGCGTGCGTGCGTGCGTGCGTGCGTGCGTGCGTGCGTGCGTGCGTGCGTGCGTGCGTGCGTGCGTGCGTGCGTGCGTGCGTGCGTGCGTGCGTGCGTGCGTGCGTGCGTGCGTGCGTATATATGCGATGGGCACGACGCGAGAGACCGTGTGTCTCGTCGCGCGCCTCGGAGCCGACTACCTGTCTCTTTAATGCGTGTATGCTCGCGCACGTCGACTGCGCCAGCCCGAAGCTTGGCGATCATGCACGAGCACGGCAGCGTACAGCGCCTTTTTCCGTATTGTTTCGTGGGAGTCACAATGGCGCGATTCGGAATGAAAACATGGATGCAATGAAACTATAATTCTCGCACTTACACCAAACAACTTCGGACAAAACAAATATTTTCAACCAAATATCACATTCAACATCTTGTTACTAATACTTTTAGTAGTAACCCGGCGCGTTGGTCTAGTGGATAGCGTGCTGGCCAGCGGATCGGGAAGTCGCGGGTTCGAAACCCAGTCGCGTAATTTCGTCGGGAAATGTTTTTCTTCGACATTTCTCGGCGAAAGACAACTAGTTCCGTGACTGGGAAGCGAACTTGTGACCGGCTGTATCGGTATAGGTTTTCCGCAGTTTCCCTATGCCCATATAGATGTGGAATGGGAGTTAAGAACGAAGTCGAGGCGGATTCGGGCTCGTAAAAAGGGAAGACCCTGTACGGCTGGAAACGAACCAATAAACAAAATAAAAATAAATACTATTAGTAGTAAGTAATTAAATAATTGCCATCATAGCTTAGAACGAAATGGGTCGTATAGTTGTTTTTTTAACAAACAATTAGACCTTCATAACTTATTTCTCATAGTCAGGTACAGGTAACTTAAAGTTATAAAATATTATTTTCCCTTTTAGGGTCAGATCTAGATTTGGTGATTATTGCAATATTTGGTCGAAAGATATATCAGAAACATCTCAAACATCTATCATCAACTCTGAACGAGTGACCTTTATTGTCACAAATGTTCAGAAAAATTACAGTTAATTCGCTATAGATATATACAACTCACTAATAACAACTTTAAATCCATAAAATTTGCCTGGGACATCAATTTTCCAATTAGTAGAGAAACAACGATTTATTGTGACGTGGATTCCGCGAACATTGAGAACCAGGATCGTGATCCTTATCCTCGGGAGCTTTAGGCACGATAAATCGTCACTTTCGACCGCCCGGCTCTGCCCGCGCATCCGTATTTTCCGGGGACGGCAGGGAATTTTGATTAATCGGATTTCGCAGTCGGTATGTCACTGGGGTCGGGGGATCCAACCCGACCCACCAACAGAAACCGGAGCTCTCCTTCATTTGTGTTTCACCAGAATTATATATCCTGGATGCACTATAACGGGTGGATGGTTACCATATAGCACGGCCACTCAGGCGGTGGGTAGTGGTAGAGGGGTCGGGTTTAACCGGGGAAGTAGCTTTAAGGGTTATGCCTAGTTGTGAAATTCGAAAAATCACTTTTTTCAATACCAATATACTTTGAGAGTATATCATCTTATAAATGTTCCTGGAAAATGTCAAGTTGATCGGATCAAAATTGACAGATGTATAGGCTGTTATGTTGACGCCCGTCGGTACGCTCGTGGTGTTCTTGGCAGCGCGCTTCAGCGAACGAAGAGTTGGCATCATTTATACATAACTATTAGAACCCGGGGCGTTAGTCTAGTGGTTAGCGTACTGGCTAGCGGATCAGGAAGTCACGGGTTCGAATGCCAGTCGCGTACTTTCGTCGTGAAATATTTTTCTTCGACATTTTTCGGCGAAGGGCGACTAGTTCCGTGACTGGGAAGCGAACTTATGACCGGCTATATCGGTATAAATTTTCCGCAGTTTCCCTATGCCCATGGAAGATATGTCATGGTGAATACGATACAGAGGGGGAAGTCGGCTGCGGCCGCAAGGTCGAGGGGTGTAGAATGGGAGGTGGGAGAGTTGTGGAATGGGCGATAGAGGGGGTGGGGATGTGGGGCGGGGAGGTAAGAACGAAGTTGAGGCGGATTGGGGCTCGTAAAAAGGGAAAGACCCTGTACGGCTGGAGCGAACCAATATAAAATACATAATTATTAAATTCTGCCGGAAGATGTTTTGAACGCCACAAAACCTATTTGGGTGATTCTTCCCAAATTAGACGTTTTTGATACACTTCGCACAAAAATTAAGGGAGCAAGAAAAAAATCCAAATTTTTGGGGGATTTTCAACAGGCTGTAACTCATACAAAAATGGTCGTACAGCGAAAAAAAAAGCAAATTGTAGCTCTAAGTGTCTAGTTTTCGGATCTGAGTTTGAAAATTTTTTTTTGAAAATATTTTTCGAGTAATCATAAGAAAACCACCGAAAAAAAATGTTCGAAAATTTTTTGGTTTTTTTTTTAAATTAAGACTTAACCTCTAAATGGACCGGATAGCTTGTTTATTCAGCTTTAATTTGGTTTTTTAAAAATCTCGATACGAGCATTTCTCGCTGAGATATCGGTGTTTGAATGGAAAAAGATCATTTTGTCTTTGATTACCAATATCTCAGCAACCAATGATCGCACAGAAATTTTGAGGTTGGTTTCAAAAACTTGAATGAATTCTCTACAAGAATTGACAATTGAATTTTGAAAAAAAAAATTTTTTTCAATCATTACATGAATTTGAAAAAGCGACCAAAAAAGGGCTTTTTGTGGTTTTTTGGAAAATCAAGCGCCCAATCAAAAATGTTGCGGAAACCACTAATGTTAAGTGTGCCTTTTACTGTTCAATATACCCACAAAAACCCTACGAAGTTTCAATTTAATCCAGCCAACCGTTTTTTTCCCACTTAATCGAATTTTTGAAAAAATTAAAGGAGCAAGAATTTCGCTCTGAAAATGTCATAATTTTTATCAAAAATGAAAAAAAAAATTTTTTTTTTCATTTTTCTCTCAATTCTGTATTAGTGACTTGGAAAATTTAAGAAAAAAAAAATCGAAAATTTTTGAAAAAAAAAATTCCAAAATTTTTGAAATTTTTTTTTTTTTTAAACTGTTTAAACACACACACACACACACACACGCACGCACGCACGCACGCACGCACCCACGCACGCACGCTCGCACGCACGCACGCACGCACGCACGCACGCACGCACGCACGCACGCACGCACGCACGCACGCACGCACGCACAATCTTCTGAGAGTGAGTTTGGAGTCACAAAGTACTGTGGAAGTGACGAACCACAGGGTCTCAATCTCTGATAAAACCACACACATACACGTGCGCAAGCACAAAAGAAGCGTAAATCCGCCGTGCAACCTCCACGTGGTACGCTTTGGGTAACGCTAATGCCGGCGGTAATTAATTTTTTTTAATTTTCTGAAGTTTTTAGCCAATTGAAAAAAAAATTCAAAAAAAAAAATTCAAAAATTTTGGAATTTTTTTTTCAAAAATTTTCGTTTTTTTTTCTTAAATTTTCCAAGTCACTAATACAGAATTGAGAGAAAAATGAAATTTTTTTTTTTTCATTTTTGATAAAAATTATGACATTTTCAGAGCGAAATTCTTGCTCCTTTAATTTTTTCAAAAATTCGATCAAGTGGGGAAAAAAACGGTTGGCTGGATTAAATTGAAACTTCGTACGGTTTCTGTGGGTATATTGAACAGTAAAAGGCACACTCAACATTAGTGGTTTCCGCAATATTTTTGATTGGGCGCTTGATTTTCCAAAAAACCACAAAAAGCCCTTTTTTGGTCGCTTTTTCAAATTCATGTAATGATTGAAAAAAAATTTTTTTTTTCAAAATTCAATTGCCAATCCTTGTAGAGAATTTATTCAAGTTTTTGAAACCAACCTCAAAATTTCTGTGCGATCATTGGTTGCCGAGATATTGGTAATCAAAGACAAAATGATCTTTTTCCATTCAAACACCGATATCTCAGCGAGAAATGCTCGTATCGAGATTTTTAAAAAACCAAATTAAAGCTGAATAAACAAGCTATCCGGTCCATATAGAGGTTAAGTCCAAAAAAAATTTTCCACGTCCGTAGATTAAAAAAAAACCAAAAAAATTTCGAACATTTTTTTTTCGGTGCTTTTCTCATGATTACTCGAAAAATATTTTCAAAAAAAAATTTTCAAACTCAGATCCGAAAACTAGACACTTAGAGCTACAATTTGCTTTTTTTTGCTGTACAACCATTTTTGTATGAGTTACAGCCTGTTGAAAATCCCCCAAAAATTTGGATTTTTTTCTTGCTCCCTTAATTTTTGTGCGAAGTGTAGATGCTATTCGATTACATAGTAAGTTTTTTTTTATACAACAGTTCGGAATAGTTTAAAATCTTGCTACGAAACAGATTTGGCAGAAAAATCGTCGTTATCCATTTTTTCTGTACTTTGAGTATGAAAATCTGGCGTGTAACTATCCAGACTTCATATACACTAGCAAGCTGAAGAGTCACTAAAATTTCAGAAACATCAGAAAAAAAAACATTTCTTGAAACCACTGCACATTTATTTAATTCCTCCTTGAAACATTTTAAAAAAATAATAAAAGCTCAGGTATTTCACATTAAATAACGAAAAGTTGTAGCCGTTTTCTCAATCATTCTTCTGGAGAGCTATAAATGGTTCATATATTGTGTAACGGATGCTGCTAGCTGATCATGCTTGCCAGAGCAGTGCCTTTTGTAGCTTACGCTTTTTTTTCTACAGACCTTGCGTGTTATGAGGTGGTGTCACAGGCGAGGGAGTCATTCCGCTGTTCGTTCTTAACTGTATAATTTATTAATAAGTCACTCTTTACCTGATCAAGTGGAACTTTTAGACACCCACTCGCTGCCAGATTTTGAGGTTAGAAAAGCGTAGCATGACGGCGCTGTGCATAGAAACCTGTTTAAATTTCGTTCCTCTGGGTTCTTCCCAAAATATGTGATTCAGGGGCATGATAGATGTGTCAGAGGGTTGACACCATCTTGGTTACGCATGTGTGGATATGCATGAGGTTACATAAAAATGATTTCACTCAGATTGCTGCCATGTAATTATCGAAAGACGAAAGGCTCCGTAGGAAAAGATGGGTTGAAACAAAAAGAGCGAAATCAATATTCAAAGAAAAAGGAGAAGATATTAATAAACCAATAAAAACTTGATAGGAAAATGTTTGCATCATTCCCCTGGCCCTACTATTTTTTTTATCGTGATGAATCTCTCGAAACTGAAAAATCAGTGTGATCTATGGGATATTATATTATATCGATTAGAACTGAAGTCAATTGCAATTTTCAAATGATAAAATGAAATGTTTTTGCTTATAAATTTCGTTGTCCTGCAAAGGGATTATTTCGAGAGAATCACCCATTTATGAAGATTTGCGTAAAGACACTTCATTGAAAAGATGTGTAGACGGCTTTACTCAGAATAACAACGAGAGCGAAAATCAGTACATCTGGAAGATCAGCCCACAAATTGTTCCGAGTGGCTTAATCGTCGTCGAATCAGCTGCATACATCGCTGCCTGTGGATTTAGCAAAGGAATAGCTGTCGGCCGAAAAGCCCATCAATTTGTGGAAAAAAAAGACGCGGAGCGCATAACCCTAGGATGACACTCACAGGTGTCACAGACCCGACGAAACTTTAAAGGGTCTGGCATCGCGGGGCCCTTGGCATTATGGATACGGCTGTATTACGTAAATTCACTTTGGTCCTACCTCTGCCATTTGTTGATCGGTGGACCCTCAGATGCCCTTTAGCTTTCGAACTGTGAAGGTAAAAAATTAGGACGGATCTCCCAGACCCGTGTGTATACGAATCGGTCGAAATTGCAAAATAAGTGCATCCTTAGTTTTCTTACAAATTCAACTTTAAATAATTTAGATAGAATAAATATATACGACTTTATTATACTTTTTCAAAAATAACTATTTTTAAAAAGTTATAAGTGAGATTTTACTACTAATGTCTTACTACATCAATAGAAGTAAATAAATAGACCGCATCTTGGTAACTTCGAGATACACGTACCCTGACTCGTTGCTATGTTAAAATTACGCACCTCATGATGAGTAAAGCCAATACTGAAAGACTTTTGTGGAATTAACGATTTTTTCCAAATAAAACTTCTTCGTGAAATTTACAAACGATTTCGTATTATTCTTGCCTAACACCTTATGATTATACCTTGTTTCTGCTTTCATTCGATACACACTTGTTTCATTAATACTTTTATGCATGTATAAACAAATTCAATAAAAAATATTGATGTACCATATATCGATTGTAACGAAACATGACACTCCGAAAATCGACCTACTTGACTCCTGGAAGGTTTGTTGATAGCGACGAAAAATTATATAACCATATTTTTTTCTCAAATTTTCACCTCGCCCTTTCAGAATCTACAAAGCAAATTAAATTCTGCCAATTAGTTCTTGAGTTATAAATTCTTTTAAATGTCAGACATGCAAATATTTACCGACAAAATATTGGCCGAACATAGGATTTCTTTTCACCGGCGGTTGCCTAAAAGTCTGCTCTATCATTTAAAAAAGTAATCTGAATAAATATAATTTTAAGGAGACTATATACAGAATTCGAAAGTTGGCTGGTTCTCACAGATTCAGAGGGTATGACTAATTATAAGCAGCGAAAAATATGAGTGTCATCCTAGGGTTAAAGTTGGCGGGAAGAGGGCGCAAGCGAGCACTCGAGAGTGAAGAATGCTTCGTGGGTAATATAAAGACAAATTGGCGCTTGAGAGGCAGTATCTACAGCTGAAGACGTACTGTATGGGCCCGGAAGAGATGACTGCGTACGTTACGAAATAAAAGTTTTAATTGCGTATAATCCGCTTTTGAAACATTAAACTTTTTTTCTTCGAAAATACGTTTTTAAAGTCGATAAGCAAAATATATCAAAAACTACGACATCGATCTTTCTGAGATTGTTAGGGCTTTTTGTGGTTGTAAAAATAAGGTATTTGATCGAAGGATTTTCTTTCCGATGTATACTTTCGATGTAATGCACGAAAAATGCTCATTTTTCGCAAAAATCGAGGCTTTCATTTCGAACACGCGCCATTTTGTTTTAATTTAATATTTCGGAAATTCTTTCGATTAATCACAAGATAAACTAATATACTAATAAAATCTGTTTGATTTTTTATTTTAGATAACCTAGTACAAAAAGGCATTGTTCACCGCAAAATACGTTATCAAGAGGTACTTCCGGGACAGCAGCTGAAAATCGATTATAATTAAATATTTTGACACAAAAAATGTACAGTATTCTTCAGATGATACGTTTTCAAATGCCTAATTTTAGTGGAAATGTATCATTACGGTTTTCTAAAAAAAATCTCGAAAGTGAGCTGTTTTCGACTATTACAACTAGGTGTTAGAATTAATTCGTAGCGTTTTACAAGAGATGGCGTACGTAGTACAGTATTTCGTATTTACCGACAGTAATGTATTCATCGTGAAACAGCTATCATTGAATGTCATTTGCTGTACATAACCTCTTTTTGAATCGTAAATAACAACACTTTATAATTTATTGAATATGTCAAAGCTTGTGCCGAATAAAGTGTTTTTGCGGGGAGTTTTACTTCCTGGTTTTTTGCATCGAATTGTCACTGGTGATGAAAAATGGATCCATTACGACAATCCGAAGTGCAGAAAGTTATGGGTCTAAGCTCCTGCTCTGTGTTTGGTGGGATGAGAGGGGTGTGATTTATTATGAACTGCTGAAACCGAATGAAACCATAATTGGGGATCGCTACCGACTGCAATTGATGCGCTTGAGCCGTGCATTGAAAAAAAAACTGCCAGAATACTCCGAAAGACACGACAAAGCCATTTTGCTGCACGACAATGCTTATCCGCATGTCGCAAAACTGGTACAAACGTATCTGAAAACACTTAAATGGGGAGCCCTAACCCACCCGCCGTTTTCTCCAGATATCGCTCCTTCTGATTACCATTTGTTTCGTTCGATGGCTTATAGCTTGTCTGAGCAGAAGTTCACATCTTCCGGAGATTGTCAAAAATGGGTCGATTCGTGGATTGCATCTAAAGACGAGGCGTTCTTCCGACATGGTATTCATACCTTGCCCGAAAGATGGTCAAACGTAGTAAAAAACGAGGGGCAATACTTTGATTAATGTATTTTTTTATTTTCATTTAAAATAAAATAAAAATGTCATTAAAAAACGCTACGATTTAATTCCAAGTCCTAATATAACCCGTTAACTCGTTGAATGGGATTTGCCACTATTCATAACGCCGGGATCTTAAGGTAGTACGTGCACTACCTTTTCTCCTTATTAGAAAAAAATTGATTTTTTCGTATGCTGTAGAAGAGACATAAAAAATTACTTCCGCGAAAACTCTGCAGGCCTTACCGGCTAAATACAATAGTAATGAATTCACGAAATCAATGCATTTAACCCGCACCATAGAGGGAACCCGTGCGGATCGAACTTTGGTACGGAAAGAATGTCAGTTCCCGATTAGATCAGAGCTCTGCGAATAGCAACGAATAACAAAAAAACTGTCGCGGTCACGTATGGTCCATAAAAAATAAAGGTTATGGGACATTTCGAGCAGATATCATCGATTCCAGGAAGACTAGGGGTAAGGAGTACGAACGCCGTGTCGTCGAAACGTCCGCAAAAGCGAGGACGAGAAGGGCGGCGCTGCTCTCCTACCGCACCGAAGTAAAGTCAGCAACAACCCAGTGCCGTGCGATATGCAGAAAGCACCCTTTGCTCCCTCATATGGAGCGATAATTTGATCAAATAAATTGTAAAGGCAGTGCCGTACGATATGCAAGAAGCACCCTTTGCTACTTCATATGGAGCGATCATTTCATCAAAGTAATTGTACAACCAGTTGATGAAGGCAATTTCTATATAGATAGACAGAATCTTATATATAGATTGTTTTGGAGAATACCGAAATACAAAAATTAAGTCAATGTTTTTTTTGTTGCTGAAGCAGTAACAAACAAAATTAATTTATAGACACAAGGAAATTCATAAGAAATTTGCATCCAGACAAAAAATTTACAGATTATCGCGATTTATACACATTATGACACGCTGTACAGATAAAGAATAATAACGAAATATAGAAATTAAGTCAGTTTTTTTCCCTTGCGGAAACCGTAATAAACAAAATTTATTTATAGACACAAGAAAATTCATAAGAAATTTTAATCCAGACAAAATTTTTTCAAATGATCACATCTCATATTTACACATTATGGCACGCTGTGCAGATAAAAAATAATAACGAAATACACATATTAAGTCAATGTTTTTTTTCGTTGCGGAAGCAGTAAATACATAGACACAAGAAAATTCATAAGAATTTTGAATTCAAACAAAAGATTTACCAATTATCACACATCATATTTGCACATTATGACACGCTGTACAGATAAATCGATATTACAGTTTTGTTCTTTTCCTATTATCTTTCGTTTTTATTTTCCTTGCGTGATTATTTTCGTTGACCGATCGCGCTAGAAAATGTCCTCTAGAAAATGATCCCCTAGAAAATGATCCCCTAGAAAATGACGAGATAATAGTTTATCACTCTCTCCGTGAGCTCTTCGTTGTGTGCTTGGCATCCCACGTACTGCAAATTTTTCATGTCCGAAACTTTGTCGAGAACTTGATGGAGAGTGTTGATTTTAACGTCAGTTCTCGATCGATCGCTGCACTCCAAGTTTGTCTCGTGTTCGGGCACTGAAAGCAACAATTCAAACAATATTACAAGCTTTTATTTAATTTGACTTTCTATGAAAATGGCAAATCGATATTTCACCCACTCACTTCCCATTTTCACGCCTCGAAAATGAACATTTTGTTAACATTTGTTTTGTTTATTTTCGAGACATGAGACAAAACGTGCAATATATGAAAAAATCCATATACTGCACGTTTTGTCTCATCGACGGGACACTTGCTCCATATCTCGCGTTCGTGATCATTTTTATTTCACTCGGTACGATAATGGTACGATAAAGCGAAACCATTCTTTTTATTAATGTAAGTACTATTTTTCTTACCTATGATTGATTGTTTTCGCCGCAGATCACTAAATATATTTTATACCGAGACACAATTATTTTTTTTTACATATAACACAATTCGCAAAATTGGTTAGCCCGAACACGCTTTATGCCAACACGGACGACGAGCGGGAATCATCGATGACACATGACGTCGGTTGTGTTCTTGTCGCTTAGTTCACTTCGGTGCAGTCATGCACTAGCGACGCACGCCCTGAAAACACTAACTACTAAAATCCACAGTTTCACGGACGCTTTTGGATCGGGTTCGCCACAGGCGTTCGGACTCCTTGCCTCTAGTTTTCCTGATCGATTCAATCGACTTATTTTTGCGTTCGCTAGCCGCGTCTGCCATCTCTCTCGTTACAATATGCACTTTACACATACACTACAACACACGGTTAAGTACACATACGGTAAACAAACACATGCTTGACATGTATCGGAAGCGCCTGAATACAGCGTTACCACAGAAATTGCCAGAATTATGAAATGGCGGCCTGCGACAATTCAAGTCAAATTTGATTGCAATTTTACTTCACATTCTATACTATAATGCAAACAATTATTACATGCACTTCTCAAATAATTGTTTTCTGTATCATGCTTATTATTATACCCAAATACATTAGGTTTTGCTTTTTTCAGATTCGACAATTTGTAGATTTTCTGTTGACTAGTCAATCCGCTAGAACTACCTTAACTGATGACAATCAGCAGCGTTGAAAATAAAACACACACACACAACTCCTGCATCTCCAAACCGCAACGTGGCACGATACAAAGGGCTGCGGCCTTTGCCCGCAACTCAGCGTGCCTGCTCTCTAAACAGGTTGCACCTTATCGATGGGCCACCGGCATCGCAACCAGGCATGCATGGATTCGCAGAGAGGTCTCGTTGAGCGACACGCTGCTCGGCCGAGTTCAGGACACCAATGTAAACGAAACTTAAATGGAACATGACAAAACGCAAAACGGACACGAAGAAACCCTTATACATATAAAACGGTGGTAACGCAGGGCAAAATAAAAAAACCACGACCTTATTGGTTTGTTTATTTTGGTGCCGCTGTTCCAGGGAATTAGGTCACAATATAGATAAAGCAACAACATGTACAGTTACAATATTGCAATTACGATACCGATTATAGATAACAAGTATAAAGTATTAATTATTTTGTCTTTATTATATAATATATAAACAGTTTTCCTACAAACAAATAAAGGAGGTATTTGATGACAGCGGATTACGGAAAAACAAAAAAATATTGTAATAAATTAATTGTAACATATTTGTTGATAGCCAATGTCAAATTTGTATAAAGATAATACCAATTATGCAACACTAATAATAAACGAAACATTACTAACCGAGGTTTTATTCATTCCTTCCATATCCATGCTCGTTACCTCGGACATGAAAAAACATGTCATAATTCAAAGCATAACCGCGCTAAGGGGTTAGGCTACTGTGACAACCTGAAAATAAGGGTTATTTTTAAAAAGTTGAAGAAATAAGATGATTGAAAAATCGTTTGGGAATTTATTTGTATGGACATTAACAAAGTTGTGTACGAAATTTCATAAAAAAATGTTAATAATTAAAGAATTTATAAACAATATTGTGAAGGACATTCAAACGTGAGGGGCTTAACGGTGTTCTTGATTTTGGCCACCCGGTTGATCTGAAACAAAAAATCGGGTTTTTTTCTTAAAATACATAATATTGGCTAAGGCTTGACCGAATTTTCATTAGTTATCGTGTTTTAATCATTAAAAAAAGTTATTTAGTTTTTTCAAAGAAAAATACCATCATTATTGTTAATAACTAATGCCAAAAGATGTTAATAAGAAAAACGTTGGTCAAAACTAAACTACTAATACACTGAATAAGTGTACTAAATTTCAAGTCGGTCCGTTCATAAGATGTCGGGAAATAGTGTACACCGGTTTGAAAAACATACTTTCGAGAACTCTTCAATTTGAGTTGCCTTATGCGACGAACGAGTGTTGGTCATTTTTACTGTAGTCTAACGCCTTAAGTGGATTGAAATTGATTGGAATGGAGAAGTGGGCTCTCCTAGCCCGCGTAAATTACGGTCGATGAGTGCCATGTTCTTTGGTACAAATTTCCAACTCACTTGACAAAAGAAACATCCAGGTCTTGTCAATTTTCAAACCGTCTACGGTATATCTTTAGTTAGCGAAATTAATTAGCTTTGCAACAAATAGGTAAGATCGCTGTAAGTCAACAAACTGTTACTCTCGAGATACCCGATGGAGCGTCGCGTATTTGCCTTTTTCACTTTATCGGGCTCAACTGTTTCTACTGTTTTATCAACTACATGACGACCACATCTAAATTTCTAACCGAGTCTTGTACCTTCTGCACTCTTATCGCTGGGTTCCTGCTGCGACAAAGTCAACATTATCCTTAACATTATGGCAATATACGAGGAGCAACCACTGACTCAGTACAACTCTAGTAACACTGGCATTGACAATAAAATGACAAGTCTTTATACGCTTTTTCTATAATTATTGTTCCACCGTGGGTTTCCTTATATCGTCTCTACCAAAGTTATACTCCATCTAGGACTGAAACTTTTTTATGCCGTTGTTAGGCTACATCAACCTCTTATTAGATTTAATCGTACGCGAGTAATCGTACATAACTTGTCGGATCTCCGGAAAGGAACGATAAATGCAACGCAGTTGTGCAGCTGTTGGGATCACAAGAGACATTTACATTGAAGAAAAATCGGTTATGATGTGTGCGGAAGAGAAAAACGATAGTACGGTGACCCCAGAATACTTTGATCAATAAAGAAACGTATACGTGGAACACAGATGTGTAATTACGGTACACATGTATTATCAACAATACGAAGGGTCAACTTTTACTTTCTCCTTCGAACAAACACGATCCGGTCTTGCGCGATGAGCTGTAAAACGGACTCCCTTCTGGCAGTCTCTGGGCAATCTTCATAGTGACAACTAAATAGCGTTCACCAATGGCAGTGAGTAGCCATCTCTTTAATCGAGATAAAAAAAAGCTGCGTGGTTGCCTCAGACCTCTGTAGAGTATATTGTGCTTCAGGATAATTTTGACCGGGCCAGGGACCTGTTCAAATTAAACGAGCGCACCTTCGCTATCATGGGAGTATGGCCTCTCCAATCGAGCTACGTCAAATTCACAGTGTGGCTCCTCTATCAAACAATTCACACCTGTTCGGTAACCGCCGATCTGGTTGATGTCTTCGGTCGATTCGATCTCATAATTCTAAACGTTTCGGAGAATTCATGGAACGTTATGATCATATCGAAAATGCTGGTAATGAGGTTCTCTCGAACCCTCATGGATCTCACGAAGCGAGTGATAGACGGTGTCGATGCGAAGTTCTTCCAGAGTCCCGAGGAGATGGAAATTTATATGACCTACAATCGCGTCGCCATGCGATTCTTTAAACTCTGGGTACTAATGGGAATTGCTACGTCGGTTGCTATTCACATAAAACCGTTGGACATTCTTTTCAACGCCGGTAAAGACATACGATTACTGTCATACAGCGCAAAAAAACAAAAAAATATTTGAAATGTGCAAGAGCTGACGTTGTAACCAAAGCCTCATTCAGTGAACATAGTCAAGACCAAGACTGTTCGTTTTTTCGCAACACCTTAATAAGCCCGGAGCCATTTATATCTCTTCATTTCTTTATGGGTTCCACATGCTAAAAATGTTAAGCTCATTTGTTTAATCACTATTATACATTAATGGGTCGGCATCAATTTATAACAATGTAACCAAATTATGAGACATTATAGTACAGTTCGACAGGTCGAGCAGACCTCAAGCTCAAACATACAACTTTTGAGCAGCGACTTCGTGGACGGCCCGGGTGTCCAGTTCTAGAACTTCGAAATTATTTAACCTAGAAACTTGAAATCCGACATGTAACTAGAATTCGATAATCTGCAGTTAATCGAATTCCTGATTTCGAAAAAACTATTTTTTACCACGAAATGGAGTGTAATTTGTTTATTCAGGCAAGTGACGTACCGCTGAGAAACTCGATGGGCTGCTATCAAACATATTTACGGGGGGCGATACTTTTACGCGAGGAAAAAAATTCTGATTTTCATGTTTTTTTAAGAAAAGATTTCTTCACGATTTTTTAGACTTAGGGTATGTTTTACTACTACATTTGGCTGTTACATAGTATTTTTTAAATTAATCTTTGAAAATGGCGGTGGTGTGGCATGGTCTTCTAAATGGGTTGCGGCGGATTTTATCAGACGGCGTGACACGTAGCGTCGGTGGGATTAACCTGAAACAAAACCAACGAAGATTTTTCTTTCAGCAACACTCATACAGAAAATATGAACCAAGATAAAGTGAGAAATGTTGAAAATCGATGAGATGGTACGCTTTGAAACAAAAAGATTGAATTCTCCGAAAAAAATGTTACATTTTGCAATAAAAAAAATACTTTTTTTTTAATTTTCAAAAAAATTGAGAGTCATGTTTTAGACAATAAGGTTAGAAAGATTTATACCAAATTTAATCAGAATCAGTCGATTAGTTTTTTAGCTATACGTCACGCCAGTTTGGAAAATGCAGTTTAGAGGACCGTGCCATACCACCGCCATTTTTAAGGATTAACAAATAAAAAAATACCATGTAACAGCCAAAAGTAGTAATAAGACATAACCTAAGTCTAAAAAATGACGAAGAAATCTTTCCTTTAAAAAAATCATGAAAATCAGCAAATTTTTTTCCTCGCCTAAAGATATCTCCCCTCGTAGACAAATTTTATAACTCATTCCCGTGTAAACATTAGCAATGTCCGACTTTTTCTACGACACCACCGCCCTCCACCCTTCCTCCCTAATTTTTGTAAATTTGACTCAGTAAGCTAAAAAAATCGTGATATGCGACACCCTCTAAAAATTTAAGGAAAATCACGCCGATTTTTCAATGATTCGGAACGCAAAACCCTCGACCCTCGTAACAAAGTGCCTTTCTCTTTGTGCATCGGTATGCCCTTTAATGGATTGATATTGCCCAGGGTCACAAAACAGAAACGTGGTTTTCAATCTTCCTTATCGTACACGCCTCTTTTTCGAGCTGAAGGACGCATCTACTTTCTGGTTTATGTGGACCTATCAACTCCCGCTTATATATGTGAATACGTTTCAAACAGCAACAATCGGGTACCTATTCTCTCTCGTACTTCACATATGCGGACAAATTTCCGTTCTTGCATTTAGAATAAAAAACGGCAGCATAGCCAATTACGAGTCATCTAAGACGGTATTTCAAGACATAGTCAAGGAACATCGAAATCTTCTTGGGTAAGTTTTCACCGATTCCTCTTTTTCCGACAAGTATTTTCATCTAAAACGTTAAAACAAAACTTTCCATTCTTCAAACAGAATGGCGAAAGACATCAATGACGTATTCAGTATGCTTTTATTACAAGAGCTTGTTGTGTACACCCTGATCATCGGCTTAACAGCTTATAATGTCATTTTGGTATGTTATTAACGGCTCTATTAAGCACATAGAATAATTGTACAGCGATTGTTCATCGAATATTCGTAGAATCTTGACAACTCGGCCAAAATAGTGATACTGGCGTCGCTACTCGAGAGTACGACGATCCTTTTGATGATTTATGGTTACTGCGTTGCCGGTGAATATCTCATTACCGAGGTACTCTTCACGCCAATCATTTTCCTTGCACTTTTCCCTATCAATATTGCTCTTTGAAACTTTAATTAAAACTCCATCTTTTCATATACAGAGCGGGAATCTGTACGCATCATACTATCAGTGCCAGTGGTATGAGAAATCAGAGTCATTTAAGAAACAAATGGTAATATGTATGATTGGAGCTTCTAAACCTATTCAATTGTTGGGCGGCGGTTTTTATATTTTCTCTCTCCCCAGCTTTACAGGAGTAAGCATTATTCTCATAAATTGGACGGTGTGCAAGAAATTTAATTGTGCAATCGCAGTGGCAGTTTATAGGATTTTTCGTTTGTTGTACAGGTTGTAAAAACAGCAGCTGGTTATATTTCTATGCTACGAGCAGTAATTTAAGCAAAATGTTGACACTCGAAGAATTCTTTGAAAGCAGCACCAATATGAGTCGTGATGATCTTGAAAAATTTGGTTTTCCACACCTGACGCGGTTGACTGTTTCCCTGTTCGGAGGTGAAAATAAATTAGAAGAAGCTATGTGGATTTTTTAATTTATTAGACTTTTGCTATTCCTCAGTTTTCAAATTTCCCCTACACATGGTTAAAGAATTCCTCTACGACTCCCGGTACTTTTATCAGCTATACAGCATAAATTACCCGATATAAATTCTGTATCGAGCGAATATTCGATACAGACAAAACACAAAAGCGTCGCAAAATTCATAGAGCATTAAGAAGTTCGAGACCGAGACGCTGGCCACGATATCGAGAATCAACACACAGATCAAACGCTCTTATGTACTTGTCATCTTCGTCAATTTCACCTGGATTCCTTTCCCTCTCTAAATCGTGCAATAAATGCAATATCTTCTCACAAGAAAATCGCGCGAGGTGTCACCCTCTGATTTTATGCGATTCGGCATGTTTGTGTTTGGTAAGTTCACGTTGCAATTTGGCCAGTTCATGTTGGTATTATCTCCAACGTGAACAATCTCATAAAAACCAGATAGAGAATTGAAAAATATCGTCAGGAACGTAACGTGGTGGAATAAACGACAGTGTCCTCCCAAGCTTGAATCCATAGCCGGCGTTCCAGCTTGAAACGGAGCCCCCGCGTTAAGGGGAGATATACACCTAGGAGCCGGAAAAAAGGTCATTTTGTGAATTTTTGCAAGGGAAACTATTTGAAATTTCGGATTTGGGTTTTAATTATCTAAAAGTATATACATTCAAAAATATGTTTAATTTTCTTTATTTAAAAATATCTAAAATATACCAGGATCTTGTATGATCCTTGGAGCGTCGTAAAAAAAAATCTGCGTATGCGGTACCCACTGGCGTTTCTTCAAAAATCATCTGAAAAAAAACCAAAAAGATTATTATATTAGATACTATAATCTAGTACTTGTCATAGCCGATTTTGAACATATCGATTTATGACAAAATGGCGGACGTTTGAACATAAATAGTGATTTTGGGCCAAAAATTAGTTATTATTTTGCCTCTAAAACAAAAACTAAGTAACGGAAAAAAAATCCTACGACAAGTACTAGACAATGGTGTATAGACTACCCACAAAAAACCTCAAGGCAATCGGTTCATTCATTTTCGAGAAATTTTGGGTACCGATTTGAAAAACGTGGTTTTGAGAAAGCGCGTTTGAAAATTTGGGAATGAATAAATCATGAAATTCGTCAACTTACATGGAATCATCGATACCAGGCCCATAGTGTAGGTCTTCTACGGTCGACGGAATATTCATAGCTTCCAAATCCTCGACCTCGACCATCTAGGTGTATATCTCCCGTTAAGGAGGTTGGAGCGTTAGCCACAAACCAAAATCAAAATATATATATACATTATTATCTAGGCTATACTGAGTCTATAGGATAAAAAAAATCACCATAAAACACCTGAGATAAAAAAGTTTCATGTGTGTAATTTAGCGTGCGGTTAAATGGGCAAGACGTTCACAGTACGGGTAATGTAATTTTTGGCTATTTAGCACCAAGTTGAACCATAACTAATAACGGACTAACGCAAATTGAACCTTGGTAAAGATTTAGAAAAAAAACCATCTTGCCCATCGTAAACCATTTGTTGTGAGAGATTGTATAAGTCATATCTTCATGCCCAAGTAGGCAAATCTCTAGTAAGCCGCTAGTAGGGGGAAGTCCCGTAACGCCGGACGGCACCTAGTGTCGGACACTCGTGCTATCACGACAATGTCGCAGCGAGTTCGCGTAAAAAAATCCCATGAAAGGGGTGCGGGGGAGCGTAGCGATACATAATCGCGGGACGCGGTTTGCCACTGACGCGCGAGGCCAAAGTGGGAGCGATTGATTGCCGCGTATAGCGGGAATACACTGCGTCGGGTAAGATCGAGGTGAGTGTTATTGCTAAGTTTCTGTGTTTAAGGCGGTCCTCTAGTTTCTCGGGTCGAAAAAATCGATTTTTTTTCCGTAAATCACATCTATATGTGTAGAAAATATGTGCCAAAGGATTTTTCGATATTCGAAGTGGTTCACAAGTTACGGCCCTGGAACGGAGCAGGTATACGGAGCACGTATACTTTCAAACGCGTTTTTCTCGAAACGGTGACCACGATATTTCAGAAACTACTGCACCGATCTTGTTCAAATTTATACAGCATCTTTAATATGTTATAAGCCAGCGATTGAACTAGGATTATCATGATTGCTTCGATAGTTTTTTTTGTACGAGCGAAAAGCTTAAGAAAAAATGAGTATAAAATAGAATGTAATTTTCAAAAGTGTATAAAAAAGTCAATTTTTGTAATTTAGAATTCACTCTAGTTCAATCGCTAGTCTTAAATATGAAGATTAAAATGCCGTTTGGTTTTTTTATTTCAGATAAGCAGAACAGCCGCAATCTTGGTCACCGTCAAGCATCTCTTTTACTTGATGTCTTCCTGTCGGCCACTATAACTTTTATTCTATTATATAATTTGACTTCAAAAAATTTGTAACGCTTATTTAAATGTTAATAAAGATTATGGAAAAACAATGAGATTGATTATTTCGATGCTTTGCCCGTAAAAAATTATTGAAGAAGCCGTAAAAAAACAGCCGAGAAACTAGAGGACCGCGTTAAGTGTTTATGTCAATGGTTATTATACGTCGTGTTCCATATATATTCGAAGTTTGTTAAAGTTTTCCTTGGATTCCCAAGGGGTTTTGATATAAAACGCGTAATTTTGGGGATTCTCTGTCCCCTGGTACCGGACACGAAGTGGTCCCTTAACGCCGGACAGTAAATATGCTGTTTCTTTCTCGTAAGCATTTATACTTTTGATTATAACTGTTGTACGTTGTTTTATAGGATAGAAGAACGCAGCGAAATCAAAATGGAACAGAAGAAAAAGGAAGGACAATGGAGCAAAAAAATTGGTAACTGAGTTTGAGGGAAGCTTTGCTTCGCTACGACGTTCCGACAAGCACTCTACATGAGAAAACATCGTTATTAAACCGTAGGCTTTGCTCCAGGTCTTGTGCAGATTCTCCATAATTTGTCGCCATTGCCAGATGCTGCAAAAAAACGATCAGTTGCTAGGAAGAGAAAAACCGAAAGAAGTGAAATTCTGACTTCATCACCGTGCAAAATTGTTGTTGAAAAAAAGAGAATAAAAAGAATGTTAGGGACAAACGGAAAGGAATTGGAAAGAAGTTTAAAACAGCGATAGAAGAAAATGAAAAAAAACTAAAGGCGTAAAGGCCAAAGGAAAAGATGGAGCTAAAGCGAAGAAAAAACAACCGTCAACTCAAATATCGAATATAAAAACTACTTGCGTAGGATGCCTGGAGGACCACGAAAAAGCCTGGGTGCAGTGGGCCAGCTGTTATAGTGGGTCGTGGATAGGTTTATGATTAATTTGCAGACATCCCTAAATGTTCGAAAACTTACAAATGCGATTGATGCACAATGTTTTGAAGATGTCCGGCGCTGGGGACTCGAAGTTGAGTCTGTCCGGTACTAGGTGCCGCTTGCAGTGACGGCAATTTTTTGTACCAAAGTTTGAATAAAGTTTTTAATTTCATTTACGCAGAGGTTTCATTTTTGTTAATTTACTTTGGTTTTAAACTTTGTTGACGTAATTGTTTAAAAAAAAATTACATTTCTTGAAGCAGTTTTTTTTTATTGTCCGAAAAGCTTAGGTGTCCGCCACCGGGGGACTTCCCCCTATAGGGGTTGTCATCGTTTGAGAAACTGTCGTTCCAGAGCACTGCGCATGATGCGTGGAACATTGTAATGTATTTAAGGTGACCACAGTCGTCCTTTTTCACTCCGGGGCCGTCGCTAGAAAAACATTTGTCCAGATGATATTCGGGTCTCTCTCTCTCCTGCTTTCTATGACTCTAAGGAATCAGAGTTATTTACCAACTTGGAGGATCCCTAATCGATTGAAACTCGACATCATCATGTTGACCACCATCACCTCGGAGCAGGTAGAAAGAGCCAACGTAAGAGACACCGACAGCGAATTATTAAGCTGAGTACCGTGCTTTTCATCGAATTATTTTGTGTACTGAATGATCAAGAATCAAACGAAATATAATCAATTGCCCCTCAATTACAATATGTCGTGCAATGTGAGAATGTAAGTGTGTGCGTGTGCATGAATCGTCCGAAGCGCGTACTAGTACTAGAGCCTATTCGTCTTAATTAGCTAATTAAAATTTATATTTTACCACTCGTTACACCGATTTTAAATCGAAATAAAATAATCATGTTACTATATATCCAATATTGAACCATCAAGATTGAATAAAAGAATGCGAATCTTGGCTAGCGAATGAAGAGCATTGCTACCAACCCTAATGTCCGCGAAGTTGCTGTATTTCGGAGACTCAATATTAATTAATAGTAATAATAAATAAACTCATGACATAAATATTAATAGACATAATTACAACTTTAATTTTTAACTCTGAACCGCACGTCTTCGTGGAAATAGAAAAATATGTATATATAAAAATGAATTTCGTCGCGAACAATTTCAGTGACGACCAAAAATTCATCTAGCCACGGTTGATTAATTGCGTGACGCTATAGTTCGTTCAAAGAAGACTCCGCGTCGTCAAAAATACTTCTACAACAATAATAGAAACATAACGTCAAACGTAAAAAGATTTTTGGCTAAGACACTTTTTGGCGTAATTGGAGTCTCATTCGCACTGCAAGAACATCCCGCTGGAGGCCTCGTTTGCATTTTCAAGAACCACCAAAGCATTTTCAAGGATGTCTTTTGGAAGACTACAAGCGTCAACCGAGTGACAGCTATAGCGCATTGATTGTAACTACTTATCCCCACCCCCCTACTTAACTATTGTGTCATTAATGTGATCGCGTTCTTTGATTTTCGGTTCGGATTTCATCATGACGCTTGTAATTTTGAAAACCACGTTGCGGAAATACTGCATCATCAGAGCTGAATAACGGAGCTCTCGGCCCTGTTGCTGCAAATTGTAACGTTTTCGAGATGTAGCCACAACGCTGCTGTTCAACGCGACATCATTATTGTTTACCATTATCGACAGATTTCGCAAAAATTTTGCGTACGCGAGCCCTTTTAACGATTGTTTGTCGCTACAGTTGAAAGGACGCATCGATAAAAAACAAGCAACGGCGTTAACGGGCCAGTCCACTTCCGAGCCACGAAAAAAAGGCTATTTTCGCGATTTTTTTTGAGGATTTTATAAAAGATATGAATATAAAAGTTGTTGGGCTTGATAAATAAAATCTTTAAATATATTTTTTTATAATTCAATTTTTTTATATTCATTTTTAAGTACAAAAACTATAGTTTAACGTAACGCCTAAAACATAGGTGGGCTAGGTAGCCCCATCACAACTCGGCAACGGCTTGTCTGAAACAAAAAAATCAAAGTCCATTAGATTCAGTATGACACCAGCTATAAATGACCCGCGGATATAAAGTTTTATCAAAAAAGAAAAAAATGGCAGATGAAAAACGAAAAAAGTTTTTAAAAAAGCGTTTTTCCGCAGTGTTTCGCAAAAAAAGAGTAGAAATCAATATTTTCAAACCATCGAGGGTCATCTTGTTGCGAATTATGTTTACAATATGTGGTTCAAATTTCAAGAGAATCGGTTTATTAGTTGTAGAGATACGATGGAGCTAGATTTTGAAAACGTTGTTTCGAGAAAAACGCGTTTGAAGTTTATACTATGAAAAACTCTTACCTAAACTCAATCGGCAATTCCTGCACCGTACAAAATCCCTTCTGATTGCTCATCATCGTCGATTTCTTCAAATCTTCCTTACTTTCGATTTTTTTTTATTTTCAAAGTGGACTGGCCCCTTAATAAGAAACAAGAAATGAGCAAAATTTATATTAATATGGATAAAAAAAACCTTCCCGAGTCGAAATTTGTAGCCTCCTCTGAACCCTCGCAGGACCCATTTCTTTTGTAATACATAAGCCGCCAGCCTCCGTTGAACCTACGAAACCTCATGTGTCGAGTTCAGTGCCATGAAGAGACCTCCTCTTGGCCCAAGGTAGCCTCTGCTAGACCTCCCAAACCTTCTCTCGACCCCCAGTTTCGGTGAAACGTGCAGAGCACAGGCCTCCTTAACCTGCTTTCAATCTCAAACTGTTGCCTCGACCCCACCTAACCTGCTTTCGGCCCAAATTCGATATCTCCTCCATCATCATTCCATTGTGACCTGATCGGTAACCCGTTCGATGACGAAAATAATACGAAATTAATAAAAATACATCGTCCCCTTATCAAATTAATAGTCCAATATTAATATGCGAAAACAATCAAATTTGCTCAATATCGATTTATTATTATTTTATAGGCAATTGATAAAAGAATGCTTGTGTATACAGTCTTACTCCAATTCTATCGGATTAATAGGCATTTTCCTGTGAGAAAAAATCTCACAGGAAAATTCTTTAAAAAATGCCAGTCTATCCAGTATAAGCTTACGCGACGTTTTTCGTTCTTGACATTTTTTCTTAAGCCCTCTAGTTCTTGAGTTACATTGCATTATCTAGAATTAGTCTTTTTAGCAAAAAATGAAATAACATTGCGAAAAAATCGTACAAAACTTTATAAAAAACGCAAATGAAGTTCCTGCTACCCCGTTTAAGTTCATCATGGATAAACGTAACAATTTTTTTTCCATAAGTCATGCGTTCAATTCTTGATGGTCGAAAAAAAGCCGAAAATCAGTCACGCATAAAAGTGCGTACCGGGTCGAAAAGAAAATGATAAAAAAATATTTCAGAAAAGCAACATACAGCTGAATTTATTCCCGTCAAAACGCCGTTCGGTAAATTTGGTTATCTTTTTTTTACGAAGCTATGTGACTTTTAGTGCAGCAAGAAATATCGACTGGTGTATCCAAACATTTAAGCGACGGTATATATTATATAATACTTATATATATATATATATATATATATATATATATATATATATATATAATACTCGAAATATGTGGTTGCGTTAATATATTCGAATATACACTACCAGTCAAAAGTATTCGGACACTTCAGATAACTGCAAAACTTAATATCACTTTGGATCATTGCAAACTTATGGTAGAATAATAATTATTTTACGAAGATACTATAAAGCTCTGTGAAATTACTTAATCATATAGATCTTTATAGTATCTTCGTGAAATAATAAATGAAATGAATTATATTACTCTAACATTATTTGGCAATTATCCAGCGATCAAAAGTTTTGCGATTATGTGGAGTGTCCGAAAACTTTTAGCTGGCAGTGTATATCTAAATAACATATAATGTTGATTTCTATATGGAACGATAGGGTGTTAATTATAGTCTATTTCATGTTCTGAAGGATTGAAATTGTCGGTTTAGAATTCAACCTCATTCGATTTTTTCTTTTTGTTTTTGTTCGTTTTGTTTTTTTTTGTTTATTCAATAATGAGTTGATAAATGGCGACGGCCGATTACCGTCGATTTCAAATAAGATGTTTGATTTTTCCTTGTTTTCATTTTTAGCACGTCGAAAATTAAAAAAATATTTCCACGTATGTATGAAGCATATTTTTATTTTTTCCCGCTAAATATTATGATATTAACTAACCGCGTCTATTTGATTTTTTATAAATTTGTATTAACTAGATTTTTCATAGAACCAAATTTTTCCTATTGCATTCCATTATTAAAATGATTGATTTTAAAAATGTTTATTTATAGAAAATCAATCTATTTAATACCGTCCAATAACTACATATTTTATTTGATCCTAATAAATCTGTGATTCGGTTTCATCAGTTTAACATTTTCATCTGTTCAAAAAAACAATTTAGTCAAGTTCACTGAATGGATCTAGTTATTTTTTTTAATTTACCTTAAATAGAATATTTGTAGAGTTAAGCATTTTTCTATTTGATTGAACTAATGGTCCATCTTTATTGCAACACTCATATCAAGGGGGCGGGGGGCAGTGAAGGTGGAGAGAGAGGAATTCACTACCCCCCGCCCCTTTGATATGAGTGTTGCAATAAAGATGGACCATTAGTTCAATCAAATAGAAAAATGCTTAACTCTACAAATATTCTATTTAAGGTAAATTAAAAAAAATAACTAGATCCATTCAGTGAACTTGACTAAATTGTTTTTTTGAACAGATGAAAATGTTAAACTGATGAAACCGAATCACAGATTTATTAGAATCAAATAAAATATGTAGTTATTGGACTATATTAAATAGATTGATTTTCTATAAATAAACATATACATACACACACACACACACACACACACACACACACACACACACACACACACACACACACACACACACACACACACACACACACACACACACACACACACACACACACACTGTCTGTGTGTTTGAAAAATCTATAGCTTATGTGATACAACAAATAGTTGGAGGTATTCATTTGGTCTCTTATGCCATATCAGCGACCAAAATGTTATAAGCATTCGGTAGCATAGGGGCAGCGGCGCGTAGTTATGAGTAGGTAGGACTAGGTTCAAATCGCATATAGGGCAAATATTTTCTTCGAAAAAAATCATTTCCAAAGGCCAGGGAATGACGAATTACGATGAAAAATCCTTGTAGTAAAGCTCTCAAATAATGCGTTTATTTTATTTTCGATTTATGAAATATTTTTTGCATATAGTACACTAAGCTTTACAGTGTACATTGTAAGCAAATGAAGATTAATTTGAATCTCATCTTTATTAACATATATAAATATATTTGAAAGAAATATGATCGTAGTAGGCTGGGAGACAAGGAAAAAAACCTATTTTATTTAAATAGATTCTATATAAATTAATTTTTTTGTTTAGCCGTGTACAGTAGGCCGAAAGGGGGGGCAGTAGGTTCTGCGGGAGCGCACGAAGTAGGCCCACCTGAGGTTCCGTAGGTTCAATTGTGACCCTCCCTGACCTCCTTTGAGTCAAAAAGTCTACTTTCTGCCATGCCGGAGGTTCATCGGAGGCTCTAACGCATGGTACTTTCACACATTGTACCCTCCTTTAGATACCCAATAACCCGCTCACGCCGATTTCTGCTCGCCTTCATTTTGTGGGTTGAACGCGGCTCGAAAATTTCGACTCGGGTTGTGACTCGAAATAGATAAAACCGTCTTTCCAACAGCTTCTTTTTTTCTGGAACCTTCACATCCGCAAACACGAGTCAACAACAGACTATATTTTCCAGCAAAAAGAACTCTGAATTTCCTGACGATCGGTGGCAGGGAGTTGAATAAAAAACGATCTATTTTCGTAGAAGACGATGGCCGAACACGGGCATCAGCAGAACACATGGTCGATTCTCAAACACATGATTTACGACAACCAGCTGAATTCTTGATAAGCAATGTCCATACAAATGGGTGGATTTTGTGAAATAATCGTAGAAAAACATCGACAACTGTATATGTATGGGTATACACTTAGCGCTAACTCCTCGCAATTTTTTTTCTTTTTTGCTTATCTACTTCCACCCTGTGGGGTAAAAACAAAATGCCATGTATCCGCCTACAATATTCTATACATAACACAACAATCATAATTGTTCGAAGAACACAGCAAAAAAGGTAATCTAACGAAAAAGGGCTTTCGCTGAGGGCCGTATTTCGTGGGGGCATACGGAGGGCCCTTCCGAATAATTGGTGAATTACAGTGACGCTTAAAGAAATAAGTCACAATCAATTATTATACCCAACGATAAACTGGAATTAAAAATTTCCAAAAATGTAGATATTTTTACATTTTCGCTCACAAATCGCGGCTACGAAAAATGTTCTGCTACTCACATTTTTCTAAGTTTTATCATCATTATTCTTATGAAACATTCGCTGACCCTCTGTTTTTATTGTCGTTACGAAATAGAATTTTTTACACGCGCGAGCAGTTTATATCAGATGTCTAGAGTTGTTGTGTGTATAAATGATTGGATAGAAATGTGCCCCGTGTGTCATCTCCATAAAGTGCCGTATAAATGAGAAGATTTTTAGAGTCGTAATTTTTCGTCAGAAGTCGGTAACTTGGCTTGAAAATTTAACAATATACTGGGATGTACTTTTATTTAATTATAGACGAAAGTTAGTTAATTGTTAAATATTCGGGCTCGTGAAAGGAATACCTTGAACAGGCCCATCGCAAATGCCGAAACTCTAATATATTTCATATACGAGAACGAGTCCACAGAGCACCCCGAGTCGAAATTTTCGAGCCGCGTTCAACCCACAAAATGAAAGCGAGCAGAAATCGGCGTGAGCGGGTTATTGGGTATCTAAAGGAGGGTACAATGTTTGAAAGTACCATGCGTTAGAGCCTCCGATGAACCTCCGGCATGGCAGAAAGTAGACTTTTTGACTCAAAGGAGGTCAGGGAGGGTCACAATTGAACCTACGGAACCTCAGGTGGGCCTACTTCGAGCGCTCCCGCAGAACCTACTGCCCCCCTTTCGGCCTACTGTACACGGCTAAACAAAAAAATTAATTTATATAGAATCTTTTTAAATAAAGTAGGTTTTTTTCCTTGTCTCCCAGCCTACTACGATCATATTTCTTTCAAATATATTTATATATGTTAATAAAGATGAGATTCAAATTAATCTTCATTTGCTTACAATGTACACTGTAAAGCTTAGTGTACTATATGCAAAAAATATTTCATAAATCGAAAATAAAATGAACGCATTATTTGAGAGCTTTACTACAAGGATTTTTCATCGTAATTCGTCATTCCCTGGCCTTTGGAAATGATTTTTTTCGAAGAAAATATTTGCCCTATATGCGATTTGAACCTAGTCCTACCTACTCATAACTACGCGCCGCTGCCCCTATGCTACCGAATGCTTATAACATTTTGGTCGCTGATATGGCATAAGAGACCAAATGAATACCTCCAACTATTTGTTGTATCACATAAGCTATAGATTTTTCAAACACACACGCGCGCGCGCGTGTGTGTGTGTGTGTGTGTGTGTGTGTGTGTGTATGTATATGTTTATTTATAGAAAATCAATCTATTTAATATCGTCCAATAACTACATATTTTATTTTATTCTAAAAAATCTGTGATTCGGTTTCATCAGTTTAACATTTTCATCTGTTCAAAAAAACAATTTAGTCAAGTTCACTGAATGGATCTAGTTATTTTTTTTAAATTTACCTTAAATAAAATATTTGTAGAGTTAAGCATTTTTCTATTTGATTGAACTAATGGTCCATCTTTATTGTAACACTCATATCAAAGGGGCGGGGGGTAGTGAAGGTGGAGAGAGAGGAATTATATATATATATAAAATAGGCGGGGGGTAGTGAATTCCTCTCTCTCCACCTTCACTACCCCCCGCCCCCTTGATATGAGTGTTGCAATAAAGATGGACCATTAGTTCAATCAAATAGAAAAATGTTTAACTCTACAAATATTCTATTTAAGGTAAATTTAAAAAAATAACTAGATCCATTCAGTGAACTTGACTAAATTGTTTTTTTGAACAGATGAAAATGTTAAACTGATGAAACCGAATCACAGATTTATTAGGATCAAATAAAATATGTAGTTATTGGACGGTATTAAATAGATTGATTTTCTATAAATAAACATTTTTAAAATCAATCATTTTAATAATGGAATGCAATAGGAAAAATTTGGTTCTATGAAAAATCTAGTTAATACAAATTTAAAAAAAATCAAATAGACGCGGTTAGTTAATATCATAATATTTAGCGGGAAAAAATAAAAATATGCTTCATACATACACGTGGAAATATTTTTTTAATTTTCGACGTGCTAAAAATGAAAACAAGGAAAAATCAAACATCTTATTTGAAATCGACGGTAATCGGCCGTCGCCATTTATCAACTCATTATTGAATAAACAAAAAAAAACAAAACGAACAAAAACAAAAAGAAAAAATCGAATGAGGTTGAATTCTACACCGACAATTTCAATCCTTCAGAACATGAAATAGACTATAATTAACACCCTATCGTTCCATATAGAAATCAACATTATATGTTATTTAGATATACACTGCCAGCTAAAAGTTTTCGGACACTCCACATAATCGCAAAACTTTTGATCGCTGGATAATTGCCAAATAATGTTAGAGTAATATAATTCATTTCATTTATTATTTCACGAAGATACTATAAAGATCTATATGACTAAGTAATTTCACAGAGCTTTATAGTATCTTCGTAAAATAATTATTATTCTACCATAAGATTGCAATGATCCAAAGTGATATTAAATTTTGCAGTTATCTGAAGTGTCCGAATACTTTTGACTGGTAGTGTATATTCGAATATATTAACGCAACCACATATTTCGAGTATTATATATATATATATATATATATATATATATATATATATATATATATATATATATATATATATATATATATATATATATATATATATATATATATATAAAGTATTATATAATATATACCGTCGCTTAAATGTTTGGATACACCAGTCGATATTTCTTGCTGCACTAAAAGTCACATAGCTTCGTAAAAAAAAGATAACCAAATTTACCGAACGGCGTTTTGACGGGAATAAATTCAGCTGTATGTTGCTTTTCTGAAATATTTTTTTATCATTTTCTTTTCGACCCGGTACGCACTTTTATACGTGACTGATTTTCGGCTTTTTTTCGACCATCAAGAATTGAACGCATGACTTATGGAAAAAAAATTGTTACGTTTATCCATGATGAACTTAAACGGGGTAGCAGGAACTTCATTTGCGTTTTTTATAAAGTTTTGTACGATTTTTTTCGCAATGTTATTTCATTTTTTGCTAAAAAGACTAATTCTAGATAATGCAATGTAACTCAAGAACTAGAGGGCTTAAGAAGAAATGTCAAGAACGAAAAACGTCGCGTAAGCTTATACTGGATACACTGGCATTTTTTAAAGAATTTTCCTGTGAGATTTTTTCTCCCAGGAAAATGCCTATTAATCCGATAGAATTGGAGTAAGACTGTATACACAAGCATTCTTTTATCAATTGCCTATAAAATAATAATAAATCGATATTGAGCAAATTTGATTGTTTTCGCATATTAATATTGGACTATTAATTTGATAAGGGGACGATGTATTTTTATTAATTTCGTATTATTTTCGTCATCGAACGGGTTACCGATCAGGTCACAATGGAATGACGATGGAGGAGATATCGAATTTGGGCCGAAAGCAGGTTAGGTGGGGTCGAGGCAACAGTTTGAGATTGAAAGCAGGTTAAGGAGGCCTGTGCTCTGCACGTTTCACTGAAACTGGGGGTCGAGAGAAGGTTTGGGAGGTTTAGCAGAGGCTACCCTGGGCCAAGAGGAGGTCTCTTCATGGTACTGAACTCGACACATGAGGTTTCGTAGGTTCAACGGAGGCTGGCGGCTTATGTATTACAAAAGAAATGGGTCCTGCGAGGGTTCAGAGGAGGCTAAAAATTTCGACTCGGGACATGATACACACATAAACGCTATATTTCGTAGATAAACTGAAACATCTACTTTAATATCCGGACTTTTTATTATTTCATGTGATTTTTAAATATACATTGTCACATAGGCAAAAACATTATAATCCGCGTATACATAGGCGAATTGTAATAACGTAGTAGGAACTACTTCATGATGTTCACAGGATGGAAAAGATTTTTAAAGAAATAAGAATTGAACAACGAACTGAATCCTCCAGCATGCTGAAAAACAATCATTATATAAGTTAATCGAGAAAGGCGGATTTTTCAAACTCACGGAAACTTCGTTCGCTCAAAGATTCATGTATTAAATGAATGAAATTCAGTCATAACAAATATTACATATTGACTGGATTCTCCGACATTATAGAAATGTGAAATAAAGCTAAATCAACATGAATAAGTTGTTCATCTTACGAATTTGTTTCAAAATAAAATAAATCCGTTTCAACCACGATGTAGAGAATGGGAAAAGCCCCAACGCACCATATACAATTTCGTATGGAGAAAATGAGTTGTTTCAATTAACGGCATAAAAAAATTAAATGTAAAGCATGGGAAAAAACGTGGTAAAATCGAGAGCGATGTTAAAAGACAAAAATGTGGCGATAAAGATGACAAAGTGAAGTTGTTGAAATGACCAACGTTTCCACTTACAAAGTCCGCGTAAACCGCAAAATTATAAAGATCCGATTATCCTTCCTGACCTGGTTTGTTCACTCATTGCATTTTGTTCCTAATCAATTTTATTTGCGAAGATTCGCGGCTGATTGCCGTAAAATGTTAAATATAAAAGAGAATGTAAAATGTAAATGGCAAAATGTAAAACGATGAATATAAAATAAAAGCAGAGATAGTGAGGGCCCATTCACGAATTGGCCACTGTCACTATCCCTATTGCTGTAGTAATCGCCATTGGGCTTAATTTAATAAGGAATACATAGACAAAAACGTAAACAAAAAAAGTGAATAATTATTATATACTCGATCTGTATATTCCAAAAATGAAGGACGAAACAAGAAAAGGAAGAAATGGGAGTACGAGGATGAAAAAATGAAAATAGCTAAAGAATACTATAAGTACTTAGTGGTTCTGGAACTGGAACGATAAAGGGGGAGGAATGGAAAAATACTTTATGGAGTTACTAGGAAGAGTGGAGAAAGGTGAGAGAGAAGGAATAGAGAGGAGAAGCGGAGACGAAGAGGAAGAGATAGGGAAGGAAGAAATAAGAAAAACGGTGAACCGGATCAGGGGCGGAAAGGCGATTGGAGAGATGAAATCCCAAATGAGGCATAGAAATCGGGAGTCGAGAAGGCAGTAGAGTGGGCATGGGCAATCCTGCAGAAGTGTGTGGCGAGGGGACGGACGGCCAGAAGGGTGAAAAGAGGGGATAATAGCCCCAATAGTGAAAAAAGGAGACGGAACGAGGATAGAGGAGTACAGGGGGGTGACGCTGATGCCGTCACTATACAAGATATACACGACGGTACTGGCGAAGAAATAGAAGACAGACGGATGGTACCGCTAAATCAGCTGTGGTTTAGGAGAGGGTGGAAACAGTGGGCAACATATATGTGCTAAATCATATAATAGGCAGAGAGACGGGGAGAGAAAAGAGGAAAGTGGTAGCGATATTTGTGGATCTTAGGGCAGCGTTTGATTCGGTGGAGAGGAAGATACTGTGGGAGGCGTTAGAAAAGAGAGGGGTAAGGAAAGGACTCAGAGAGAGGATAGAGGAGAAAATAAACAGCGAGACAAGAAGCAGGGTGAAGGTGGGAGAGGAGATCGGAGAGTGTTTTGGACGGAAAAAGGGGCAAGGCAGGGGTGACCGCTGAGTCCGCTGCTATTCAACTTAAGGGGTAAGGCCACTGTAAATTTTTTGAAAAATCGATTTTTTATTTTTTCCAATAAAAAACTATTCGCAAAACTTTAAACGCGTTTTTCTCGAAATACGGTTTTTCAAAATGGCACGCAGCATCACTCGAACAATTTTCATTTTTTTTACTTGAAATTTTGACCAGATGTGAACATTAACATTATCGTGAGAATGTCGATCGGGATTTTCAATAACTTTATTTATTGATTTTTTATTAACAAAAAACTAGCCGTTTTTTCGTCAAAAATCAATTTTTTTTCAAACGCACGCCAAATCCACAAAAATTGATACTTTTTAAAATCCGATCGACATTCTCTAGCTATAACCCTCTAGATTGATGGTTTTTTTTTTGTTCTAGATTCAAAAGTGCACCAGTGGTGCTGCGTGCCGCGGAGCCCTGCAAGCAAAACATGCCCCGGGAAGATAGCTGTGGAACCGCCATTTTGTTTTTTTTTTTGCTGTAAAAAAATTTGATAATAAAGTTTAATGTATGCCCGATAACACCCTTAAAAGTTTTTTTTCAATTACCTTCAATACCAAAAAATTCGTGAAAAAACCTTTTTTTTTGACCGTTACAGTGGCCTTAGGCCTTAATGACCGCGGACCTGGAGGAGGAGCTAGGAAAGGGAAGAAGGGGGGGGGTAAAAATAGGAGGAACAAGGAAATGCTCGCTGGCGTATGCGGATGACATGGTCATAGTGGCAGAGAAGAAGGAGGATATGGAGAGCATGATTAGGAGATTGGAGAAATATTTTGAGGGAAAGAAGTCGGAGGTGAATGTAAGAAAGACGAAGGTTTTGAAAGTAAGAGGAAGGTACAAGAGGATGGATTGGAAATGGAAAGGAAAAAGAATAGAGGAGATAAAAGAATTCAAATACCTGGGATATGTGTTTAGGAGAAACGGAGGACCGAAAGCGCAGATCAAAGATGGGGAAAGGAAGGCACGGACGGTAATGCAGCAACAGTGGGGAATAGGAAAAAGGAAATTTGGGAAAAAGGTAGGAAGGAGGTGATGGTTGTTCGACACGTCGGTGTGGATAGTGATGGGGTACGGAACAGATATATGGGGGTGGGAGGAAAGAGAAGCAATGTAGTCGATGCAGGAAAGGTACATGAGATGAGTGCTAGGGTTGGACTGGAGCACGCCGGGGTATATATGGTGAGGGAGGAAAAAACGGACAAATTAAGAACGCGGGCAGGACGGACAGCATAGAGTTACGAGAAAAAAAGAATTTCCAAGGCGTTGAGAAGAGATAAAGGAGAGAGAAAGAAAGGGAGAGCAAGGGATATCGAAATGGGAGAGAGGCAGAGAAAATTTGAGGAGGATGGACAGGCAGATAGAGGAGGGGAATCAGGGACACGAGGACGAGGGGTATGAGAGGAAGAAAAGAGGACAGGAAAACCAGGAAAGGGAATGGGGGGAGAAGGTAACGCAGTCCAGATATAATAAATGGTACAGGGAGGTCAGAGCGGAATTATTACCATGCTATCTGAAAGCGGGATAGAGCGAAGAGAGGTGCCGGAGAGTACCACGGTTCAGGATAGGGAACACAATGAGGGAAGGCAGGGACTGGGAGACGGAGGAAAGAGAGAGTGCCGGATATGTGGGAAGGAGATGGAACCTTGGGAATATGTGATAGATAGGTACAGAGGAGGGGAGGGAGGAAGAACAATGGGGGAAAGGATAAGAAAGATACTGGACGAAGGGGATGGGGGAGAGACATGGATGAGGAGGCTGGAGGAACGGAGGACAGAGAGAGAGAGAGAGGGAGCTAGGCGCGGAGAGGAGAGGAGTAAACGGGAAGTAACAGAAGAATGGAATGAAAAGACGGAGAGATATAGGGAGAGGAGAGACGAATAAGCTAAGATCAAAGTAGAATAAGGCGGCGAGGAGGAGGGGCATGAGCGATAAGGAGCGGAAAAGAATGTAGAAGCGGAGTGTTAATAAATAGATAAAGGCGAATGGACGGAAGGAGAGAGACAGAGGGAGCTGAATAGGATTAGGTAGAATAAGTAGAATAAGGAAAATGTAAATATAGACAAGGCAGAGGAAGGAAGGAGAGAGAATGGAAGCCCTTTGCAACCCTCCGGGGATCATATCAAGAATACATACATACTTACTGGTTCTCCACAGAGAAATTCATTCGAAAAACATCTAAAAATTATAGCCGTAAAAATTGCGAAAATAATCAACGCTACTTGCGGTATCTTTAAAAGAGCAAAAATCAGCAGCATAAAAAGATTACATTTGATGAGGCCAATGGCAAAGAATGACATGCTGTATGAGATAGGAGTATGGGGATGGAGGAACAGGAAAACCCTGGAAAGATGGCAGAACAAATTTGTAAAAATGGAAATTGAAATCGGTCTAAACACCCCAAACTCTATAGGCAGAACGGAATCGGGGTGCAAACAGCTCGAAATAGAGAGCTGGAGAAGAGCTGCAAAATACCTGGTGGAAACAATAAAGATGGAAAAAGGAAGATGGCCGAAGCCTATTCTAAAAGAGGAGGTAAGAGGAGTTATTAACAAATACCCGTCGAAGTGGGGAATGGACCTTGTGAAAGCGATGCAAGAAGTGGAAAAAGGGAGAATATTGCAGGAAATAAGAATGGACGATTTTGGAGGAATAGGGAAAGAGTAGAAAGGGCAATAAAAATTGAAATAGAGCAGCAAATCCAGAACGACTGATGCAGGTGCGACAGATGAACATACTACAACGAGTATAGAAACAAAAAAGAAAAAGAGAAAATGGAAAAATACTAGGAGATAAAGGAGCGAAGAGAATAAACGAAGGAAATATACACAAAAATAAGGTGCGGGGATATAGGGGAAGAAAGATAATAAAGGATATGGAGACACTAACTGCCGGGTGTGCAGGAAAGTGGTGGAGAGTTTAGAAGACAGTTGCGGCTGCGAAGCGGTGAAGGCAGCAATCAGAGCGGAAGTCGTCGAAAAACTAGAAAAAGTAGGGGGAAGACACAAGGCAAAAAGAGAGGAACTGGTCACGCAGAATCCCGTCAAAGAGCTACAGGCGTACGTAAAAGAATTCGTTGTATTGATAAAACAGGTGGCACAAAGAGAAAGAAATAGCTGTATTTAAAAGGGTACGGAAACTGAAGCACATGTACATACTTTTAAGGACTATATGTAAAAGGGAATAGTGTGTGAAGGGGGGCCTATATATAAACACCCTTAAAAGGCAAACCTTAAGAATAAGGACTACTATTTTCGACCTGTAGGATGGTTATGACGGCTGCTTGGAAAGTAAAGAAACATTACAAAGTGATCTTGTCGAAGACTGGGTAATGATATGAGAAGTGTGACATGTAACGGTGTATCTTCAGTTCCAAGTAGAAATGTTTACTTAGTCGTTATTTCTTATTCGTTCCGCAGACATTCTCTTAGAAAGGAATTTGTGATATTCAACCCTTAAAGGGGTGAAAGGGGTTGTTTAAGTTTTGTATGGAACATTTTATTCTACTGGGCCAATTGACTTGATATTCGGTATAAATAATTTTTTAAGAAAATAATTAAACACATGTTTGAGTATTTTTCGAAACAACCCCATTTAAGCGATGAAAAAGGCTGTTGAAGTTTCTATGTGAAAAAAGCTGCTAATCTATCTCTATCTATAAAAAAAACATGTCCTGACTGACTGACAGATCAACGCACAGCCCAAACCACGGAAGATAGAAACGTAAAATTTGGAGAGTAATTTCCTGTAATGGTCTAATCACCCACGAAGAAAGGAATTTGTGATATTCAAATCCTAAAAGGGCAAAAGACTTGAAACTTGGTATAAATTATCTTTGAGGAAAATAATTAAACACGCGTTTGAGCATTTTTTGAAACAACCCCGTTTAAGGGGTGAAAAAGGGTGTTGGAGTTTCTATGGAAAAAAAATCCTTGTAATCTATGTCTATACTTATAATAAAGTAGTAAAGTATGCCTACCTGCCTGCCTCTTCGTTCTCCCATCACTTAAAAACTACTGAACCGTCTGAAATGTGGTTTTCTCTGTTGTATAGATTAAAATACCGCGAATGGTATGTGTTTCATTTAAATCGAACGAGTATAAGTTAAGCAATTGATTGCTTTACAACAAAACGTTCTGACGGGGTGCGGACGGGGATTATAGATGGTGTTCACTATAAAGAAAAGTCATTAAATTTACTATACTTTTATAAAAACAAGGAGAGAAAAAAGGCTCCCGAAGTGGAGCTTACTCCCGAAGTGGCTTACGAATGTAAGAAGCAAAGGAAGGTAGTGTGGGAAAAATTAAAGGCGGTCACAAAACAACGAAGCGTGGACAAAAAACAAGAGCTGGTGGACGAAAGAAAGAAATTGAAAAAGGTATACAGAGGGGCAAAAGAGGAATGGCGGAGCAAAATTTGGGAGGAGGTTGGAAAGGCAAAGGACCTATCGAAATGGTGGAAAGCGATTAATAAATTCAGGAATAATGGGAGAGGAGCGAATGGGGGCAAAATAACTAAGAAAGAATGGAAGGAGCACTTTGAAAGATTGCTCAATGGAAAAAACGATCAAGAAAAGGAAAATGAGGGGGGGGGGTATGGGAGAGAGAAGAGACAGAAATATGTGACGAGCAAAGAAAAGAAAAAAAAAGGAATTTTATGAGCCGATCAGGTTGCAAGAAATGGAAGAGGCGCTAAAAAAAATGAAAAACGGCAAGGCGGCGGGGGAGGACGGAATTAGCGTCGAATTTTTCAAGGCTTTACCAAGGGAAGAAAAGGAGGAGTTGAAAGAAGTCTTAAATAAAATGTGGCTAGGAGGAACGATGGAAAAGGGGTGGGAAATCGCGAGGATAGTCCCAATATATAAAGAGGGAGAGAGAGATAAGGCAGAAAATTATAGGGGGGTCTCACTATTAGATGTAGGTTACAAATTATTGACAAAAATGATGACAGAGAGGCTGAACAATTGGATAGAGAGAAACAAAAAATTAAAGGAGAGTCAGGCAGGGTTCAGGAGAGGTAGAGGAACGAGGGATCAAATATTCACGTTAAACGCGGTAATAAACAATCAACTAAAAGTGAAGGGCGGTAAACTATATGTGGCGTTTATAGATTTTAAGGCAGCATTTGATCGGGTGAGCAGGGAAAGATTGATTAAAAAATTAATAAAGGTAATTTACAAGGACACAAGGGCAGAAGTGCAAGCGAATGGAATAATCACGGAGAGTTTTAGGACGGGGAAGGGAGTAAGGCAGGGGTGTGCACTAAGTGCGGTCTTGTTTGATATATACGTTGACGATTTGGAGGATATGTGGGTGAGGAGAAACGAGGGAGGAGCAGTAGTGGGGAAGGAAAAAATTTTTGCCATAAAATATGCTGATGACGTGGCGGCAATAGCGGATACAGGGGAAGGTTTAAGCAGCATACTGAGGGACTTAGAAAAATGGGCGGAAAGTAACAAAATGGAAATAAATGCTAGGAAAACTAAAATAATGATATTTGGGAATGGGGGAAGAGGTAAAAAGAATGAAGAATGGGGGATTAAAGGGGAAAAGATTCAAATAGTGAATGAGTTTAAATATTTAGGATATTGGTTCACGGCGAAAAACTCAAGTTGGACACATGGTAGAAAAACGGCAGGGAAAGCGCAAAAAGCCATGAATAGGGTATGGGGAATATGGAAGAGAGCGGGAAGGGATATCATGAAGGAGCGGATCTACTTGATGGAAACGATTGTAAAAGCAGGAGTGATGTATGGGGTAGAGATTTGGGGAGTAGGGGAAATAGAAGTGATCAAAAAAATACAGAGAAGGTACTGTAAAATGGCGTTGGGGGTAAACAGAGAGACCCCAAATTATATATGGAGGAGGGAGCTGGGTGTGCCTACTATAGAATATGTAATCAGAGAACGAGTACTGAGGTACATCAAGGAGGTGCTACAGATGGAGGACGAGAGATGGCCAAAAATATGTGTAAGAGAGGAGATGAGGGCGATAGCGAATGGTGCACCGTCGAAGTGGGGAAAGGATTTGAAAAAAGTATTAATGGAAATGGGCATAGAGGAAATAATAATGATGATAAGGGAGAAGAAAGAAGAGGGAACAATAGAAAAAAAGATTGGAGAAGGATTAGAAAACCTAAAAAAGAAAATATTGGAGGAAGAAGAAAAAATAAAAAAATCATCGTACAATAGCATGTATAAATATTTGGTGTTGAACGAGGAAAGCCCGTGGAAGTATTGGAAGGAGGAAGGGGTGAAGGGTAGGGACAAAGAATTGTGGGCAAGATTAAGGTGTGGAAATGTCGAGAGCGGGAAAAAAGGGGGTGAAGGACTGGAGATGCAGGATATGTGAGGAACAAAATGAGACCGTGGAACACCTCATAGTGTGCAGAAAAGCATGGGCATTAATGCCAAAGGAAATAAGAAAAGAAGCTGAGGAGTGGATGCAGGGAGTGGATGGGATCGCGATAAAAGGAGAAATCATTAATATGTTAGGCGGAAAAATAAATGTTGGAATCTGCCGGTATTTTAGAGAAATAGAGGTATTGTGCGCAAAAAAGAGTAAGGAGGAGGACGGAGACGTTAGTGATAAGTAGTAGAGGTAAAAAGAAAGAGAAGTGCAGGTGCAGGATAGAATTGTAGGCTTAAGTTAGAAATAAGGAACAATATGTAAGGAAATAGTTTGTAAAAAACTTGTATTCCAAGTTATGCAAATAAAACTCTATATATATATATATACTATACGTTTATAAATGAAAATTTCTAAACCCGGAATATGAAACGCAAATTCGCACTTCAGTAATGGAAACTTCAGTAATGTAAATGAATTTTCATAGATTCGTATACATTTTAATATATGGGACATTGAATATTAATATGCTGCGTATGAGTTTTTCACCGCGCATCATAATAATACAAATATTTGTTTGATTAATGCAACAACGTATATGATTTCATTATTTACACGAAAAGTATTAAAATCGCAATATGACTATTATTTTTAACTTCATTCTGTTGAAAAGTACAATACCTTGTACATTGAATATTACAAAACGCTGTTTAAAGAAATATGAAATTTAAAACTTTTACAATACTATGGCAAATGAAATTTCAAAACTTGGTATATGAATGAATATTTAGGCTTCAGTGCTGTAAAATTCAATACCGGACCTTCATCTCATACGGTTTTACATTTAGTAATACGTACGAAGTAAATATCAATACACTATCTACAATTTTTCAAGGCGTCTAATAGAAAAATAAATATTCTTAGTTGAAAAATACAACAAGCGTTTTGAATATATAAAATGTAGACAAAATAAGAAAATTACAAACTGACTCTTAATTTTTACCATACTTAGTTCAGGAGTATACAATTTTTTGTGCACTGAATATTATGATAGACTGGAGAAAATTAAGAAATGAATAGGACATTTACAATACGAAGGCATGTATTTACATTTTCTGATTTAGTATATGTTTATTCTGATAGTCTGATTTAATATGATTCAGTGCAGAAAACTTGAAATTCGTGCTTTGGTCAGCATGTTAAATCAAATCATAAAAAACGTATCGAGTAACACCAAATCTAAAGTAAGTGGTGAACACCCGGTGCGACGATCTAGTGGTTAGCGTGCTCGCCACTAAACCAGCGGACCGGGAGGTCCCGGGTTCGAATCCCAGTCGCGTACATTTCGTCGTGAAATGTTTTTCTTCGGCATTTCGCGGCGAAATAAGACTAGTTCCACGACTGGGGGGCGAACTCGATGACTGGCTGTATTGGTATAGGTTTTCCGCAGTTCCCATATACCCATGACAGAAATGTCATGATGAATATAATACAGAGGGGGAGTTCGCCTGCGGCCGCAAGTGGGGGGGAACAGGGAGAAAAAAGGAGTAAACAGTAGAGGAAAGAAACGGTCACAATGAGGGGAAGAATAGGTAACAAACGCGAAAAGGGTGTACCTACGGAAAAAACAAATAAGTGGTGAATTAACCGAACAAGCAGCCAAGTCTAATTAAACCCAAACAAACCCAAACAAACTAAAATCTATGCACATTAATTTTGATATATCCACAACTGATACTTTTGAATAGGTATATGATTTTACCAGGACTTTTGTATTACAGCATTTCTACACATTACTTAGACATTCAAAACGTAGTGTATTAATTTTTAAATAACGATTATTAGTTTTCATAGACTGAATCAGTAAAAAGAATTCCAGAATTTGTATATTAAAATTCATACAGAGTTTATTAAAGACGCAGAAAGTAAATAATAACAATTACACTAACCTAACACCGTGAAATTAATACACTTTTCTATGCCAAATTTACTTTATTTAATTTAAAAATACAATCTGTGCATATTAATTTTAATACGCTTATAATAGATGCCTTGCGATACGTATATGATTTTTCCAGTACTTAAGTGTTACGATATTACTGAACAATTATTAGACATTCGAAAAGCAGTGCATTGATTTTCAAACAACAATATTAAAATTCATAAACGGTATCTGTAAAAAGACTTCTTGCACTTTTATATTAATTCTAATACAGATTTTTTTTACAGTATTTATACCGCGGATACCACTTATTCCCCATAACTTTCCGTTTTAATTCAAGCAAGTGCAGTTCCCATAATCGTCTGCTTTGTGATGACGATTAACAAATCGCGAGGACAAACGCTAAGAGCTGCTGGAGTAGACCTACGAACAGCATGCTTCTCGCATGGTCAGCTCCTTGTCGCCTATTTTAAGGGACTATACCAGTGTAAACGCTGAAAATTTGGGTGATTTTCGGGAATTTTTGGAAGAAACGTACTCAATTAAATGTTTCGGAAAATTAAGAATATATTTGGCTATATTTAACCTATATTACCTAACATTTTCATAGAAAAATATTGAGATCCAAGCGACTTATGCGCTGCCTTCGGAGGCGCAAAAAAAGTTCCTCCACTGCTGACATGATTCCGGCCAATTGCGTAGCTGAAACCGAAAAAGAAAAAAATGTCGTTAAACTGGAAGGCATTTCCTGTACAATGGCTTAGGATTTTCGAAAAATATCAAAATCTAACAAAATGGCATAGTTATGAAAAAAAAAGTTTGTTTTCTTGCCTATAAAATGGTCGTTTTTTCAATGCCAAATCATCAATTTTCATCTAATCAAAAATATCCTACGCCATTATAGAGTAAATATATTCAAGAGTACTCAGTTCAAATTTCAAGTCAAATTTCAAGATAATTGCACTTTGAGTTACAATGTCAGCAAATTTGAAAAGTCTCATTTCGAGAAAAACGCGTTTAAAGATTTAACTATTGATTTTTGCAAGATAAAATGATATTGATATAAAAGATACAAATGATAATATTCTTGAAAATATAAACTGTCGAAAAAGGCAAAAAAATCGATTTTTTTAAGTGTCACATAGCCCCCCTCAAATCAACCAACTGAGAAATTCTTTCTATTTTTACCGATGGGGAATAAAGAAAAACGCCAAACGTAGTGTATAATGAAATTTTGTAAGATCGATTAAATGTTAATTTTAGATAACTCTTTTTAGAAAATAACATATTATCTCAAATTGAAAGGTTTCATTTTAGTACTTTTTTATTTAGGAAAGTTAAGATCAATCAATGTGATTTATACCATCTATACATGCTTACAATCTATATATGCTAAAGACCCCCAAAAAAATATAACCAACGTGAATTATTAAAAACTGTAGACCGAAAGTCAAAATAACTATTACAACCGGTAAAGCGTCGGCGAAGCCGCTGGCCCAGGATGGTATATGATAAAAGGCAAAGTCGTGACTGACTGACTCATCATCGCCCAGCCTAAACCGCGAAATGTAAAAACGTGACATTTGGAGGGCATATTGATTTTATTATATAGGAACCATTTAAGAACGGATTTTTCGAAATTCAATCATTAAGGGGTTACCCCCACTTGCGATTTTGAAAAAATCGATTTTTTTTATTGCTTTTTTTTTAAGTGCAATTTGAAGTGCAGTTTTTTTTTGATGCCCGGAATAGATGACTCTATGTAAGTTTACAAAAAAAATTATTTTCTTCGTGTAAACTGAAATTGAAACTTTAAACGCGTTTTTCTCAAAATGGCATTTCTGAAGTCGGTGACCAAGATTACTCGAACACTAATGAACCGATCTTCTTGAAATTTTGCAGGCTTATTTAATACATAAAAATGTAGTCTTTAATCGTTCGATTTTTTTTTCGAAACAAAAATGGCCGTTTTATAGCCAAAAAACGGCCGTTTTTTTCGTTAAAATCGAACCATTAACTTTGACTGTCCGCCATTTTGTGAAAAATGAATATTTTTTAAAATCCTTCGATTAAAGACTAGTTTATACTTATGTTTGACTAAATCCATCCGCATTTTTTTTCAGATGATCCACTTCGTCGCAATGTTGGTCACCGCAAACCGTGTATATAAAAACATTATTTCATTGACGGCCATTTGCCACCAAACAATGTAATATTTTTCCATAAAAAAATTACTGAAAGTTCTTCAAGATGTGTTCTTTAAGATGGTATATTGATCGGTTAAAAAAGTTTTGTAGTTTTCTTTAAAAAAAATCATGAAAAAGGCCTTTTTTGCGCTACAAGTGGGGGTAACGCCTTAAGACTAGTGAAGGTAACGTGTCGACCGGAGTGGTGGGGTATAGGAGGGGGATTATCCAGGGAGATTATCTCAGCCTCCTCCTGTTTTGCATCTCGCTATTACCCCTAGCAATCGCCTTGCGGGCTGCACGCGGGTGCGAAGCGGGGGCCCCCGGGGAGCGTGGGCGAGGGATCACCCATTTATTTAATATGGATGACCTCAAGCTATACGCTCCTGGGGAGGGGGGTTTTAAGCTCCTCTTGAACATCGTAGCGACGTACACGCGGGCGGCGGGAATGGACTTCGGATTGGACAAGTGCGCTGTTCTTCATCTCAGGAGCGGAAGAGCAGAGGGTGTCGCGGCTGATGTTCGGCTGGTGGACGGGAGCGTCGTCAAACACCTGGACGCCGGAGGGTCTTATCGGTACCTTAGCATCGATCAGCGCTCTGTACAAGACGCTGAGGGTGCCAAGGATGCCCTCCGCAGCGAGTATAGGCGGCGTCGCAGACGGATCTGAAAATCAGATCTGTCTGGGATAAATAAGATCACTGCCACCGATATGCTCGCTGTCCCGGTCCTGCTCTACTCCTTTGGCGTCGTCAAATGGCGTAGAGACGAGCTTAAACAGCTGGACATCGGCACACGCAAGATAATGAACATCCAGCGGAGTCTGCACCCTCGATCTTCCACCCAGCTCTCGGGATTGGAGTGTCTTCATGACCGCATGGACCGCGGAATAGCAAGCGATGTAATAACGAGCTCGGACCCGCTCCTGGAGATTGTGCACCAGCATGAGCTTCATGGGGCGGGGGCTTTTCTCTATAAGGCGGCAGATCGTGCGGCAGAGACCCACGGCTTGGAGTTCCGCCGGCGCCGGCGTGGCGCCTTGCCAACAGACTCCGTCGCTCGGTTGCCCAAGTCCCGACGTCGACGGGCAATCAGGGCTGCCGAGCAGACTGTTCTGACTCGGCAGCACGTGGACAGACCCATGCACGGTGTATTTTTTCGCCACATCGAGGAGCAAGGGCTGTCCACCCAGCTGACCTTTTCCTTCTTGCGGTCAGCTGGACTGATGTCCGAGACCGAAGGGTTTATCTGCGCCTGCCAAGACGGAGTCATCAACACCCTGGTCTATCGCAGTCGCGTTATGGGTCAGCCTCTGTCGACCACGTTGTATCGTGCATGCAAAAAATCGCCGGAGACACTAACGCATCTACTGTCGGGCTGCCCGGTATATGCAGTCTCCGGCTATATCCATCGCCATAACGCGGCCCTAAGGGTGCTGTACTACCATCTACAGCACTCTTATGGGATAGACCGGGAACCCGTGCCGCCTTATTTACCAGGAGATATTGAATCCGTTATCGTGGGCGAGAGGTGCAAGATTTATTGGAACTTCTCGTTCGCGACAATCGGGCCGCTTCAAACGACTAAGCCTGATGTTGTCGTCTTCGATTTCGACGACAAGACGATATACGTCATTGAGTTCTCGGCTCCGACCGAAGTGAACGTGTCGCGAAAGGAAGAGGAGAAACGGCTCAAGTATCAGCCTCTCCTGGCCGAGGTGCGTCGTTTGCACCGAGGATTCAGGGTGACTCTCGTTGTCCTCATCATCGGCGCGCTAGGGGGGATGAAAGAGTCTTTTGTGTCGGGCCTCGCTGGCATACCAGTTTGCAAACCCGGTGTCCGGTTGCTAGCGGGATGGATGCAGAAGGCGGTCATACTTGGGTCCCTCCGTTTACTCAGGCAACACGATTGTGGTCTGCGGTAGCCGCTCACCCTCTGGCTTGAGGGAGCGGCTATCGGAGAGCGATATAATAGACTTTTCGCGCGACTTTTTGACTGGGCGGCAGCCGAGGTATTGTTCCGGTCTAGGTTAAGACCGAGCCTAACCCCCGGGGGTAGGTGAATGTTTCCCAGTGCAAACTGAGGAAGTGCGTTGCCCGGAGCAATAAAGTCTATTACAAAAATAAAAATAAAAAAATAATAATAATTGTAAGATATTTGTTGAGGGCCAATATCAGATATGTAGAAAAATAATACCAACAATACAACACTAAGAACACACAAGTCAACAAAAAAATCTTGGTGCCAGCACAATTCGTATGATTATTCGTCAAGTGACAGCTGGTGAGACCTATACCGACCTATATTTCAAGTCACAACACAGAGTTTTCAAATTAATGTTGATTTGATAGTGAGAGTCGTTAACAGTTCGGTTAAGAAGTGTGTCTTTGTTTTTTTTTTTAATTATTTGCTACTATAAATTAATTTAGTGATATGTCGAGGGCAACAAAGTGAAGACGAGCTAGTTCGAACTACACAATACATTTTGTTATATATGCGGAGAGTATGTTATCCAAAATTTAGAAAATCCATTACAGATTTCGTAAACCGTGCTTTTTTCGGGATATAAATAAAGCATCAAGATGAGTGCGTAGCAAATCTTTGCTCCTTCGGTGAAAAGCTAGGAGAACGCTTCCACCAACACATGAAAATCATGGAAAATGGGTATCAGGAAAAATGGGCCACACACTTGATGGCTAATTACGTTTAGAGTTTGATGCGTGACTGCCTCGAAAAGTCTCACTCAAGAAAATCACGAGAAAGAAACTTACTCAATGCAAAAATATTCAATAAAAATTAAATTTTTCAATAAAAATACATCTTTTAAATTGTGTATTTCCGTCTTCTTACGTAGAATATCAATATTACGTTTCGAAATAGAATCAGGATAGAGATACGATTTTTTTTAAATATATAGTTTTGCCGCACAAATCGACTGTTGAGCTGTGTAATAAACGAAATTTTGCTAAACAGGGTTTTATTAATTTCTTTCGCTTCCATGGCCGCTACCGCAGATATGAAAAAAATGTAATGCATCAAATTTTAACCATTTTAAATGGCTCACAATGTTGTTGGAAAAGAGGGCTGTTTTACTGCCCCTCGTACATTACCCTCGACCAGTACTACTTGATACAAATTTCCAGCACGTTTAACGAAAGGAACATTCGGTTCTTGCCGATTTTCAACCTGCCCAAAGTACGTCGTTTGTGAAATTTATTGGCTTGAGATAGCCAACATCGTTATGAGCCAACGAGCTGATACTCTCGAGATGGAGCGTTGCGTATTTGTCTATTGACTTTATCGAGCTTAACTGTTCCTACCATTTTATCGGTTACTTCACCACCGAATTTGAGATTCTGACCGATTATAAGATCTTCTGTACTCTTATCGCTGTGTTCCCGATGTGATAAAGCGAACATTTTATTTTACATTATGTCAATAAACAAGCAGCGGCAACTGACTGTTGTAAGCTCAACTCGGTACCACTGGCATTGACCATAAAATTACACTTCTCCGTACGCTTTTCCTATAATTAGTGCATTGACGTGGGTTTTCCTACATCGTCTCTACAAAAATTATGCTTCGTCTAGGGCTAGAACTTTTTGCGCTGTTATTAGACTAGATCAACCAGTCATTACATTTAATCGTTTGCGGGTAATCGTACACAACTTTTCGGATCTGCGGAACGGCATAAATGCAACGCCGTTGTGCAGCTGTTTGGATCACATGAGACATTATTTGAATGGAAGAAAAATCGGTTTCGACGTGTGGGGAAGAGAGAAAAGACGATAGTGCGGTGACCCCAGGACACCTGGATCAATAAAAAAAAAAGTCTACGAGGAGTACAAATGCGTAAGTACACTGCACACGTATTATTAATCGTACGAAGGGTCGTTTTACTTTCTTCTCCGGACAAGCACGATCTGGTCTTGCGCGATAAGCTCTAAACCGGACTCGCTTCTGTCAGTCTCTCATCAATCTTCATGGTGACATCTGAAAAGCTTTTTCCAATGGCAGTGAGTAGCCAATTACTTAATCGAGATAAGTAGCTGCGAGATTGCCTCAGACCTCTGTAGCTTGTATTGTGCTTCAGGATAATTTTGATCAGGCAAAGGACCTGTTCAAATTGAACGTGCGTACATTCGCTATCGCGGGACTATGGCCTCTGCAGCCGGACTACGTCAAATTCGCTGTGTGGTTCATCTATACTACGATTCACACCTCCGCGGTAACCGCCGACTTCATTGAGGTCTTCGGCAATTTGGATGAAATGATTATAAACTTTTCGGAGAACTCATGGAACATGATGATCATATACAAAATGCTGGTAATGAGATTCTCTCGAACTCTCACGAATCTCACGCAGCAAGTGATAGACGGTGTCGATGCGAACTTCTTCAAGAGCTCCGAGGAGACAAAAATGTATCTCGCCTATAATCGCATCGCCATGACGTTCTTCAAGCTTTGGTTACTAGTGGGAATCCTTGCGTCGATTGCCATTCACATGAGACCATTGGAAATTCTTTTCAAAACCGGTAAAGGCATACTGTCGAATAGCTTGTAAACAAAAAAAATTGACAAATGCGAGAGCTGACGTTGTTATAAAAGCTCACTTACAAGGAAACGTTGCGAGGTCGATGTCTCGGATTTCGATGAAATTTGGCATGCTTTTAGAATGGGTAAAAATAGACGACACCTTTGTTTATGTCGGCGGAACCCGGTTTGTAAGGGTTGAAACGCACCCTCGAAAATTTGGGTGTTTTTCGTTTTTCGTCGATAACGTTTTAACGGTAAGAGATATGAAAAAACTTCAAATTGCAACAATGTTTATTTTTTCGTGTACTATACATTGGAGATGAGAACGATGCAGATAGCAACAAATTTCATATTGTTTATTGCAAAAATGCAATTTTTTCAACTGTAACTCCAAGAATTTTTAATCGATTGGGATGTAAATTTGCATACATGTGGAGAATGCAAAAGTGCGGATACGGATTTTTTCTTTTTCCGATATCTCACGATTAAGGAGTTGAAACTGCCCTTCGATTTTTTAGCCAAGAGCATCGTATAATCAGCTAGCCTTTTGGCATTTCGATCTAAATTCGCGTCAATAAATGTTCGTGTTATGACGCACTTGCATATTTGTAATATTCCAGCCCGCCCACCACCCAACGGTCCCCCTCCCGAAAGGTAAACGATCGAAGTTTCTATCGTGCGGCATGGACGAAAATTTGTTGAAATGAAAATGGGTTACAAAAAAAGTACAATCAGTCAAAATAGTTAATACACATTCTCTCGTTTTGGCGGAACGACACTCTTAAGCGGTCAACGCACGCTTAAAAACTTTGTTCTTTCTATAGCTCGTGAACGGGCCGAAATAAAAATAAAGTTCGAAGGGAAAAAATGTTCTCTTCTTCGACTACTAGCCGCTCATGATGATAATGATGAGTACAGCAACAAATGACGTGTTGTTTATTGCAATAATTCGTCAATTACTGGTGAAAAATCATTCTTCAGTTTTCGACTAATATAGGCACAGGCAAGGCTCGCAATCACGGACTGACTTCGTGCTTCGGGAAGCAACTGGATTACAATTGTATATTTACGGAGAAATTCTCCCCCGACACGTACTGCCTTTGAAGATTACAACATAATCGGAAAAATGTTCTCACGCTTACTTATTTAGGAAACGTTTCAACTCTATTTTTTATGGATTATACTTATTACAACGAAGATAGTCATGATAAAAGTGTTTGAAACAAAGAGATTTCTTACACCATGCACAAGTGATAATAGCCGCTTCGCCGCATATACCGCATGTCGGTACATTTTGTGAAAAGTAAAATTCTACCGGATTTTCGAAGTTTGGTGGTCTTTCTTCTTCGTAACCGCTTTTGTACCACGCATATTTGAAAAGGTTTGTAAACCGTGGAGAAGAAAACTGGTTGTGTGTAAGAGATTGTAACTTAACAATATTGTCTGTCAAAGGCAGATTGACGTCGTAATTGTATAATATTACTGCGTCAGAAAAGTGTTTAACGAAGTTTTTCCTTACACGAAAGCCATAAACATCAAGGGGCTGTATCATTCCAGTTGTACCTGCAGGAATGACTAATTATCATATGAACGAATTGTCTACAGAACTAATTAAGAACTGGTACAATAGAACAGAACTAATTAAGAACTGGTACAATATATTTACCTGCTGGAATGGATAAAACTTTAATATATTTCCCTTGCATATCCATTTCTTTAAATGCAGTTGGACATTGACCGCTGCAAGAATCCAGGAGTATTACCGATTTTGGACCTGTATTGGAAATATATACTTCTTGGAACCAACGCTTGAAATGATTAGTCGTCAATTTTCCAGATTTCGAAGCCAATAGAAATATATTTTCGGCTCTGAACATAGTTTGTTCCACTCGAGGACCAAATTTGCCAGTAGGTTCGTTTAAAACGCTCAACATAGGTGCCAAAAGCTTGCCACTCGGAGAAATCAGAGGCTGTATAGTATAACTGTGTGTTGTTGATGTTTTCGATTGCACTACTGTCTCAACGGATTTCTGCTCTTCTTTCGCCAATGTGCGGCCTGTATGTAGCTCTAAATTGAGTACACTCTGATCAAAATTAAATGTGTTTTCAGCCCCAACGTTGGCTATGTTGAATTTCACCATTTCTATAAATTCTATAGCTTTGTTTTAAGGTGTATCAGCGTTTAATAATTGTTGTTTTGTTACATATTTAGTAATCTTTCGTGACACGAATTCCATGTTGGTTTTTGAATGTCCTTACCCAAGAAGCGGATGCTTGGAAATTTACGGCTGGCATTTCTACAATTTCTCGTGCCCGTAAGACCCATCGTATATCGTATACATCGTATATGTATACATCGTATATGTATATCATGGACAGGCAGCCTTTTGTCCAAAGCATCATTAAAATTGTTCAACGTGCAGTGAGCTATTTTTGTTAACTTTTCTTTGTAGGTGCCACCCTTATTCATACTATGGGCCCACCGGCGTAACTGTGGCTCTGATTTCACCTTTTTGAATTTCCTTCGAACAGATGATAACTTTCTATTCCCATTTGCCCTGGATCTCCAGTAATCTACAGCTCTTGTCCTGTATTCGTAACTCAATGCTTCTATACCTTGGGTAAATACATTTTCATCAATTTTTGGATCTAGATATCGTTGTCCGTGCCAATCTCCTTCACTGTCAACTTCTATTGCGGCTGCTTCATGAATTTCATTTGGTGAAGAAAATCCAAACCAGTTTCAACTTTCATTTTCATAGGTTGATCCATCGCTTCGGTGATCATGTTTTTTTAAATCCTTACTGAACTATTTTTCCTGTTCGGTGATTGGAGTGCGAGGCAAATTCATAGCACTCATCGCTATGGATAGAAGTTGAATAACATTCATCGAATTAACGTGCAATTTTATTCGTATTTGGAACTCAAAATGTATGGCTGTCTTCTCCGTCGTAACTGCAGCAATAATGATCGCTGGTGAATTTACATGACTTGAAACCTAATTGATAAGTACACAGAAAAAAAAATAACGACGACACACGTTGTTACCAGAACTGCTATTAATGTTTAATAAGGCGATTTCAAGGTTATCCTGGGGTAGCCGCTCTTTGCACCGTAGTCTCATATAGGGCAGTTTCAACCCCTTAATTGTGCGATATCGGGAAAAAAAATTCGTATCCGCACTTTTCCATTCTCTACATGTATGCAAATTTACATCCCAATCGAATAAAAATTCTCGGAGATACGGTTGAAAAAATTGAATTTTTGAAATGAACAATATGAAATTTGTTGCTATCTGCATCGTTCTGATCTCCAATGTATAGTACACGAAAAAATAAACATTGTTGCAATTTCAAGTTTTTTCATGTCTCGTACCGTTAAAACGTTATCGACGAAAAACAACCCAATTTTCGAGGGTGCGTTTCAACGCTTAAAAATCGGGTTCCGCCGATATGAAAAAAAATACGTGTCGCCTATTTTTACCCATTCTACAAGCATGCCAAATTTAATCGAAATCTGATACATCGACCTTGCAACGTTTCCTTGTTAGTGATGGCAGTAAAGACCAAATTGTTCGGTTTTCGCCAATCACCCCAATGAGCTGGGCCTTCCTTTTATTGATTCACTTATCTCTCTTCGTTTCTCCATTGATCCCACATGCCAAAAATATTACGTTCATTTGTTTGTTTACTGTTATACGCTAATGGGTTGACATTTATTTAGAATAATATAACCAAACTACGAGACATCTGATTGTAGAGTTCGATACCTCGAAAGGATCTTAAGCTCAAACACAGAACCTTTGAGCTGTGGCTTCGGGGTCGGTCCGTGTGCCCCATCTTGTAACTTCAAAACTATTGAATCTAGGAACTCGAAATCCGGCATGTCATTAGAGTCCGATTATCTGCAGTTCGCCCAATTTCCGAATACCAAAAAAAAAACTATTTTTCACCCCGAAATAAAGTCCGATTTTTTAAATTCAGGCAAGTAACGTGCCGCTGGAAAATTCTTCATGTGCGGATATCCAACATATTTTTTACCAATCTTAGAACAACTTATGCCTACACTGAGAAAAAAATCATTCATCCAATATTATTGGTGTTATTGAATGAAATTTCATTGATTCAATTGTAAAATTGTTGGTGTAAGTAATCGGATTTATTAGTCCAAACAAAACACTATTGACTTTAATAACATGATAAAACTAAAAGTTTTTTTTTTCATTCAAAAGATATTGTTAGCCGAGAACAATATATTATAGAAACTACCTAAAAAATTATCGCGATCAAATTATATAGTTTTGAATGCATTTTCTGCAACGAACAAAACAGCGTTTCAATTCATAACATGAATATTGTTGATTCGAGTACACAAGAAAAATTGACTTTCGCTCGTTTGATTCAGATAAAATTTCTATTGGGAAAATATGTTAATTTATTTCCATCACCATATCCGATATTGATTTTGAAGTACATTAGTCGTTAAAATATTAATATTTCATTTTGATTGAAAAATATGCAAATGTCTGAATTGGGTAAAAAATTATGCGAAAATAAAATTTGTTTTTTGCGCATTTGGTTGAAAAAATTCAACCAAATCATGGCCGAGCGCCACCGTAATTATAGGTGTGGGAAAACTCGTAGTTCTCGGAGTAACCGCAAGAAGCCGCACGCGCGCTCGTTTCTCGTAAGCGTAGCGCGAACCAAAAATCTACTTAAACGCCGGAAAAACTCTAAAGAGTATCGCTTCTTGGCCTGTGGCTAAGATCAAAGTGTAGTATCTGTTCTTATCAGTTGAATATCTGATATTCTCTCCATGGATATTCCATTGGATATCTAATATCTTCTCCACTATTATCGTGGATGATTATTCCAATGCTCAATTTAATTTTAGATTAAAAAAAATTGAAAACCTTCAATTTTTTTAATAAAACGAATTCGATCAAACACTTTATTGTGACAATTATATCCTATTCCAACGAACTGCATGCGATTTTTCAAATATTTTCAGCAATTCTCGTGAGTGTACATTTATTTGAACCAACAATCAAGAAATATTTGCAGGTGCACATAGAATCATATTAAAAACATGACTTCTCGCGTTCACAAATATATTCATGTGATTGCAATGAACATTTATTTCATTGAATATTATATTTCTTTTCTACCAGAGACTAAATGCGTTGCTACAGATGACACCTGTACTTTGTGGCAAAAAAATACCATTATTTCGGATCCATATTGTTGATGTTTCAATCATGATATACACTTGTCTCTATCTGATACTAGTCGCATGATATTGCACTTTTGATATTGTACGGAGTACGACAATGTTACGTATCATGACATATTCGTTTCGATGTAGTAAATAAATAATTCCTTTATTGATTATATTTATGTACGAAATAAAAAATGTTGTGGCAACCGCTTAATTATTTCATACATACATTTCATACATCTACGGATTGTATATAGAATCATTTTAATAGAATATAATTTTATTTGAAGGATAATGTAGATATTCAGACAACAGAAGAGATTTTCAAATAAAATAATATTTTATTTAAATCAATCACATTTTTCAATATTTTATAGTATTGTAACAATCTCATATATCGGTGGCACTCCGCGTTCAGAAATTTATTTGGATCAATATATTCTTTTGATTAAATTGGTTTTTTGCTCAGTGTATGTAATGATTGAAGATGTTCGATGTTTCCTACGACACCGTCAACCTCCATCCTTCCTCCCGTATTTTTGTAAATTTGACTTTTAGTAAACCAAAAAATATAATGATATCCGAAACCCTATAAAGATCTAAGGAAAATCGAGTCAATTTTTCGATTACTTGAAATGTAAAGCCCTCGGCTCTTGAAACAAAGTGCCCGTATTTGTATGCAACGGTATGCACTTTAATGGATTGCAATTACTTAGGGGCGCGAAACGAAAACGTGGTTTTCGATCTGCCTTATCGTACACGCCTTTTTTTCGAGCTGAAGGACGCATCTACTTTCTGGCTTTTGTGGACATATCAACTTCCGCTTGTCTATCTGAATACGTATCAAGCAGCAACGATCGGCTATCTATTCTCCCTCATACTTCACATATGCGGACAGATGTCCGTTCTCGCATTTAGAATCAGGAACATCGACATGGCCAATGGAGGATCTTCTAAGACGGTTTTTCAGGACATAGTCGAGAAACATCGAAATCTTCTTGCGTAAGTTTTCACCACTTCCACATCTTGCGATAAGTCTTTTCATCTGGAAGGCTAAAACTTTCTATTGTATGGATAGAATGGTGGATGACATCAATGACGTGTTCAGTATGGTTCTGTTGCTGGAGGTTATCGTATATACCGTGATCCTCGGCCTAACAGCTTATAATGTTATTCTGGTATGTAATTAACGGTTCCACTAAACACATAAGATAATTCTACGGCATTTGTCGGGCGGATATTTGTAGAATATTGACAACACGGCCAAAATAGTGATGCTGGCGTCGGTATGCGAGAGCATGGTGGTTGTCTTGATGATTTATGGTTACTGCATTGCCGGTGAATATCTTGTTACCGAGGTACTCTTCACGCCAATAAATGTCCTTTACTTTTCCCTATCAATAGAATATAAACTGAAGAAAAAAATTATTGAAACTCGGTCTTTTTACGTACAGAGCCAGAATCTGTACGACTCGTACTATCAGTGCCAGTGGTACGAGATGTCAGAGTCCTTCAAGAAACAAATGATGATATGTATGATAGGAGCTTGCAAACCTATTCAATTGATGGGCGGAGGTTTTTATGTTTTCTCTCTGGCCGGCTTTACCGGTGTAAGTATCATTTTCATGAATTAGGCGGTACACAAGAAACTTTTGTGTGCAATCGCAGTGACAGTTTATTCGTTTCTTTGCTTGTTGTACAGGTTGTAAAAACAGCAGCTGGATACATCTCTATGCTACGAGCAGTGATTTAAGTAAAATATTTGAACATTAAGCATTTTTTTAAAGTAGCGCAAACATGAGTCGTGCTAACGTTAAAAAAAATTTCCACACTTTACGTCATTGTTTGTGTGTCTGCCCGGCGGTGAAAATAAATAAAGAGAAACGATGTGGATTTTTGGCTTTATTGGACTTTTACGATTCTATCGCTTTAAACTTTTCCCTACTTATGGTGAAAGAAAATCTCTTCGAGTCACGGTACTTATACAAATGTTCCGGATGTCCGCTATCGGTCATATTTGCCGTTCGGGAAGCAATTTAATTTTCAATCAACTTCGCAATTTGGATAACTCACTTTCCTGTCTTACAAGGAACATCACTTAAGTGATCACTTAAGCCTTCGATTTCGTTGAAACTCATACATGTGATAAAGCATTGATAACTATTAGGCACGTATTTTTTTATCGGCAGAAAAACCATTTCAAGGGGCGAAACCACCCCTTAACAAAAGACGTGTCGAGGGGTGATTTTGCAGTTTCGCCCACAAGCAACCCACCGGTCTGAATGAAACAAAAACCAAAATTCTTTTAACTTAAGGGCTTACATACACCTGGGTAGGGCAAAAAGATCAATTTTTCAAAAAGGTGCTCATTCGAAAGTAGTAGCCTTTGAGTGTCGACCCTGAAAATTTCATAAGGAAATTCGCAGTAATGACGAAGTTATAACGTTTTGTAACTCACCAGGTGTTCTCACTTCTGTTGAATTCCGGGTATTTGTGACCTTTTGTATAGCAAGGTCATGTTTCGAAAAGTGGGTGGGGTTTCATATAAGTTTTAAATAAACCAGTTATTTCAGTGTAAAGTGTACTCAAAACTTTAAACGTGTTTTACTCGAAACAGTGTTTTCAAAATCGGTACAAGAAATATCTTCGCAACTACTGGACCGATCGAGATCAAGTTTTGCACAGTTATGCTTCACACAATAAACTAGTATTTGTCTAGCCGTTTTTTCAATACCTGGCATAGTTTTTTTTCCATCTTATGTACTGAACAATTTTGAGGCGAAACATCGCCTGTTTTATTTTAATGACTGCCATGACCCGTAAAAATTAAATGTTTCAATTCCCGCTCGAAATGTACTAGTTTTATCTATCTACTTAAAGAAACACTTTTTTTAGATAAAAATGGCAGAGTCCCTTTTGGGACCGCAAACGCTGTCAACAAAAACACGTCCCAGGAAAAGGAATGTAACTTTTTTACCGTTAAAAATTTTTTAACCAAATTTTCACACAATGTAGATAAAATGTCATACTTTAAAATGTATATCATGGTTGTTCAATAAAATTCAGTTTTGTACACAAAAAAAATTCTTAAACATAACCTTACTTTTAGCGGTCTCAGGCGTATGTAAGCCCTTAAAGCGATGAACAATTCACAATAGAAGTATTGAAAAAAAATTACGGGGCGACCAGCCTTTCTTCGAGAGGTGGTTTCGCCTCTTAAAACCGTTTTTTCGCCGATAAAAAAGAATACGTGTCTAATAGTTTTCAATGCTTTATCACATATATGAGTTTTAAAAAAATCGAAAGCAAACCCTTAAGTGATGTTCCTTGTTGGCAAACATGCATACATTATTGATTCCATTGCATTTCGTACATATTTTTGGAATTTGTCTCACCATACCTCTCTTTCATTGTATGCTATTTCATATCATTTTTAATGCCACCCAATAAATATTGTTTCCACGTCATTCACTATATACATACACCTACAAATATACAATATTAAGGAATATCGCGTGCATACCAACTATACGACCTATCGATTGTGCTCTATAGCTCCAGACCTAACTACTCTGGTTTTATGACGTCTAGAATAACGTACCGAATATCTAAAATTGCACCGACGAAAGTTCAATATCAATTCAGAAATTAAATAAACAAAGTAGGTCGTTCGCCCTGTAAAACTAAATGAATACTGAAAAGCGATTTTTACACAACAATAGCAATCAAGGGTAAGGCGCATCTACCGAAATATGTATTATAATAGCCCGTTCGAAAGTTTTGACATTTTTTTCATCTTTGTGATAAGCCAATTCATAAAGCGATGCCAGATTTAATGGAGTTAAAGTTTGCAACGTTGAAACGCAGCGAATATTCTTTTCGTCATTGCTATTATGACTAAAACATTTTTTCCGCTTCACATCTTGAATAAGCACTTGAAAAAACTTCTATGTAATTTTCGTAGTCTAAATCTGTCAAAATCGTAGCCTGGATCTGTCAAGAACAATTAGACGAAAACCTTTGGCAAACCGACCATCTAACAAAAATCTGGACGGAATGTAACACATCGGATAAGAATTCTTCAATATTGAACTGAATTAATAAATCTTCGAGTTGATAACGAATTCAAAAATGATTGTAAACTTTGATTCAATACTTGTTATCGAGTCGGTGGTTGCTTTCATCGTTTCGAGTTCACATGAAAATTTCGATCAAGTTTTAGTTTTCGAATTACTACTCTGCGGAGGATGAATGGGAAAACTTCTTTCCCATGAGTTTGATGCACTTTGTCTTAATACCGGGAAAAATTTCGGTGCCATCTTCGTTTCTGACATCATCGAAGTCACGCTCAATGAGTACGTCGAAGCCAGCCCGACTAGCATGCTTTTGAGCAGCCGGAGCTGTAAAGACGGTTGCAGTTGCCGGCATATCGTACGCCACGGACATATCGTCACTGAAAAATCGAAGCCTCAGTTATAGGTCACGGCTTGTTTTCAGCAATGACATGATAGAAACTCTGTATCTAGCGAATTATCAACGAAGACCAAATACAGAAGTGCACGATTCACCGAGCTTTCAGAAGTTCGAATCCAAGATTGTGGCCGCGATATCGATGATGAACGCACAGACCGAACGCCGTCATGAATTTGTCGACTTTGAAAACTTCGATTGGATTCTTTATAGTCTCTAAATCGTCCACTAATTCGATTATCTTCTTGGTCATGTCATCCCGAAACTGGAATAAATCGAGATCGGCGATAATATCTTGAGTGTCGTTAATTTGTCCCCTCCGGGTTGTTCAGGTCACTTTGAAAAGATTCGAAACGGCTGTAAATCGTTTCGTATACTTTTACGTTGTGTTTTAGACAGGTTCTGAAAGATGATACAATGGCTATTTCTTTCTTCCCTCGGTCCAAGGTGTTTCATTCTAACTAACTCGTCCAAGGTCACGAACCATCAATACATATCGGATCTTTTGAATATTAAGCCTAGTGCTTATCCTTCCACGCATGGAAAAAAAATCATTGTACCGTATTAGCCAGACTGTACATATCAAAGGCTGACCAGTCCGGACATCCTACAATTATCTCAACTGGGTCATTCTTTTAACAGCATTAAGATCAATAACTTTGCAAACCTGATTTGCCGCAAAAGAACAATATGTATGGCGTTAGAATTTGGATCGCTAGTATGCTATGATTATCTTTTTCTTCATTTTGATTATTATCCAAAATATTTTTTTTGCAGATTGCAATCATCTATCTCCAAAAAGAAGTAAAGGTAAAAAAAAAACTTTCGAGTGATTTGTGTAGCGTAAATCGCCGACAAAAAATGTTACCATTTAATATAAATAATTCCCATTGTATCCCAATGACACACACTTCAAAATAAATGAAGATGCTACACTCTCGAATCCCCATTTTTTGCAAAACTCTAGCGAGTCAACAAATGTTCGTAGCTTGTAACTTTACAAGAAAATATCGTTGTGATTTTACTTTTGCAGGAACCTGCGTAATCATCAAACAACGTTTAGTTATGTAGTAAAAAATCTCGTCACTATTCATCACTACTAGTATCTCGTCACAGTACACATACTATTATTACTTGTACCAAACAGGTGAGTCAATATTTTAATTGGAACGACATTTCGAAAATAACTACGGTTGCGATAGGAATATCGTAAACCTGCGAATCTATTTTTATATCATTTGAGGGAGCAGTCGTGTGAGCAACGAGTTGAGTGAGCAACAGTACATAAATCGGTCACTGTGCCCCGAAAATCGTATTTCGCCGGGTTTAACGACAGACTTTTACTTTTGTTTCACCTACATTTTCTTATTAAACTATTATCACAAAATATTCGAACATCCAACTGTGCGGCCTTGAAATGAAAAATATATTCGTAGATGACTTTGAAAGTCTGAGGGTTCAATCTGCCAAATAATGATGAGACTGCAGTACTATTACTATATATATAGAAAGACTCTTCAATCATTCAATGTTTGACGAAATATTAGCATGAGCCATGAGGATTACCTCGATTGTCTTCAAGGTTTTTTGGACAGCCTCGCAGTCTATGAATACCATGTTAACACCGGCCAACACGGGTCTCGGATTATTTTCATCAACGAGAAAGGCTCCCACGGTGACACCCTGCTGGAGCCCGATGCTCCATATTTTACGGAAATCATCACCTGCTATCGGGTTATCAACAGCGTCTGAAATTTCAACGGAACGTTGTTATCGACCGATACTCTAAGAACTTTCCAACGCGCAATTTTGATCTCACGTAATTCTTAGACCAGTCCGATAGAAACTCACTAATACTTTCACATATTGGCTCATCCCTCAGGAATATCGTGAACATTAGGTCGAGTACGTCGTCGAAACGATCTTCGGGTACTTCCTGGATGGAAAACCGTGAGACTGTTCCATCTTCAGTTTTCACTCGACCGTCTACCACCCGCCAAACTCTCAATGGACCCGGCTGTCTCTGCCAGCCCAACATCTCAGCACTGTATTTTTCAACTCTCGTCATTTTGTTTGCCGTACGAAGGGGACAGTGGGTCGACGCGAAACGTGCGACTAGTGCCGTTGCTCTCTCGATGTGAACTATCGAGTCGTCTCTGAACGCCGATTTTGTTATGCTCGTAAGGACTGGCAACGAGGATCACCGCAATGGTGGGCGCTGCAATTTCCAGATTATTGTCTTCCCACCTACGAGTTATCGAGTATTTCTATCTTATTTTTTGTTTCTTTCCCTGTTCTTCAACGAGCTACTCTGATTACAATGACAAGGCACTTAGGGAAGTAACAAGACCGCCAGCACTTATCGATCAACTCGATAGTCATGACGCTACTCGTTAAAACATGAAGTCCACGTTGGATCGTCTCGAAATAGAAACCTAGACGCCAATTTAAAAATATCGTCGGGAACATGTGGTGGAATAAACGACTGTATACTCCCAAGCTTTAACTTATAGCCGACGGCTTCAAACTAACCCTCCACTCTAGCATCAGCTGTTGCGGTTCCGATTGAACCATAATTCTTTAAAACGAGATCTAATTGCTTTCTCCAAATGATTTTCACGCCAGACCGCACTCATTCGTGAATATAGAGAAATATGTATATAGAAAAACGATTGTCGTTGCGAAGAATTTCAGTGACAACGAAAAATTGATCGACTCACGCTTGTTCAATTGCGCAAGACAATAGTTTGTTTAAGGGAAGAAAACCCTTTAGACGCCCGAAAATGAGCCATTTTTGTGCATTTTTTTGAGGGTGATAAAATAATTGCATGATTTTTAAATTTCAATGTGATTTTATTATAGGTTTGTAGAGCTCAAAATATATTTTTTTTACAAAAGAAAATGGCGACGTTATAGCCTTTTTCCCCAGGCGTCTTTTCAGAGCCATACAAAAATGCTCCATTTTTCACTGTTTATCGGCAATAAAACAATAATATTTTTCTATTACTGACACATGTAGGGGAAGGATAAACCTATAAAATGATTGTAAAAAGTATAAAATTGAAAGTTACGCAGGCTTTTTAACCAAAAATTCAAATTCTCGACGATTTTTTCGACAGTTTTCACCCCACAAAAATTCTTTATCGCCGCGATATCCTTCAAACTTTAGGTTTATACTTCCGGTAATATCACAGAAACGTCTTAAAATTTCAGCGATCAATAACTTTTCGAGCTACAGTGTGAGCAGTTTTTGAAAATGTAGTTTCGAGATAATCGGGTTTAAAATTTCAATACGATAAAACTATACATTTTAGTGACTTACCGATCAACGTGCGATTCTAGGCCCATACACGCTGTACCTGCTGTACAAGCGGTACAGCAGGGATAAACAAAAGTACTGTGAAGAAAAAATTGCTCCGCCCCTAGAGTTCCAGATACCTGGCTCGCTAGTTCGCGGTATGCGGTTTTGGCGCTTTCCACTATGAGCAATAACTCCGTAAATATTTCATATTTCGATTTTTCCTTTTAACAGCATCTTCTTAATATATTATAGTTTGGAAATGTTTTGTTGAAAATCGATCTTTTGAAAATTCCAAAGGGTTATCTCCCCTTAAAGAAGACCGGGCGTTGCCAAGGATATTTCGACATTTCTGGTAAAGGGTAAAGATTGCGGGTAAAGAACTTGTTTGTGTAATTTGAAAAACTCATCAGAATTGCAAGAGTACCAGGCTTGATGCATCGTTTGCATTTTCAAAAACCACCTTAAAAATGTATTTTAGAAGAGTTCGAGTTCCAACCAAATAATACAGCGTGTTCATTCCAACTACTTATCTCGTCCTACTTAATTATGACGTTGAAGTTTGCACCGCTGGAACACAACGAAAATCAATTCCTTTTACTCGTTTAATCTTTCGATTTTTTTCGGCTGTGAAAACCACTCAAACGGTTTAACGTATTCTTCTTACATATTTACCACTACAATTCGCAAAAAAGGCTTTAGATAAGCGTAAAAGTGAAGAAATGGAAAATTAAGGGTGGATATTTGACTGTGAAAGCAATCTAAGAAGTTACAGTTAAAATTTCACGTCGATTAGACGAAACTTTGTGCGAGTTCCGCTGCGTGCCGATTTCTAAAACATGGTTTTGAGAAAAACATGTTTGAAGTCAACGGTTTTATAGACGCTGCAGCTGATGATTTTTTCCGTAATCTAATGCCACCTATTGGTAGAAAATAAAACTACTTTGAGACTGTAACTTTTTTCCCAAAGATAATTGGGCTTACTAGAGGCGAGAACTGCGTCTGCCGGTGTGGCATCGCCGACGGTGCTTTTCGGCACTCGGAGACTCCCTTCAAAATAGCTCGAAAACCACTTTAAAACTGAGTTTTCAGCTATAAACAAATATGTATAATACTTTTGAAGGGTCAAAAGTTTTTTTTTGTTTAAAAAAAACGATTTTTCTAAAATTTTAGTGGTGTCCTCCTGTAAGAAAAAGCCATCACTGCATTCCAACGTTGCAAACTTCAACGTCATACTTAAATAATTTTCCTTTCAATGGGATCTCAGTATTTTCTTCTTGGATTCGATACGCACGTATTCGGAGACTTAAAAAGTCTTTAGCCTCCGTATGCGGAAGCTAAACAAAATTATGGATTCGTTTTCATCGAGAACCAGCGATCGTGTTGGTTATGCAATACATCAGAACTCAGATAATGATGGCAGTAATCGTCAGGTACGAGCATGTGGCAAACGACAGTGTTGCACAACAAATTCTATGTCGTGCAAACTGGAAACTACTAGTTATCACTAATGCACGCCATTTAATCGTGACGCTTGTAACTTTCAAAGCCACGTTGCGGAAATAACGTCCGAAAAATTGCATATGACATGTTCAACACGTTACATCCATGTGACTCACCGAAAAATGAGACCTTTTTGAGAATGTTTATTGAGAATACCAAAAAACCAATCAAAATGAGGTTTGAAGGGTTTGTTCTACATGTTGGGGTATGAAAAAAAAAAACACAAAATAACCGCTCAGTCGTAGCTACACTAAGAGCGTTTTTTAGGCGCTCTGCGGGACGAAACAGAACTTTTATGAATTAGCACTGAGAACAAGAAAAAAGTCTTCGTCATTTACATTAGTTTTGGTAGAGCAGTACACACGATTATAAAAAAATATGGTTGTTTTCGAAAAATTGCCATCATTTCGAATAATTACCTTTTCGCTAAAAAATTGGCCCTAATTTGTTCATAAAAACGAAAATCGTTGATAGATCGTAGAAATCCTGTCTACTTCTTTAGAGAACCTATCGAACACACTGCTGCAGTTACAATGTCGAGTCAATCGGATGAAAAATGACCGAATTATGCATTCTCTCGATTTAAATACGTGGTTTCAAGAAAAACGCATTTAAAGTTCTGAAACTGATTTAGGAGCTATCGTGCACACGACGCAATCGAAGCTCTTATTTCAATTCTGCGTGCACCCACGGAAACATTTTGATAGTAGGTCTGCAGTTGTACGGTCGTATATTTTTCATACAACGCCTGGATTAAACGACTCCAAATCTCTTTTTTCAAATTTTTCGCATACAATTCTTGTTGTATATTATTCTTGTAACGTTTGTACACGATTTAATCCGATAAAAAAAACGGTCAACATTTTTTTCTACTCAGATATAACGCCTTAAGGGGGTGTATGCAAATTACGTAACGCAATTTGCGGGAGGGCGGAGGTCTGGCCAGGCATAACGGTCCTACGTACGTGAGAGGACGAGGCCAAGGTTTGCATTACGTCACGATTTTAGAACCGCCAGAAATAGCAAAATTGCTGCATGTTGAAGTTTTAGATTTAAAACTCGCGCGCGATTTTACCGCGGAAAGTTGACAGTATTCCATACGAAATCTCAATTAAGGGTTAAAGGGCTTTCCCCCTTAACTGACATTTCGTATAGAAAGCTGTCAACTTTCCGTGGTAAAATTGCGCGCGAGTTTTAAATTTAAAACTTGAATTTGCAGACATTTTCCACTATCCCCAAGCAAAATTTAAAAACATATTTCATAAAAATAATTATTGAAAGTACATATACTCAAAAATATGTTGGCAATATTTTAAGGCAAAAGTCCGAATATTGCCGCCGTTCCAGTCACTTTAGTGTGAACAGGTAGCGCGACCGGTTAGGACCCTCAGTCCCTACAGGTGTGGCATCGTTCACCATGGACGAAGTGCACGGTCTTATTATTTTGTAAAATATAATGAAAACGAAATATAATGAAGACATGTTATCAATATTTTAGAAAAACGTAACTTCATATCAAGAACAACGGAACGAATACTTTAAACGCGTTGCTCTCAAAACAACTTTTTTCGACCTTGTCCCAGCGAATATTCAAAAACTTATGAACCGAATGTTAATTTTTTTTAAATTTTTGTAATCGCTGTAACTAAGATCGTACATAGCCGATCTTTTTTATTTTGATAATTACTATTTTTAAAGACTGCTTGAACGCAAAAAAGGGCCTGCAAAATAGAAAAAAATGTTCAGACCGTCGCCATTTAGTAACTAAAATTAAAAAAAAAACGGTTACGCACAACGATAGGTACATTTGTATAGATACCGATAATTTTTTTACGTTTATTTACAGATAACCTTTCATCAAAATATCGATGGGACCATGGAAAGTAAATTTCACAAAGCACCCGTTACGTAACGGAATGGAGGCGGGGAGCAGGCGTTACCGTCTTGGTACGTGGGGGTGGGGGAGTCGAAAATGAGGGTATTTGGCGTTACGTAATTTGTGTACGACCCCTAATGTAATTTTTCGAGTTCGAATATACGTTGTGGATGAGCTCTTTCGTATTTTATATTTTGAAACAAATTATTTTTTTATTGTTTATATGGAAATCTGAATTATTTGTCATAATTAATATTGTCCAAAGATTAATTAATTCGTGCACAATACAAAATGGAACAAAGAATATAATTAGAAAAAACTAATATTTATGGATGCTTATACCCATGATTATCGATTGAACCTGGCCAGCAAAATGTGGCGGGCAACAATGGTTACGAAATCGAGGAATATTGAAGTACGCTAAAGGACTGGCGAATTTCAATTTTTCTCGTTCTTGTATCCATAGAATTAATTAAAAAATGATAAGGATATAGAAAAAGTAGTCAAATGCGAGTTGGACTACTCATAAATTTGCGGTTCCTTGTCTCAGGTACGTCTATAATTGTAACGTTTGAGGCCATCGTCTAGTATGAAGATAGAGAAACGCAGTCATTCTTTTAATTTTTCTTGAAAACCATCAGACATAGCACATGTTGGGGTTTTGTGGTTTATTAAACCAGAAATGAAGATCACATAAGTTTTTACAGATTGAAAAATGTTAATTATTAAGAAAGTTACACGTATATTAATAGAAAAAAAGGATACCGCCGTTTTTGGGCATGACATCTCAGCTTTCAGTGGCCTGAAACTAAAAATTTAAAAAATTGTATAATCTGTAAGCATGTCGCTATTACGTTTACTAGAAAAAAAAAGAGAAAAAAATACTGAAAAAATGCCGACGGTGTAACTGAACATAACGATTTTTCATGCAATAATTATGAATTATGATGCATTTTAAAAGTAGTTAATATATTTTTGTCGAGTTGATTCTAGTGTACGTAGTAAGCACCAGTATACACTACATGTGGTTTAAGTTTGAAGTAAGTCGGTCGATTAGTTTTCGAAATATCTTGCCCAAAAAATTGAAAAATATAGTTTTGAGAAAAACGAATTCAAGGTAAAACCAGCGCGCGCTCTTAATTTCTATGGGTTTTATTCAAATTTTAACCAGACATTGTTCATATTATTATGCATGGTTGAGTAAAATTTCAGAACAGTCGACTATTTAGATTGGGAGATAATGGGTTTTAAAATTGCAACTTTTAACACTGCAGGGTCTGCACTGAAATTTAGACAGAGTAATTGTCCGTAAAAAATATTTGTCCCCTATAATAAGAAGACGCATGGCAATACCGCATCGTTCCACGTATCCAATGACGTAAGTTTGCGCGGCATATTTAAAATAATACTGCAACACAAACTTTCATTTTGAAGTAATTTTTAATTGAACAAAGTTTTTAATTAGTTATGAATTGACCGACACTTTTATTTGTTAATGAAGTTAACATAAACAGTATAAAATATTAATATTTATAACGCAAATATTTCTATAAGTTTTTAACTTTAGGAAATATTCTCTCTCGAAATATTTAACAATATTGTTCTGCGATGTTGCCATTTGTCTTCTTATTATAGTGGACAATTTTTTTTACGAAGAATTATTCTGTCTTTACTGAACGTTTTTAGCAAAACTGAATATCCAAGCCAATCCAAACTTTTTTCACTCGTTCCCTAACTAGTTTGCTATCTAAACATATTTTTTTCAATATTTATAAACACAAAAGAATAGTACAACGAATTATGTGACCTGACTTTCGGCCAATGCAGACTCTGCAGTGTTAAAAGTTGCCATTTCAAAACCCATTATCTCCCAATCTAAATAATCGACTGTTCTGAAATTGCACTCAAACACGCATAATGATATGAACAATGTCTGGTTCAAATTTGAACAGAATCTATAGAAATCAAGAGCGCACGCTCGTACTACCTTAAGTTTGAAGAACGTACATGCACAAATATGATGAAAGCTTCAAACTTACACTCAGTTTGCGATTCCAGGGCCATACATCACATCTTCTTCTTACTCAAAAAGCTTTTTAATATTAGAGGATTGCCATTTTCGAGGACTCATTCGGGTTTTTGCAGGTACCCCGGATAATAATAATAAATCTCAATGGACTACGGGCGAATAGGGCGCTCGAAAAAGGTGGTACGCGCCGTGCAGGTCAGATAGTCGGTTACTCCGATTACCGCGACCCCTATAAAAGCCCATAACTCGCGTAATTTTTCAAATTTTTCAACGGCCCAAAAACGAAAGTATTCGGAAGAAATTATACTTTCAGCAAACGCACTAAAAAATTGATTTTTCCAACCCGACGATCCACACTGGCGACGGCCTTAATTTAAACTGAACTACGTGTTTAAAAATTGCAAATTAATATATTATAATCATGTCTATAAATAATGGTCAATATTAGACATGTCAATTTTTCAAAAAGTGCCGAAATTGTAGCTGCTTGGACCTTGTTGAATGAAAAATCGACTTTATTTTTTTTTCTCGAAAATAATGATTTCACAAGAATTGCAATAATTTGACTTGGAGGTGCTTACTGAATGGTATTTTCATGAATTTTCATGAAAATTGATTAGGTATCAAAACCTTCGAATACAAAAATCTAACGGAAAGTTGTGCGCGGTGCTCATAGATCGTCAGTGATAAATCTCGAATCCATCTGAGTTTTCCCGCTAAAATTTAGTCCGAACTTATCGACCGTGGATAACTTACGGACGGTCGGTAAAATACCGACGTTTAAACGCGCGTATGGAGCTGCGTTAGTTTTCCGGTGTAAACATGTTTTTTTTGTCACATACGATTTGTTTTCCTCAGCTTCTCGTATCATTTCGCACATCATTCTAATTTCTTTGCGTTTTACTATCATCATTGTTAAACATTATCGAAAGCGATTTCCTCGAAATTATGCCGAAACGAGAGTGCCCCTTCAACGATCATCTGTTGCCACAGTTGAAAGTACACGTTGGTCAAAAACAAGTCAGCAACGGCGTCAACAAGGAACAAGAAATGAGCAAAGTTTACGGTAAGTTGGAGAAAAAAAACCGTCGCCATCCAAAACAGACATCAACGACGTTCCCGCAGTTTCTTTTTTTTCCCCGCAACTTAACATCAAGGTTAGCATTCAAGGAACAATCTTTTCCAACAGAAAAAACTCTGAACTTCCTGAAGAATGGTAGCAGGGAGTTGGAACAAAAACTATCCATCTGCAAAGAAGATAGACAAAAGATGATCACCGGACAAAAGCGCCAGGAGAACAAATCGTCCAGTCTCAAGCAGATGATATTCGACAACAAACTCAAGCTTTGCCCCAACCAAGATGAATGCGACGTAAGTAACGATGATGACCACTGAACAAAGTATCGCGTTCTTGGGTCTCAGAGTGAAATTAACGAGTATGTAACGGTGCATCAGGTATCGGAACAAGAAACATGCCAGACCTGTGCAACTTGGGCAGTTGCCGCTTTTACAAGATGCTTCTATTGCAACAACTTCAAGTGTCCCGACTGTTTGGAACAATGCATCAAGTGCGAGGAGGACTTTTGCAACAAATGTTCGCTCATTGTGTAAGTAATTTCACGAAATTATCATACCGTCCCGTCGGTGTGACCAGCATTACACAGACTGGTCATCGCAATCTGCAAAGTCGGTATCTTTTTTTCAGCTACGAAGGAGGAGACCACACGGAATGCCTGGCTTGTTATCGCTGAAAATTGGCAGGACAGTCTCGAATTTTTAGAACGTAATATCGTTAACTTTTAACTTTACTGTGTTATTAATTTATTGAGCATGTTAAAGGTGTTTGATACACTTGAATAATTGTGCCAATTTGCACTCTATTTTGTATGATTACTTTATTGAATTACCGAATTGTTTACAATAAAGCTGCTTCTTTGCTTATCTTACCGTTATCTCTCTTCTCGAATCGTGTGGAATATCAAAATGGCGGCAACTGGAAATAAGTGCTATTTGTCTTTTTAACTATCGTTACTTACATTTTCGTTCCATTTTCAAATTTAACGATTTACAAATTTCGATAACCCTTTTTTCAACGACCTTAAAATGGGAGACTTTAAAATTCTTTGAACTATTGAGATTCAACCAGTAATCGGATTATTGTAAAATTCCGGGTCAAAGTATTTGCCATTAATATGAATGCTCCAAGAATGAAAAGCGGTGCTCTAACCCATAATTCGATAGCTCGAAAATATTTATCCACGAACTTTCGCGGCTGGACTTCAAAAATGGCACCGACGCGATGATAAGATTGTGTTACGTTACCTGCGAGTATTCGCGGGCCGGAAAAGACCGTCACCTCCAATTTTGTCGTTGGTCCGCATCACGTTCAACCATAGACGCCAAGATTTCTGTATTCCGTGGAAGAAAAAATGTTCTGCATTCCGCGCGGCAATTCTTCACCGGAAACGGAAAGAGCGACGTTTTTGTCGTCCGTGCACATAACGGCGAAGCTGCGAGATTTTGTCCCAACTCGCGAGAGTGCTGTCATCCTTGGTGGAATCGAATAGACTACTGTATTATACATCGTGCAACGATCAAAACACCAACGATCAAAACACTGGCGCTGCCCTATTTTGACAACCATAAAAATACAATTTTACAGCGATAAACGTACTTTTTCTTCGACATTGAGGTAAGTTTCGAACTTTTCTGCATTTCGGCGATTTTATTCGCTAAATTTCACGATCGCAGGCAGACGTCAGTATTACGATAATTAAAAAACAACCGCACATCAAACGTTGCACATATCTTCCAACATCGATTCTGCAAAGTGAAGCAAAATACAACTTTGCGATCACTGAAAGTCGTTCGACATCGTTCTATTTTTTCGCAATTATTTTCCATGAATCGATGAAATTATCTTAGTTTTTTATTTACATCACAATTATCCAAGACACCTGAAAACATGACGGGTTTTGTTCCCTTTGTTTCGCGCGGATATAAGATATTTTTATTGAAGAAGAAAGTTGATCTTACCCATCAGTGAGCCATTATTTTTTTACGATATAAGAGGCCGTTTTGTTCTCGTTCAGATTCGCAATTTTAACATTATTATAACGTTAATAATTTCCCGATCAGGGCTGTTAAACATGGCTATATAAAATCGTGATTAAAACTGTTGTCAACAATGTACAGGTAAATTTATTACGCGACAGAGGAATGCTTGCTTCACCGGAAGAAAACTTTGAACATGAAAGAAACCCAAACGAACATAAGTCGTCAAATTCGATGACAACGAAAGTAGCAAAAAAAATTTGCAATGCTCGACGCATAACGTGCAATTGATTAAACAAAAATCTAGAACGAAATATTCCGTTGTGAGAATTATTTGCATTATTTACAGTAATTATGGCTCTAAATTTCTCAGTACACTTAGCAAGATACATCAGTGACTAATAGTCACAATGGCGAATACCGAAGCTTATGAATCATCTGTGCATACAAGCTTGCATAAGCTTAGAATTTGCTTCCTCCAAAGATACAAAACAGCTTACTAGCGTAAAACATCAATTGAAGTGACTCTGCTGAAACTCCATAGCTATGTTGAGTTACCATCAATTCAAACAACTATATATAAAACTGATAACACGAAATTCCTACTGCCAAATTTCTTCTTCTATTTGTAAAAGTTCTCGAATCATGTCTTCCCGCAGTTGAAGATTCGTCATGAGCTCGGGCAAGGATTATTGTTCCCTGGATGATTTGGCAAGCGATAGTCTAAGGCGTAGCGATCGAATAACAAGGTACAGCATTCGAAAGACAAAGGCCACGATTGGTAAAAAAGCCAAGGCGGGCAAAAAGTTGATGCGTGTAAAGAGCAATGAGAAATCGCCATCGGCCACGCAGCAGAAAGCGGATGACAAATCCGACGAGCGGGCAGCTTATGCCTTCAGTGGTGAACCGCTGAGTCCAGAGGAATTACAACAGTTACTCGTCAAATTCAAAGAGGATAGTCACTTTCGCTACAAGACGACGAGCGCGTCTTCATCTCGGCCAGTTGCGTCTAGCCCTAAGGATATCAGACCCGCGACTAAGAGAAAAAAACAGCGCGATGTAATAACGGCTGCGGTAGCATCCAAGAGAACAAATATGGACGATAACGTTGAGAATAATCGTATTTTACGTAACGCGCTCGTTCCTCGAGCGATGACTTCATCGAATCCTCTTCCGCATGCAACGGGTAGTACATTGCAAATAAGTGCGAGTAAAAGTCAATACGTTCCTGTGTCTCGATCCGAGCATCATAAGAGCTGGAACGGACCGATAATTTGTCGCAATCTCTTGTCTTCGGGGAGCTTCAGAGAGGGAAATGGCATTGATTTTTCCTGGGACAGAGACTCGTTTCTGCCCGTCGCATCATCCAAACCGTGTCCATTTGGCTCGACCGTAAACCCTTGCAAACCCTTGTTCAAGAATGCGAATCCAAGCGTACCTTGGAAATCATTCGAACGGGAGAACGGACAGCTGGATAATCGAAACGACGCTAACGCCTGTGGCTTCTATTCCAATCGCGACAAGCCGCAGACCGGAAGCAACGATAATTCGGCGCGCATCCAGAACAGCCGTTCGTATCGTGAGAATACGGATTATTCGTATGTCAATTGCACGAAATTACAAACCATGCAAACGCCCTACAACAACGTTTGCGCAAATTTCAACGAAAACGGAAGTACAGCAGGCGCATCGTTGGGTGAACAAATGAATCCGGCAAATTCGACGTTTGTGACGCCGACCGAGGGCCCTTACGGGAATTCAGCGAGTATTTGGAACGTAGCCGGCCCGAATGTCCCGAACACGTTCGCCACTGACAATTCATCGATGCAACATCCGACCGGTCCGCAAAATAACATGAATTACGTATCTCCGGATTTTTGCTACAATAACGAGAACAAGAGTTCAAATGACTTGCCGCACCGTTCCCATGGATTTGGGGGAGGTGACAATTCGGGAATCGGTTATAACAATTGCAACGCGCATTACTTGATGACTTGGAAAAGCCTGCAAGTTTTTCCGAATGGATACTCCAACGCCAACGATTCGTACGTCAACGACGCGAGCAATTGTCCAACTTCTCCAGTCGTGCCTTCGATGTTCGTCAACGAGTCCGATAATTTTGTCGGTCAAACGAACTGTTGGTTGCAAAATAATTCATCCAACAGAGGAAGCTTCCCGAATGCTGGCAACGAGACCGGCTTGTCCGTTGTTGCGAATAACTTTGCAAATCCTGCTCCCCCAACATCGACGACTGACGAAAGCACGATGGTCACGAGAATGAACCCCAATGACAAAGCGACCCTTTTCTTCGACGACTTTCCCGACAGTCAGGACAGAACATTCTGTTCAACTGTATCGTCAATTGGCTCGTACGACGACGATATCGATTACGACAATTGTCTCGTCATCGATGAGAATTCCGTCTCGACTCCAACGACACCCAGTCACGAATCGCTCCTCGATCCCCTCGCGACCATGAAAGCCGAAGACAGGCCGATGTACGAATCCACGGCGAATTTTTCCCAATACAACAATTACAGGTTTAACAATCAAGAATCTATGCTTTACAATTTTGACACGAAAGCCGAACTCGCGAGTTCACCGGACTGCGTTATTATTCCAAATTCAACGAGAACCTGAAAACAAAAACGATCCGGGGTATATCCCTGAAAAAAAAAAGACGATAAAGCCTTCGTTCTCTTCGAAATCCAGCGACTTGTGATATTAGTCACTTACGTTTATTCAGTAATACAAAATATATAATATACGATTTTTTTCCATAAGACAAAGACATAAGTACAAATTAAAAAGTAGCAAATATAAATTAAGAACAAAACAAACAAAAACGCACCAGTGGGTTTTGTTCTCGTCCGTACGAACAATACGTATCGAATACATAGTTTGTCACTTCCATTGCGAGCCATAAAATTACTGTAATGATCCGCATCGTGCACGGTGCTATCTTTCGCAAATTATCGTCACATTATCGTCGCAGTAAAAACTAGCCTGGCAGAAAAATACACAGCTCAATGTATGACAAAGTCTTACGTATATCTCTGAAGAAAAAAATATACACACCTATCGTACATATAAATATTTACACGGGAAAGCGATTTGTTGCTTGCGCGATTATACGAATACTCAGCTAGTCGATTTAAGTAAGTACAAAAACTTATTCCGTAGTCGCGTTTAATTTACGTGGCAAGTGGTATATTAAAAAAAAAACCTTTTTTCGTATCGTAGCAAAAAAAGTAGTTGGGCCGCAGGCGATAGTGAATGTTCATCATCGTATGGAGCTTAAACAATATTGCGATTCTGTATTTTTGTCTCAGCTCTTTGTATAACAGACATGTCAGCGTTGCTCTTCGAAATTTGTGTTCAGTTGGGGAAGTTTATACGATGATGCCGACTGCGCGAGTCTCGTCACCGAGAAGACATCCCTCGACTTCGTCCTTCGTTTTACCGAACAGCCTGAAAACGATTTTTTTTTTCCATTATCGTCGCAAAAATTACACAAATTATAATTATAAATTTGGACATTACCATTCCAGTCGCGTTCTCGAATGTTCTTTTTTTTTCTCTCTCTACACGGTCAAGTTCTTTTTAATTTGAGTAACAAAAGTTTTATATTTACCGACTATTGACAAAATATAAAATTCGTTGATCCGTATACAAAGGATAACATGCAGGTACAGTCAGAATAGACAGAATGAAGATCGAAACAGGAAAATATTTACCTAAAAAGTAAAACAAGATAATAGAATGAATAGAGAGAGAGAGAATGAGAATATAGTACTCTGCCTATCTCCAAGTCGTGTTAATTTGCATAAGCATTTTTGTCCGTGTTGTATTGGGAGTAAAAAAGCTTCCTTATATTTGTTCAAACGTAAATGATCTCAAGAAGCAGCTCGTGGACTCAATTTAAAGCGATCTACGTTAGTGAGGATTATTTTGCGCGTTAAAACCTACATTTTCAGGATACTAAGAATGTGTTTGAGGTGAGAAAATTAAAAAAAATAGACGTCAGGTTCAGCATGTGAACTTGGGCTAAGGAAGAAAGAAGAGTCAAATAGCGTTATAACAAAAAGGCTTTCTTTTTATATCACAACAATAGAATGAGTTTCTCAATCGCAATGATATCTGTACGTCGAATTGTTACACATTCGTAAACACTCGTCGATTTAAATACCTAATAATAAATTCGTATAAATTCGTTGTACAAAAATATCTTGTCACATTGACGTGCGTATCCTGTGCGCCGAGCTATCGTTACAATTCGCGAAGGATAAATATCATCGTATCGAGATACAGAAAGAATTTTCTCGCCCGTTAGTAAACAGAAAAGCGAATGGCAGTACATGTTGCTTCGGTCGGTAGTCCACGTATCTTTTTTTCTTCTTCTCTTCATAAGAAACGAAACGAAGACGCATGTGGACTCGACACTTGCCGATAACAATAATAACATAACAAATGATAATATTAATTTACATATAATTTACAATATTTACATATATGTTTGCTGCGTCGCGAAAGAACATTATTCGGTTTCTCGTCAATTCTTTCGTCTGAGCGAACAAGCTCGGTCAGATTAGTCAACGATTTATGTACAATAACTAGCGTACCCAATGAGCGGTCGAAGTAAGAAAGAAGTTTGATCGTCGGTAGGAGAAAGAGGGTCCTTAAAGCAAATCAGGAATGAAGATTGAGTTCGAGAGAAAAAAAGTAAACGAATTAGTTTGCATAAGCCTATCCGCTTGTTAGTGGCTCGATCAAGCGTAGGAGTAATCCTCATTCGTAGAAGAGTCCAGTCTTTGTATGTTCAATCGCCCATACCTGGATATCGTCGAGCCCGTCACCTGGAGCGGCGCCTCCGGATTATCGTCGAGACCTCGATGCAACGAAATAGCATCGAATTCCGTCGATCTCGCCGCGAAGTGAGCACGCATGACCGTCATGTACTCGCTCGTTTCCAGCGTTGATCTCGTCGGTTTTTTGTATCTGTCAACAAAAAGAACTGCATCAGAAAATGTTTTATTGGAGAATAAAAATTACTCTCTTATCACCTTTCTGAATTTAAGGGGAGAGATACCATTAGACGAGGAAAAAATTCGCTGATTTTTCATATTTTTTTAAAGCACGGATTTCTTCACCATTTTTGAGACTTTGAGTATGTTTTATTACTAATTTTGGCTGTTGCATGGTATCTTTTTTATTATTAACCTTAAAAAATGGCGGGTGTATGGCACGGTCTTCTAAACTGCGTTTTCAAAATTGGCGCGACGTATTGCTAAAAAACGAATACATTTTTCTAACCCTATTGTCGAAAATGTGACCCTAAATATTTTTGAAAATAAAAAAAAAACTTTTATTGCAAATTGTAGCCATCTTTTTCGTAAAGTTCCATTATTTTGTTTCAAAGCGTACCATTCTATCAATTTTCAACATTTGTCAGTTTTTCTTGGTTCATATTCTGCGTATCAGTGTTAATGGGAGGAAAATCTTCATTGGTTTTTCTTCAAATTAATTCCGCCGACGCTACATGTCACGCCATCTGACAACATCCGCCGCAACCCGTTCAGGAGACCGTGTCACACCTCCGCCATTTAGAAAAATGAATTTAAAAAATACCATGTAACAACCAAAAGTAGTAATAAAACATAACTTAAGGGACCGTCTATATATTACGTAATCGATTTTTCGCTGATTTTACCCCCCCCCCCCCCCCTCAATAATCCTATCCAACTATCATTACGTAATCCGACTATCGTTACTATAATCCAACGACCAGAGCTCGACGACCTGCCTCTATTTCAAAATTACGTAATTTATGGACGGCCCCTAAGTCTTAAAAATGGCAATCTTTTCCTCGTCTAAAGGTATCTCCCCCCTTAATGAACTAGCTTAAGGTATTCTTTTCGCGAAGGGCCGTACATTGTGGGGGCATAAGAAGGGCCCTCCTGAATCATTGGTGACTTAGAGTGGCGCTTGATAAAAATAAGTCACAATTAATTAATATACCCAACGATAAACTAGAATTACAATTTTCGCGAAAATTTAGTAGATTTAAACATGTTTACATTTTCTCTAAAAAATCGGAGCTATGAAAATTCTGCTAATCACAATTTTCTAAGTTTTATCATTGAGGCCATGTGTCACACCGGCCGAGCGGCCACTCCCACATTCCCAGTGTTCTCCTAAATGGTTGATTTTTTTGGAAAAAAGAAAAGAAACACCTTCCGCTCTGTTGAACGACAAACAACATCGTTCTCTTCGTTTGCTCGAAATGTGATCCGTCTGAGAACTTGGCAGTAGGATTTTTACCGACCGGACGTGTGAGCCATGTCCTTAATATTTTCTTTAATCATTCGGTGACCCCCTATTTTTATTATTGTTACGGAACCTTTAGAATTTTTATACGCGTGAGCAGTTTATATCAGACATCCAGAGTTATTGAATGTATGAATGATTAAATAGAAATATGGCCAATGTCCCATCTCGATGAAGTGCCGTGTAAATGAAACGATTTTTAGACTCGCAATTTTTCTTTCAAAGTTCGGTAACTTGGCTTGAAATTTTACCAGTATACTGGTATGTATTTTTGTTTTATTATAGGCGAAAATTAGTTAAGGGATCTCCACAGTGTAAAATTGAAACGAAACCGATTTTTTTACATTATCTGATAGTATAGACGGTTATAAACATGGACCTGGTATCGCCGATTGATCGTGAGTAGACAATTTATATGAAAATTCCGCTCTCGAAACCTTAAGGGGCTATACCAGTGTGACATTTTCAAAAAATCGATTTTTTTGTGCCTTTTTCGACAGTTTATACTTTCAAGAATATCCTGTAAAAATTTCAAGGCCGTATCTCTAATCATTTTATCTTGCAAAAATCGATAGTTGAATATTTAAACGCGTTTTTCTCGAAATTAGATTTTTCAAATTTGCTGGCATTGTAACTCAAAGAGCAATTATCCGATTGACTTGAAATTTGAACTGAGTACTCTTGAATATATTTACTCTATAATGACCTAGGATATTTTTGATTGGATAAAAAGTGACGATTTGGCATTGAAAAAAACGACCATTTTATAGGCAAGAAAACAGACTTTTTTCATAACTACGCCATTTTGTTAGATTTTGATATTTTTCGAAAATCCTACGTCATTATACAGAAAATACCTTCCAGTTTAACGACATTTTTTCCTTTTTCAGTTTCAGCTACTCAATCGGCCGGAATCATGTCAGCAGTGGAGGTACTTTTTTTTGGCGCCTCCGAAGGCAGCCCATAAGTCGCTTGGGTCTCAATATTTTCGTATGAAAAAATTATGTAATATAGGTCAAATATAGCCAAATATATTCTTAAATTTCCGAAACATTTAATTGAATACTTTTCTTCCAAAAAATTCCCGAAAATCACCCAAATTTTCAGCATTCACACTGGTATAGCCCCTTAAACGCATTTTTCTCGGAATGTCGTTTTTCAAAACGGTGTACACTCTCAAAGAAAGAGTTTTCAAGCTATCCGTCTCAAATTTTGACACAACATTGTTTACGCCATTCTTTATCTTGCTATAGAAGTTTTTTTTAATCTTCATACTTTTCTTTAACGAAAAATGGTCGAAAAAATAGACTAAATTCGATACTTTTTTTCTAACCGCCGCCATTTTGCCAATTTTGATTTTTAAAAAACCTCCATAGCAAGATAGCGGCTTTTATACCGATTGATAATCTTTCTACGAATTTTGTTTCAGATGATATTTACGGCCACAACCGTGTACACCTTGAGGACACCTTTTTTCGAAAACATTTTCAACCGTTAAAAAAAATGTAAAAATAAACGTTTAAAACTTAATTTTCTGTTGTTCATGAGTGCTTTGATTTCGTATTAAAAAATCCGACTGAGGGTATTTTAACCATCGAAAAAAAATCGCGACATCAGCTATTTTTCGACCCATTACACTGTGATGATTCCTTAATTGTAAAATCTTCGGGTTCGTGAAATGAATGGATCGTCCCGAAATTGATGGTACTTCGACAATTTGTTATCGTCCTAACGAATAGCAAAGAAGCCGTTCGAGGCAGACAAAATGGTACTTACAATTTGAGCATGAGTGAACTCGCTACAACGGAAACTGAACTCAGTGCCATGGCTGCCGAAGCCATCCAAGGTTGAAGGAAGAAGCCGAAAGGACTGAATATTCCAGCGGCTATAGGAATGCCCAAAAGATTATAAACACTAGCGAACAGGAAGTTCAATCTTATCCTGTAGACTGTTTTTCTCGAGAGATCGAGGCATCCGATCACGTCCAACAAATCGTTCTGAAACCAACAATCGTTATGTTTGCAAAAGTCACTCATGCCGAGAACGGTCACATAGGCTAGTTACAAATCATTTCCAACTGCAGAAAAGTATGATTCAGTTTGCCACGGGCCTTTTAGATTTGGCACAGCGGCGACGAACGACCCTCAAATTGGACAAGGCGATTTTTCTTTTACCTTCATCAAAACGACATCAGCGGCTTCAACGGCTACATCCGTTCCCGAGGCGATCGCGATACCAACGTCCGATTGTGCGAGTGCCGGACTATCGTTAACACCATCACCGACCATGGCGACTCGAAGACCCTGCTCCTGGAGTTTCTGTATTTTGGCTACTTTATGAGAAGGTAAAACTTCGGCAAAGACCTTGCTGATGCCCACCTAGACGTCGGAAACCATCGATATATCGGTCAACTTTCAATGAGCGAAGTTCCATTCAATTTTGAACAAAAAAGGAAACATCCACGATGGCAAAAAGCTCTACGAGGATAATGAATTAGGGGCCGACCATAAATTACGTAACGCAATTGGAGGGGGGGGGGGGGGGGGGGGGGTACGCCACGATTTTAAAACTGCCAGAAATAGCAAAAATTTCTGCATGTTCAAGTTTTTTATTTGAACCTCGAGTGCATTTTTACCGTGGACAGCTCACAGCTTTCTATACGCAATGTCAATTAAGGGGGAAAATCACTGTGCAAGAACTTGCACAGTAGCTTTCCCACATCCCCCAAGCAAAATTTGGAGGACATTTTTTTAAAATAATTCTTGAAAGTACACGTATTGAAAAATATGTTGACAACATTTTTATTCACAAGTCCGAAAATTGACGGAGTTGTAGTCACTTTAGTGAGAACAGGTAATGCGACCGGTTAGTGGCCTCAGTCCCTACAGTTGTGGCATCATTTACAATAGATAAAGTACAGGCTCTTATTATTTTGTGGGCTATTATGAAAATGAAGAACCGTCATATCGCCCGCGACTAGATACTTCAATGTAAGTATAAATATTCTACAAAAAATCGTAACTTTATATCAACAAACACGGAACGAAAACTTTGAACGCGTTTTTCTCGAAACTAGTTTTTTCGACCTTGTCCGAGCAAATATTTAAAAACTTATCAACAGATTTTCAATTTTTTAAAAAACATTTTTGTAATCGCAGTGACTAAGGTACGTATCCGCGTTTTTAACATTTGATAATTACTATTTTTAAAGACTGCTTGAATACAGAAAAAGGGCCTTGAAAATAGAAAAAAATGTTCAAACTGTCGGCATTATGTAAAAAAAAACGGCTACGCATAACAATAGCTACAGTTGTATAGATATCGGTAAATTGTTGACTTTCAATTTACAGATAACATTTCATAAAGATATCGATGGGACAATGAAGAGAAATTTTTTTTTTCATCGTCAAATCAAGGCATATATCTCGGTTAATTTTCAAGATGTTGTCATAAAAATTGGTATAAAACTAGATGAATATATACTTCATAAAATGAGTATAAACCCGATCCTTTCATAATTAGTTATGTCTATGAAAAAAATCGCAATTATTGACGACAAAGCACCCGTTACGTAACGGAATAGGGGGGGGAGGTTCTGGCCAAGCGTTACGGTCCCGTTACGTGGGGGGGAGGGGGTCAAACATTGGAAAATTTTGCGTTACGTAATTTATGGACGGCCCCTTACGAGTGTTCTCTATACCTGTCTCGCGATAGATGCAGCAGTTTTCCGATTGTCACCGGTCAGCAAAATAACTTCGAGGCCCATTCTCTTGAGGGTATAAATAGCGAGATGGGCTTCGGGTTTGACGGTATCGGCAACGCTGATCATAGCAATGAGAGCGCCGTTGATAGCCGTCAAAATGGCAGTATTACCAAGTTCCTCCTCGTCAATCATAATCATGTCGACCTCTTGGGGTATCGGTATACCGTTTCTTCTCATCCACTCGCGATTACCAATGCAAACCTCGTAAACATCGTCGTTCTCCGCGTTCTCGTGTTCTCTCCCGTCCTCACCAGGTGTCAGCAACATCTCGAGTTCTTGATTTTGCTTTTGCTGCTCCTGTTCGACCAACGTTACAAAGTCAACGGGCACCTCGTTCAACTTGTACGAACCGCCGGCCTCTTGTGCCCGTTGATTTCGATAATTGATTATTTTCTCGGATTTCTCGGCTTGCGAGAGCATATTTTCGAGATGAGCGACGCGGCACTTGAGGCCACATCCGGCGACGGCTTGGAAATTCGTGCAGAGACCGTTGGCCTCGGTGCCGAGGGTTTCCTTGACGTAACGAACGATGGCCGACGCAATGGGATGTTCGCTGCTCACTTCAGCCGTACCGACCACACCGAGAAGCTTCACGATCGCGTATCTCTTCTCGTTTTTGAAATACGCTATTTTCGCGACCATCGGTACGCCGTTAGTGAGGGTGCCAGTTTTGTCGAAAACTATGCATCTTACTTTGTGGGCGTTTTCGAGAGGCTCGGCGCCCTTTATGAGAATACCGTTGAGAGCGCCGACACCGGTGCCCACCATCACTGCGGTGGGTGTCGCGAGGCCGAGCGCGCACGGACAAGCAATCGCGAGTACCGAGAGCGCGCAACGAAATGCAAATTGGAATATAATCTCCTCGCGATTGATCGTCGACTCGTTCGCCCAATTGTCCAGAGATATCGGCAGATTCTTCACGTTCACGTAACCAACGATCGTCCAAGTCACGAGGGTGAGCAGCGAGACGAGAATGACGAAGGGTATGAAGTAACCGGCTATTTTATCGGCCAATTGTTGTATCGGTGCTTTGCTCGTCTGCGCTTCCTCGACCAGTCGAACGATCTGCGCTAGGGTCGTGTGCTCGCCGATGTGCGTCGCCGTAACCAACAATGGCCCGTTCTGATTTATCGAGCCACCGATCACCACCGAACCCTTCGTTTTCGTCACTGGCATACTCTCACCGGTAATGAGACTCTCGTCGCACGCCGAATGACCCGCGAGGACTCTACCGTCGACCGGCACTTTCGCACCTTGTACCACTTTCAAAATGTCACCCCGCTGCACGAGATCGACGCTTATCAAACGCTCCGACAGTATCTCGTTCTTTTCACCCAACGTCACGAGTACTGCGTCCGTCGCGTTCAATGACAAGAGCTTCGATAGAGCCTCCGACGTTTTACCCTGTTCGGAAAATTTAACTACAATCAGTTCGGCATTGATGGAATCGGTTCGACATTGATAGCCTGAATTAGAAGGTGCGAAATGTCTTTTTTTATTGCTTAAATCGATGGATAAACTATCCAAAAATATATTTACAATGTTACAGAGGGCAATTGGATTATTTTTTGAAGATACAAGGCCAAAAGCAGAGAACCGATTGATATTTGATATTGATATTTCCTCCTACTGAAAACTTTGAAGCGCGCTTTCTCCAGTTTTCATTTTCACGTTTTTTCCAAATTGCCGGGCGTGATAGCAAAAAAAAACTAAAGGACCTATTGAATCAAACCAAAGTTTATTTTCTTCAGGATGAAAATCTCATCAAAGTGAATTAAGGGGTTAGGCCACAGTAACGGGTATAAAATCATGTGCGAATTTAACCATTTTTTCGTATGAAAAAGTGATTCACTCATAAAATTATCTACACATCTATTTAGTATGAATATCCAGCTGTTAGAAAATATATATTTTTTTTTCAATGTACAAAATGGCCGACTACTAATATTTTCTTTTGTTGTCTTTTTTTTTGGCGCTCCGCGGCGTGACATTTAGCATCTACAGTTTTTGACCCAGAACAAAAAACAAAAATTCTCGTCAATCTACATTAGAATACCTAGAGAAGTACGTGCGTAATTTAAAAAATATTGTTTTATTCAAAGGTTGTAGATATTTGAACTTAAGAAATGAATTTTCAGTGAAAAATATCGTTATAACTGCTCATTAAATGCTCATAAAATGAAAAGTTTTCGATTTATCAGAAATTCACCACGTACTTCTCTGCGAAATGCAATTAGGAACGTAACTTTTAAATTTGTAGTAAATCGAGTGAAAATTGTTGAAGTTTTTTGCCACGCCAATTGGAGAAAAAAAAACTGTTTCGAGAAGTTTCGAGTAGTCGGCCATTTTGTACATCGAAAAAAAATTCTAACAGCTTAATATTCATACTAAATAGATGTGTAATTAATTTTATGAGTGCATCACTTTTTCATACGAAAAAAATTGTTAAATTCGCACATGATATTATACGCGTTACTGTGGCCGAAGGCCTTAAAAGAGTCGTTGGAAAAGTCTTTTTCGATCATTTTTATAGCACATTAAAGTGTTTTTTTAACACATTTTTTTCAAACCTGAGAACCGTAATAATTTTACGATCTTTTCAGCTTTTTCTTAATTCACCCAGAATAAAAATATATGGCAATTGTAAATTTTATTGGTTTATTTGGTTCAGTCAATAATTACGCGCTGCATCTTTCCCGGCGATCGGGGATTGCAGTGGCAAGACGCACGTGGAATAGGATGATAAATCTGCAGTCATTTATTGTTTCATGTTGAACATTTTTTTATACATTTCAAATGTAGATGAAAAGATACCTCAATGTTTACTGGGCTCACCTGTTTTATCCCTTCTAAAAAAATTCCCGAAAAACGCGTTTTTTTGGACCTTCCAATTCAGGCTCCGCCTTAAGTTAAGGAAGAGATACCTTTGAGCAAGGAAAGAATTTGCTGATTTTCATGATTTTTTTTTCAAGGAAAAGATTTCCTCACCGTTCTTTAGACTTAAGGTATGTTTTGTTACTAATATTAGCTGTTACATTATATTTTTTTTAGGAATCTTCAAAAATGGCGGAGGTATGGCACGGTCTTCTAAATTGCATTTTCCAAACTGGCGTGGCGTATAACTAAAAAACTAATCGACCGATTCTGATGAAATTTGGTATATATCTAACCTTATTGTTTAAAGCATGACCCTAAATGTTTCGTGAACATTTTTAAAAAAGTATTTTTTCTCGCAAAGAAAAAAGAGTAGCCATTTTTTCGGGAAATTCAATCTTTTTGTTTCGAAGCGTACCATTTCATCGAAATTCAACATTTCTCACTTTTTCTTGGTTCATAGTTTGCATATGAGTGTTAGCCCTCCGCGGTCACCAGGGGTCAAAATGACCCCAAGCGCAACTTTAATTCAAAATTACTATTATAAGTTGTTGGTGGCCAAGGCGACTGGCCTGCCTCCTAACGGTGCTTCTAACCCTTTGTATATACAGACCTAGGTCGGACGTGCAGCTATTTTCTCCTCAAACTATTTCCCACCATGGAGCTATTTTTTCCTTAAACTATCATATCTCAAGAGTATCACCCTAAAATTTTATGGAAAATATTGAATGTCGCCAGTCATGATTTTTGTTTAGCAAAAAAAGGAGTTTTTTACGCATTGACCCTTTGCTGATGATCTTCCGCCATTTTAAAATTCGATTAAGAAATCACACCGAGAATGCCACAGTCTAGAATGTTCATATTAAGATCCTGAATTTTTATGAGTCATTCGGAGCGATACGGCCAATGCGGCAATCGTTTGAAACATGACTGGGGTCATTGTGACCCCCTGTGACCAGCGTGTTATAGCCAGAACGTGTGACCGCGAAGGGTTAATGAAAGAAAAATCTTCGTTGGTTCTTTTTTCAGATCAATTCCGCCGACGCTACTTGTCACGCCGTCTGACAACATCCGCCGCAACCTGTTTAGAAGACCGTGCCATACCTCCACCATTTGTAAATATTAATTTAAAAAAAAATACAATCTAACAGCCAAAAGTAGTAATAAAAGTCAGCTATGTGAGTCATAAAACTCGTGCGAGAATAAATCATACGCAAATTTATAGTCCATCGTGAAATTAGAGCGACAAATTTGCTATTAAATGTGTTTAATTTTACTTTCAGTCAATAAACGCGAGTAGAATTGGGTCCTTATTCAATATGACTTCGCAGAGTGCAGAACCGATTGATTTTATCACCGATATTTTATTATACCGTGATTATATCATCGAGTGATTTTATCAACCGACATTTTATTACACTGCGATTTTGCGGTATTGAAGTAGAGGTGTATGAACATTTTCGCAGGTCTCTTGTGATTAGTCAAGAGGAAAAACGACAGATGTATATTTTTTCTCGAAAACGGGCATGGAAAATGAAGTGACGAAATTATTAACTGGCATAAATCTACCGTTTTCGGGTAATCTAAAGCGTTTCAGCTAGGTCACGACTTGGGAAAAAATCGTGTATCAACTGAGGCTTATTGATAGTCGGTATTCACTTGTTAGGCCGTTGTATATTTTTTGTACGACTGGACTCAACGACTTCAAACTAGGGTGTTGAAGTTTGCATCGTTGGAATGCATCGAAAATTCTTTGTTCCCATTTCACTGTCTTCATTATCGAAAATATTTTTTTTTGCAATTTGATTTTCGTAGCCCAAAGCCACCGAAAAATTAATTGGCAATCTAAAAAAAAATGTTGTGTTTCAACGAGCCAAGCTTCGACCCCATTCCAAATTGCTACTTTCACCGTCTAGGCTATTTCGTGCGTTTCGGGGCGCTCGGAGGCTCAGAAAATAGGACCTAAATATGTTTCCTTTTTTTCTCCTAAAATTCCTTTTACTCATGATACTTGTGATTATTATCCATCATTTAAGCCATGGAGCATAGATGCAGGAGCCAACACTCCGCCTTTCAACTCGTCCCGAAAACGGTGACGAGTTAGGATGGCGCTGGGGTACTCCAAGCCCCATATATCAGCAAAACGTGGGTCCGATGTAAGACATATCATAGCCGATGTACCTAACCTTCATTCATATTTAAGTGTCAGAGTTGTAATAATATTTAAGACGAAGGGTTTTACGGTGATTGATACGCATACGGTACGATGCAGCGGTACGGTATATTGATCGTAACATCTATAGCAAGAAAGAACTTATTCCTATCCAGACTCTCCACGAACGAGAAAGTTTGTTTTGTCACCGATTATAGAATAAGTTACTCTACAGGCGATAAAGTTTTCAGCCAGGATAGTCAATATGCTTAAGGGATAACATCACTCTAGGATTTTCGAAAAATCGTTTCTTTTTTGCTTTAAAAATACTTTGGGGTCATAAAAACAATATGCAATTGGACTTGTAGCGAATTTTTTTTTTAAGGTTCAATTTTCGATTTTGCCGCAGCGCCTCGGACTATTTTCAGCCGCCTCGTACAACTTTAAACGCGTTTTTCTCGCTACCACTTTTTTCAAACTGGAAGGACGGATTACTGGAACACCTTTGCATGGATTGATTTGAAATTTTTATAGTAGCTTCACAATTAGATTCTCTTTGGGAGTACGTAGCCGTTTTTTTAATTAAATGTAAACTTTCTTCATAAGCAATTTACTGCTTATTTTTTGGGCAAAACATCGATTAATTTTTGTCAAAGGGCGCCATTTTTTCAAAATTTGGTTTAAAAAAAGTCCCTACGTAGTCCCATAGCTAATAATGTATAGATTTTAATTTTTTAAAATTTTGTTCCAGGTCTTATACTTTACGAGAAAACCGTCCTCCCGTGAAGTTATTTGTAAAAAAAACACTTTTTTCAAGATTGCGCTCTGTCGCCGCCATTTTGTATGACAATTATAATATTTTTATTTTATTTTATATGTGTTAAATTTTATTTTATTTTATATGTGTTAAATAAACCCTCTCAAAAGAAATCCCATTCCTTTTTTCACACTCCCAAAATAAATTGTCAAAGTTAGGCCTTATTTTCTGCCGCTAGAGTGGTGTTACCCCTTAAACAAAAGACTCTTCTATTCTCGCTTTTGAACGAGTTTTTCTTCAAATTGTCTGGACTTCGTTTCAACAAGTCTGGAAACGAAGCCAAATTTCAATGGAGTCGTGAGGCAGCGTTACGAGCTTCACTTTTCATTCCGCTCGCCGCCACCGCCGTCGTTACTATCGGCGAGTACCTCCCACCCACGGTCTTCTGTGATCTCTCCCTTCGCCCCTTGCCTTGTCTTAGACCGTGCCCCGTGCCATTTATTACTCCATTTTTTATTACAACGTTCTCGATAACCTCTGTTCACGTCAACGAGCATTTGTAGTTTGAAAAATATTCATAAAGCTGGCGAAGGTGGACCGTTGTTTCACGTAATTTTTGAGTTTGAATTTTTGAGTGAATTTCATTTCACTCGAAAAAGGTAAGTATTTTTATTTATTTTTTAAATTTTTATATTGGTCTTCTTCCAGCCATACAGGATCTTCCCCCTTTTACAAGCCCCACTTCTATTCTCTTCCACAATTCCCCGTCCTTATTCCACAATTCTTTCTCATCTACCTCTATTCCCCCTTCGCCCCCCGCGAAAAGGTAATGTGCATTGCGGATCATCGAGAAGAGTGAGAGAGACGGACGGAAGCTGTTGTGTCCTTGTCGCACACGTACACGCCGATAGCAATGCCACGTAGTGGCGAAAATTGGAAACAAACGTGGGTTCGTTAATAGTGCCTACCCCCACCACGGTCGATTCCAGACCTGTATGTAAGACCGTCATCGGCGGAAATTTTGACGTTTGCTGTCACGCTGTCGTGAGGTTAGAAACTCGTCCGATCGCTTTCACCTCGTCGACCAATATATTACTATATATAGGGCTCCACCGTAGCGCAATCACCGTTCGTCACATTTTCGGGTACGTTTTTTTCAGTTTCTTTGCATTGGAGTTTAGTCTCCCGATATCTAGGCTCCTTGATTTAAGATAGTCCTATCGCCAGGCTTCAATCCATAGGATTTCCATAATTTTTTTTTCAGCCTCACTAAATATATTAATAATCGTCTCTGTAAAATTTCAGGGCCGTTTATCGACCTAATTACAGAGAAAAGAAATATTAAAATTGCGTATTTTAGTGAAGGAATTCCGAGACGACATTGAAAAACCCATATTCCGGTCGCTACAAAAGTGTATATAATATTGGGAATCATACAGTTTCATGCATTCTTCGAGGTACTTGTACCAAATCGACTAACCTTCGCAACGTGTTCGAGCCACCGTCCCAAGCTTATGAAGACCAGTAACATCGGTGGTGTATCGAAGAAGGTTTGCGGGCTCGTGTTTTCTCGCATCGCGATTGCAGCGGTGAGAACTCCGATCGAATACACGTACGATATCGTGGTAGTCATGGAAATGAGAACGTCCATGTTCGTCGTGCCGTGTTTCACGGCTCTGTAAGCTTGTACGTAAAAATGCCAGCCGCCGAAACACTGAAACGACCAGACAGTCGACACGTTATTTGCCAATTTAATCACAAGAACGAGAGACCATTGAATATTTGCACGTATATTTTTTCTCTTAACTCGCATTTACCTGCACGGGAGTAGAAAAAATAAATAACAATAAATTTTCCCACGAAAGACCGGGTATTATACAGCACATTTCCTCGTGGCTTTTGGCACCGATTGACATTACAAGCATGAAATAAGTCATTATGACCATACACGGTAAACCGAAGATGAGGGATATCAAAAAAGCTGACCTCCACTTCTGTATCTCCTCTCTAGAAATCGAATAAGAAAAGTGTCAAGTTTAGTCAAAAAATAATACAATCGATCTGTAATATCGTATGAACATAGGATATTACATGGATAATTCGATCTCTGGCGAAATGAAAAAAGAGCCTTACTTCTGGTCAAGGTAACCGCGATTTTCCTTGTCCTTGTTACTAAATAAGGTCGCCTCGAAGCCCAATTTGTTTATTCTCTCGATAATGTCGCGTACGCCGGTCTCGGCCGCGTCGTACTTGAATTTTCCGCGTTGCGTGGCAAGGGCGACGACCGCCGAACGCACGCCGGGTATTTTCTTCACGGTAGACTCGATTTTGTTGACGCAAGAGGCGCAAGTCATTCCTGTAATCTGAATTGAAGACTCTCTTACACACAACATCCCCAAAGGAACGACCAGTTGCCGAGAAAATTGACGAATTTTCGTAAAAACGTGTTTTTGTTTTGTTTTCATTTTCTTCCATTGTCTGTATTACCTTTAGTTCGACCTCGCCTTCACCCGTGCCAGGTTCCTCGATCAAAGTCGTAGGGAACCCGAGATCCGTTATGCTCAGAGCTATGTCTACGGGACGTATCTTATCGGGATCGTATTTTACCTCCGCTTTAGCAGCCATCAGAGCAACGAGCACGCTCTCCACGCCGTACAATTTTTTGCAGTTCTTTTCTATCGCCGTGATGCACGAGGCGCACGTCATACCCTTTTGGATGGGAAAGAAAGTTTGTGTTATTCATTCACATCTACGATCAGAAGACAAGGATCTTCTATTTTAAGGGGTTAGGCCACAGTAGAGGATATAAAATCATGTGCGAATTTAAAAATGTTTTCGTATGAAAAAGTGATTTACTCATAAAATTAATTACACATCTATTGAGTATGAATATCAAGCTGTTAGAAAATATATATATTTTTTTTCGATGTACAAAATGGCCGGCTACTTGAAACTTGAAACAGCTTTTTTCCAATTGTCGTGACAAATAACTTCAACAATTTTCACTCGATTTAATTCACATTTAAAAGTTATGTTCCTAATTGCATTTCGCAGAGAAGTACGTACGGAATTTCTGATTAATCGAAAACTTTTCATTTTATGAGCAGTTTATGAGCAGTTGTAACGAAATTTTTCACTGAAAATTCATTTCTTAAGTTCAAATACCTACAACTTTTGAATAAAACAATATTTTTTAAATTCCGTACGTACTTCTCTAGGTATTCTAATGTAGATTGACGAGAATTTTTATTTTTTGTCCTAGGTAAAAGATTGTGGATGCTAAATATCACGCCACGGAGCGCCTAAAAAAAGATAACAAAAGAAAATATTAGTAGTGGGCCATTTTGTACATCGAAATATATTGTGACGTGACAAATTAAGGGGTCACGTCCAATTTCAAACGGTGTCGACCAGTGGGTCGGGTTTACGACCCTGAGGCGTCCTGGTTCGATTCGGGTTAGCTCCGAAATAATCGACTCCCGGCGTGGCGGAATATTATACCTTTTTTTTGTAATTTTATTCCGGAAACCGCCACGTCTTACCTGTGTGATTACCTACCGGCTCGTGAGCCGCGGATGAATGGACGAAATTGTTAACCTGTAAATAAAATGTTTGGGACAGTTTTTTTAGGACGGTTAGTATGGGTGACGAAACGATGTATCGGGGAACGATCGCTCGCGCGTCCATATTACCCCGAAGTAACGTAATATCGTTACCCGAGATGTCCCGGCTTCCGGTTTCGCGCTCCGCAAAACTTCGCGCGGGTTGGTCCACGAGGACACACACGCGCCTCCACTCAGAGGCAGGCGAGCGTCGGACAACAGTGCTCGCGGATTGGATGCCGGAGGAGACGCCGGAATAAGGCCAAGTTTACCGTGTCGCCCGTCCCTCTCGACTCAGCAACCCGGAGTTGCACCATCCCTACTGTCCCCTCGGGCCTCATGGACCGCGTAAGACCGGCGCCCCGTCGAAGGGGGTCGGGGCGGTGGATCGGCGACCGGGGGTGTAGTTCACCTGGTGGTATATCGCGTGGGCCCACCGCTATTCCCAGGACGCTGGGGAAATGCGAGGGAGGCCTCCCCCCTGCGTTCGAGGTCCCGCCTCGGTTCCTAGGGGAAGAGGTTCGAGGGGCAGTCAATAAATCGCTGCGAGGACAGTCGCGTACGCGCGGGGTTGCGCGGTAGGGCGGGCCGTGGCCGTGGCATCGGAGGGAAATAGGGGAAAAATCTCCTAGACGAAGATTTACGCGATCACACGTGAGCGCGTGAAAAGAGGGGAGGGGCGCGTGAGTGGGGCACGCGGGAGCCGGGAGCACCGCGAGAGCGCGGCGATTTTTGAGTAGTCACGATTTCGGAGTCCACGCGCCCGGCCACGTCACTCAAAGCACCCGAGCTCGGCCACCGATCGACGGCGACCGAGAGTCATCTCAGGATAGGCAGCGAGCGTCTCCGTGCTGCGACTCGTCAGCGGTGAGCCCGATCTCTCTCGTCTCTCTACGTTCTTAAGGTACGAGCTCTAAATTTGGGTTAATTTCATGTTTATTAATTGCGCCAAGTGGCGACGGGTTGCCCCGTAGAGGGAAATTTCGTGCCCCAGAGGGCCGGAACCCGGCGAGAGTTTTTCGGCGATAAAGTCGCGTTTGCTTCCGGGTTTCCGCCTCTGGGGAAGTTCCGGTCAGTCAGTAAATTCTGTAAAGGAGCTCGTACCTTATCCTCGATCGTTCCGTCAAATTCCGGTCAATTTTATTGCGTATCGCGTCAATTAGCGAATTATTTTTTTTGTTATCGATCATTAATTAACGTGATCGTTCGTTTAGCCTAGGGCATTAAATCAAAAATGTTTGCTGGGGTCCCGCGAAAATTGGCCCAAAGAAAAGTACGAATTTCCGCGAGATTATGTAATTTAGAGTAATATTTTATTTCGAGTCGGAAAATGTAATACGACATAGTTCGTGCGTATATCTCTCGTCCAGGCTCTCCGCGCGCTCAGGGCCATCGAGCGCTTGGTCTCGCGTTTGTTTACCTTTGAGCTTCTGTCTTTGTTTCCTTTGTTCTCACGCGTTGTTTACGAGTTGCCGAAATCCAGCTTACTCGAGAATTATACTCGCGCAAAACCCTTGGTAATATTCACCCGATTATTACCGGCCCCGCGACAACTGTATTTCGAGCGAATGTATCGGGTGTCCGGAAAGTCGGTCGATATTATTTAGGCTTCTGGTCGAACACCATAATACCTTGTAGTTCGAGCGAATATATCGGGTGTCCGGAAAGTCGGTCGATACTATTTAGGCTTCCGGTCGAACACCATAATACAGGGTGTTTTTAGCGAATATATCGGGTGTCCGGAAAGTCGGTCGATATTATTTCGGCTTCCGGTCGAACACCATAATACATTGTGTTTTTAGCGAATATATCGGGTGTCCGGAAAGTCGGTCGATATTATTTGGTCTTTAGATCGACCCCCATAATACATTGTATTTCGAGCGAACATACGGGGTGTCCGGAAAGTTAGTGGACATTATTCGGGCTTTTGGTCACCTAGGTCATTATTTGGCCCATCGAAGCGCACCTACCGGGTGTCCGTGCCGGCGACCATACATAATCGAGTTCCGTTGTCTGGGCCTATACACGATTACCTACACAATTATCTACATTCTATACACGATTACCTACACAATTATCTACACTCTCTACACGATTACCTACACAATTATCTACACCCGCTTGCATTAATACACGATTACCTACACAATTATCTACACTCTACACGATTACCTACACAAGTATCTACACCCGCTTGCATTAATACACGATTACCTACACAATTATCTACACTCTATACACGATTACCTACACAATTATCTACACTCTCTACACGATTACCTACACAATTATCTACACCCGCTTGCATTAATACACGATTACCTACACAATTATCTACACTCTACACGATTACCTACACAAGTATCTACACCCGCTTGCATTAATACACGATTACCTACACAATTATCTACACTCTCTACACGATTACCTACACAATTATCTACACCCGCTTGCATTAATACACGATTACCTACACAATTATCTACACTCTCTACACGATTACCTACACAAGTATCTACACCCGCTTGCATTAATACACGATTACCTACACAATTGTCTACACTCTCTACACGATTACCTACACAATTATCTACACCCGCGTGCGTTAATACACGATTACCTACACCATTATCTACACTCTCTAGCATTAATACACGATTACCTACACAATTATCTACACCCGCTTGCATTAATACACGATTACCTACACAATTATCTACACTCTCTAGCATTAATACACGATTACCTACACCATTATCTACACCCGCTAGCATTAATACACGATTACCTACGCCACTACCTACACCCTTTTACATCAATACACGATTACCTACACAATTACCTACACTCTTTCGGATTAATACACGAGTTACCTACACAATTATCTACACTCTCTAGCACTAATACACGATTACCTACACAATTAGCTACACCCATTTGCATTAGTACCCGATTACCTACACAATTATCTACCCTCTTTGGCATTAATACACTATTACCTACACAATTGCCTGCACCCTTTTACATTAACACACGGATTATCTACACACCTGCCTACACTCTTTTGCATTAATACACGAATTACCTACACAATTGCCTACGCTCTTTTGAGTTAGTACACGAGTACCGACATGATTGCCTACACGATTATCTACACCGTTGCCTACACCAGTATCTACGCCCTTCGGACAGGACCCTACTGCCAACGTCGCGCCCCTGGCCGTATTTCCCTCGAAACTGGGAGTGGTCCGGGTTGTCGCTAGATTGTCGCCGATGCGCCAATAGCTTATCCAAGCGTGGATAGAAGTTGGAAAATTATGTCAAGCGCCCTTATGAATTGTACGCCGTATTGGCAAGCCTCGGGCCCAATAAACAAATACCAGTCATAATGTTAACACGTGTTGAGTACTTCAGCGGATACCTCCTATCAGGTGTCACCCTTGACACTCGTCCTTCGACCCTGCCCCTCTACCATATCCTCCGGCGAGCAGAGCTAGCTGGACCGCCCGGGTCGTGCCGTTCCACACCGGGTGTCCCAACATCAAGGGACCGCGCGCGGGTGGACAAAATTCACAAGTCGACTGTCGGTCGGCGGTACTCCGGTACCTGGCGCCCACGTCCACCCGGCGGGTTCTCGGGCACCCGGTAGGCTTCGGGAGCGGTACGGGCCCGGAAGTGTGCGGACCAGAAAACCCGTTACAATATATATATATATATATATATATACATTTTCTAACAGCTTGATATTCATACTAAATAGATATGTAATTAATTTTATGAGCGAATCACTTATTCACACGAAAAAATTGTTAAATTCGCACATGATTTTATACCCGTTACCGTGGCCTAACCCCTTAAGGAGCTTAGAGCAGTCCAGTTGAGTCAAATGACGGTCAATCGATTTTTTTTTCAATGAACCACAAAAAATGCATACAAGCTATAGATTTATTCTGTAGATGCTAACTTTTCATAAAATATATAATTGAAGGACATAATTATGCATTTTTATATTTTTATTACGTAAATAGGGAAACATTTATGTAGCTACCAACTTGAAAAAGGATGATATTATCGATGATTACTGTGAAAAAACTGCGTCAGCAAATGCTTTATACAACTCAGAATGAACTTTTGAGTAATTTATAATCATGCCTATTTATATTCATATGGCATTGAGGTCGGCAGCAATGCTTTTCATTCGCCAGCCAAGATTCGTAATCTTTCATCAAACCGCGATGGTTGAATATTGAATATATATAGTTTACGATGGACAAGATGGGGTTTTTTTCTTCTAAATGTTTACGAAGGTTTAGTTTGCGTTAATCCGTTGTTAGAAATGGTTTATCTTGGTGCTAAATAGCCAAAAAAATTACATCGCCCGTATGGTACTGAAGTTTGCATCGTTGGAATGCAACGAAAATATATTTCTTTCGAATTCTCGTATTTTTTTTAACACACTAAGGTTACGAAAGTCGCTAAAACATTGTTGAGAATCCTTAAAACGTACAACCAAAAGTTGCCAAAAAAAGATTTTAGAAAAAAGTAAAAATAAAGAAATTTTTAAAATCAAGAACACTTTTTATTGCATTGCAACGAGCAAAGTTCAACACCATTCACCTGTAGCGTGAACGTGTATGCCGTTGAAGTTTGCATCGTTGCAATGCAACGAAAATACTATCTTATTTTCTTTCATCTCCATTTTCTCTGCTATCGTAAATCTTTTTTGTATAGATTCAGGTTGTAGGTCTCCAATGAGGATTTAAAAAAAAGTTTTTCGTAATTTTGAATCCGTTAAAGAAAAATTGTGATGAGAAATAAATTATTTTCGTTACGTTCCAACGATGCAAAATTCCACGTCATGAACGTCTTGCCCATCTTACCGCATGTCAAATTCAATACATTAAACTACTTTTTATCACTCGTGTTTGGTGGTAAACTTTTTTTTAAATTTGTATATATATATATAGCAATAGCATATAATAATTGTATATATATATATATAGCAATAGCATATATATATATTTAATTTAATCTTCGGTGGTAAACTTTTTTTTTAATTTGTAAAGATTCAGCATTATCTAGGCAATAGCATATATATATATATATTTAATTTAATCTTCGATTGCGGCTAACGCTCAAATTTCCTTAAGACGCCTTCTCACTTTACAATTTTCAAAAAATCGTTTTTTTTACATTTTTCGAAAGTATACTTATCCAAAAATATCATACAAACATTTTATGAAGATCGGAGGATCGTTAAAAACTTTAAACGCGTTTTTCTCGAAACAACGTTTTTCGACGGCTTGTTGATAAAATCTTCGAAACTACTGAACCGATCTTAATTAAATTTTAATCACATATTCTTTACAACTATAGCGCATATCAAGGATATTTTTCAATTTTGATATATACTTTTTTTTGCCAAAAACGGTGAAAAAAAATACGTTTTTTTTTTTTTTTTTTTTTTTTTTCGAAAAATGTCCGCCATTTTGTTATTTTTGCATATATAAAAAATCGCATGATATGCGCTTTAGCTATTAACATACTGAATCTCAAACCGTTTGATTTTTTTGTTTCAGATTATCACATTTTTTGAACTACCATTTTCATCTATAAATAGTGACTTAAGTAAATAAATAATTTTTTTAAAATGTATTTCGAAAGTGTATTTATTAAGTGTAAAAACTTTTATATCAATATCTATAATATATAAATCTATAAAAAATAGCCTTTTTTAGCGTCTAAAGTGAGAAGACGCTTTAATTGCCGCGCGTCTTGCTGCATAGAACATGCTACCAGCCATGAAGATCTACTTAGGGAAATAGTAAATCGGAAAATGCAAAATTTCTGTTGATATAGGAAGACTGAAAGCCAATGGTATTGAAGTTTGCATCATTGGGATGCGACGAAGATATTTTTTTCTTCATATACCCTATTTTTCTTCGGCCCATTCAGGCTACGAAAATCACTGGAACATTTTTAAAGATCCTTATTAGGGTTCCATAAGATAAACTTAGAAAAAAGAGCTTAGATAGTAGAAGAAAATAAAGAAATTATGAAATAAAGAACAATTTTCGTTGCATCCCAACGATGCAAACTTCAACACTATGAAGATCAAGTTCAAATGACCTGGAATGGAACTGGCTCGAGCCAAATAAAACCGTAAGATGCTGGAAACATTGAAAGAATTTCGTAAATGCCAGACATAAAAGAATTCATCTGCCATTGATCAAAAAGAGAATGGACCATCAATAAATGGTGTTCTGAATAATGATAATCTTCTGCCCAAAAATGATTTGCCATCTGAATAAAATATGACTGGAAAGACTGTTGTAAAAAAATTGTTCTACGCAACTGTAACTCGGTCTCACGCGTTATTATTATTATTATTATCGTCATTTTTCAAGTAATTAATTACCTTTATCTGTAGAAAACAATGAGAAAGATTTTCGTTGGTTTTCACGTCATCGCCACCGCTCATCGTCGCAACAAGGCTATTATTTTTCAGACTCGGCGCTGATTTTTCGACTCGATCGAGACTGCGTCCGTTCACTTCTTTGACAAACGCATCGAAACCCATTTCCTCTATGTACATTGCAATTTGATCGGCAGCCACGTCCCCGCTGCTGTAAGAAACCTTTGCTTCTTTCGCTTCGAGACTCACGTTTATCTCCTTCACTCCGGGTTTTCCTGATATTAGCTCTGGAATGATCACGATTCGAATCATCATGTGTATTGAAGAGGTTATATACAGTTAAAATTATCGAAAAATCGATTTTTTATTTATTTTACTTTCATAACGTACATATATTTAAGTACACACACAGAAAATTTCTTGTCAATCCGGCAAATATTCTCGAAGTTACACGCACATTTGTAATTGTTTTTTTGACTATACGTAAAGTGCTTTTGAAACTTTAAACGCGTTTTTCTCATAACTGTGTTTTTAAAGTCGGTGAGCAAGATTTCTCGGAAACGGCTGAACCGATCAATCTTAAATTTTAACACAATCTTTTCAAGTATATTTTTTATTAATTAATCGAAGGTTTTTTCTCACCGATAAATATTTTCCATTTTAAAAACAATTTAAGGCCTATTTTTTTGTCAAAAATCGATTCTTTTTAGAGGCCGCCATTTTGTCAAAAATTATTTTTTTGCTTATTCCTTCGATCAATTACAAGATAAGCCATTATATTAACGAAATATTTTTGGTTTTTTCATTTTAGATGATCCAATCCAGAGATATCGTGCTCACCGCAAGACGCGTTTTTTAGAGGTGCTCCCGGAGATCTGCATAGAAGCTTTCAAAATAATTATTTTTACAAATAAAAAATGTTAAAATACAGTTAAAAGTTACCATAATATGTGTGCAAATTTTTACGTTAATAGATTTAAAGGTTTTCTCGGGAAAAATTCTTGAAAAATCGATCTTTTTGGGCCTCCTGACTGTATATAACCCCTTAAGGCAACATATACATATACGACGATTAAAACATCGTTTTTTTAACGATAGAACTATATGTATAGAATATTTCCCAAAGTTTCAAAGCGAAATTCGAAAAACTTCAAACGCCACAGACTGTCAACGCTGTGCCTCATCGCTCGGACTCGGAGCGCGCGCCGGAGGTATAAGCGAGAGCGCAGAGGGGCAGCCAAAGATAGGAAAAAAGTAATTAAATTAATAATTAACAATTACAATTACTACTATAATTGATTTTTTTTCATTACTTTGTAACAGATTACTTAAGTAATTAGTTACCTATGGCAATTTAATTCAAATTCTATCTAAACTTTAAACGCGTTTTTCTCAAAATTGCATTTTCGAAATTGCGTGCAGGATTACTCAAAAACTATCAAGCCGATTGCGTTGAAACTTGGTAGAAATATTGATAATATTGCTACCTTCTACTTGACGAGAATTGTTTTTGAAAAATTGAAGAAAAAACTACTTTTTGAATCCAAATTTTGCGTGAAATTTTGATTTTTTTTGTATACGCGTGCCATTCTCTTTAATTTGCACTTTCTTCGTTTTAATTCCGGTCAAATAGAAACTATACATGTTCTAAATTAATTTTTTTTCGATTTTTTTTTGTGTAAATCAAGGTCTACGAGAACCAGACTGCAAGCCAAGTAAATACACTATTAAAGTATACCTACAGATTGATAAATGCAGAATCATTATTTCTTAGTTTAAAAAATCCCTCAAAATCGCTTAATTTTTCCCTGTCTAAACTTATATCCCGCATTAATTGATCTCGCGTTAATTGAACCCCAAGACGCAATATTGCGCAATGCACAATAGTCGATTTTAAAATGATGTGCGTGGAGAAAAATTCATAAAAATAAAGTTCTCTAGGATATGGCACTTTCTTAAACCTGATCACTTTTTCGAATGTTGCCAAAAATGTAGCAGATAGGATTTTTACAAAATGAACAATTTTTTTGGTTTTTTTTTCAGTCAAGAATTACGAGCTGCATCTTTCCCGCCGATTCTAGACTACAGTGGCAAAACGCACATGGAATAAGCTGATAAATCTGCAGTCATTAATTTTTTCACGTTGAAACATTTTTTTAAACATTTCAAATATACATGAAAAGATACCTCAGTGTTTACTGAGCTCACTTGCTTTTTCCCTTCTAAAAAAAAATCCGAAAAAACACTTTTTTGAACCTTCTAATTCAGGCACCCGCCTTAATTACCGACGAAAATCAGTTAATTGATAAATATTCGGGTTCGTGAAAGGAATAGTTTAAAATCCTTCCTCCATGGAGTACGCGCATTTTTTTCCCATCGACATTTTCCAGCATGAGAAAATAAATATTTTCCAATCTGTATTTACAAACGTATCGTCAAATTCCATGGATTTCATAATTTTCAGATCTTTCGGCCCAAAAAGCATGAAGGCAATCCAGGACCAAAATATTCTTTGCGGAACATATTTGGTTCGAAATCTTTCTTCTGTGAATGCATGATCCTTTTTTTTCTCAAACCAATTCATACGACTGTACTTCCGGTCGAGAAACAGTGGATTTTTAATTAATGTTCAAATTGAAAAAAATGTATCCATCAGTAGTGGTGCATGCGCATTTTTCTGTTAGTAATTATTGTTGCGAAAATGTCTCACCTGTAATACTATTGACGCAGGACGAGCATGTCATACCGTCTATATGTATACTACAGGTACTGGTGACGAGGCCAATTGTTTGGTCCTTGCAGTTAAGATGGTCACTTTCGTCAGAAGTCAGAAAAGCGTCAAAGCCCATTTCGCTTATCGCCTCGACCAATTCCGAAGACGATGTCTCTCCCACGTCGAAATCGACGTAGCCAGCCTTTTCCTCAAGTACCACTCTGACATTCGCGACTCCGGCATGATTTCCAATCGTAGACTCGATGTTTTTAACGCAACTCTGACAACTCATACCCTCGATGTTTATTCTCACTGTCGCTACTTTTCCATCGTCACCATTCGCGGTTGGAACTCCGGGGGTTCCGATCGGGTTGGTCGTGCCCAGGAGTTCGCGATCTTCATCGCCATCCCTGAAGCGATAAAAAAAATGTCAAACGCACTTTTCAATCTTTCTTGTCGCATAGATTTCAATTGACGTTGGGCGTTGTTACAAAATTCGTTCGAACGATTGGCGAACCATAAATCACTATCTTTCTTTGTTATTCACCAATCGTTATTTAATATTCTACTGGAAGAAAGAGTATTGGGAAGTACCTTTAGGCGAGGAGATTTTTTTCTGATTTTCATTATTTTTTTTTAAAGCAAATATTTTGTTCACCATTTGTGAGACTATGTTAGAGTTAGGGTATATTTCATTACTACTTTTGACTGTTAGATGGTATTTTTTATTTTTATTCATCTTTAAAAATGGCGAAGTTATAGCACGGTATTCTAAACTACATTTTCAAAACTGTCGTGACATATGCTAAAAAACTAATCGAACGATTCGAAAAAAATACGTATTTTTTATTACAAAATGTAGCCATTTTTTCGGGAAAATTCAATCTTTTTGTTTCAAAGATTTTCATTTCATAGATTTTCAACATTTCTCACTTTTTCTTGATTCATATTCTGCGTATGAGTGTTTATGAAAGAAAAATCTTCGTTGGTTTCTTTCTAATTTTACGCCACAATCCGCTTAGAAGACCGTACCATACCTCCGCCATTTTTAGAGATTAATAAAAATATATATATATACCATGTAACAGGCAAAAATAGTAATAAAGCATACCCCAAGTCTCAAAGGTGGCAGAGATCTTTGCTTTAAAAAAAACCGTGAAAATCAGCAATTTTTTCCTCGCCTAAAGATATCCTCCACCCCCCTCAACGACATTTTTGTCGTTAGAAGATATCCTCAGCATGACGACGAAAGGTTCTTCTTTTATCAATAAGTATTAATCAACAGGGAAGAATTGTTTAGTTTTTTTTTGGATTTCGTAAAAAAATGTTAGTTATTTCTTAATTTATAGTCAATTATTATTGGAAAAACGTCACGTACTAATGACGACACTCTAATGCTTCTCGAGTTGTACGCTTGCAAAATAAAAGTGCCATCATCTGGTCTGGTAATTTAATTAAAAGGATGACGTTGAAGTTTGCATCGTTGAAATGCAACGATTTTTTCTCCATTTCTAATTTCTCCATCTTCATCACTATCCAAAGCCTTTTTTGTGAATTGAGGTCATAAATCTCTAATAAGAATATGCGAAAGAGCTCGAGAGATTTTCAAAGCCCAAATCGGCCAAAAACAAATTGCACAATTAAAAAGAATGAGTTTTCGTTGCACTCCAAGGATGCAAACAATGTCATTCAAAAGGGCAGTGAAATAAAATCCGATGGAAAATTACTCAATTTTTTTTACGACGATTAAATGTCACTTTTGTGGAAAAAAATAATGATAAATCTCTTTCTTCTTTGTTCATTCTTTCGAAAGTCAACTATCAACCATCTTGAATGGTATTTCCCAACGCGAAACATATTGAGCAAACTAGTCAAAATGTAAGAAAATTCTATACTTTACAGAGCCTTTAAAAAAATATAACTTAAAAAATGCTTTATTCACAAACGAATGCGTGCTTATAGGCACGAAATAATTTTCGTAGCATCTTACTGAGTTGTACGTACATAAATTAAAAAAAAAAACAACAAAGTCATTTTATCGGACTTTACAGAAGTTCATCTTTCTCACCAAAGATTGTCAGTGGAACTCGTTCCGATAAGCGGTTTTTTATCGTCACCCTTCGTCATTTTATACCGGTTTTATCACAATTTTAGAACTGGCTCGAAGTAGACGAAATGGAGTCTACGCAACGCGATCTTTTCGTCTCAATTACGTATCATCGAGACGTCACCACATTTCGCAATTAGCCAATAATTATACGCCTATTCTCGACTAATGTAACATCAATTTTGCAACACCAATGATGGACCATTCATCAACTTTGATTATGCAATTAAACACGGCCATTTTATCCAAAACTTCTCAACTTTAGTCCGCGCTTATCGATCGCTGTTTGATATCCTTTATTTCCCGATCTTTTTAAATATGCCCGGCATTAATAATTATACACCCGGAAATAACAGCTCCATTGATGTTTTTTCAACTAATTGTGAATGATTTTACGAAAAGTGCGATGCGATTACTGCGCCGACTGTCTGCTTATCACTAATGCTCGTCTCTACGCCAGCAAGTTTCACTCGATTCGGATTGGTAACAGTGGATAGAAACATACACACATCGACGATGTCGCACTATCGTGTTCGATACGCAGAAAAATATAAAAACAAAACGGTTGCAACGTCGTTCGAAGCAAGTAGAAGGAGATAAGGAGATAATAATCATGACGATAATGGAATCACTATTTACCATTAAAGGTAAATGGGGGCTGTAGACTTTGAACTTTCATACGTATATATAGTGTTTCCGGTTCGAGTGTAAACGACACAGAATGAAACGCGAAAAGTTTTATTCCGGTCAATTTAAACGAGTAAAACTACGTACATCTAACTATTCGATCTTTTGATGTTTTCCCAACGATATACTAATCAACGAAAGAATTTAGTAATTTCTCACAAACCAATCCACAATTTGCCTATTGCTATACTTGATTATGAGATGATATTATTCCGCATGAATAAATTGCAATCGGAATAATGCAGACAAAAAATGTACATTATTACTAGTTAAGGGGTTAGGCTACTGTGAAAAGTAAATAAAATCGACGGTCGCTTGAGGCAACTGAAATTGAAAACGAACGTCTAACATATGGTGCAGGAACCGCAAACTTTCAACGCGTTTTTCTCGAAAGTATGTTTTTTTAAAACGGTGTACATGATTTTTCGAAATCTAATGAACGGATTGACTTCAAATTTCGTACATTTATTCAGTGTAATAGAGGTTTTGTCTTGACCAATATTTTTCTTCTTGTCATTTGTTTTCATTACTTATTAACAATGATGCCATTTTTATCGAAAAATCGAAAAAAAATGTTAAGATTTTTTTCTGATGATTGGAACACGATATAAACAAAAAGCTCAGTCAAGTCTTAGCCAATATTATCTATTTGAAGGAAAAACTCTTTTTTTTGTTTCAGACCAACCGAGTAGCCAAAATCAAGTACACCGTTGACCCCCTCACGTTCAAGGGTCCTTCACGATATTGTTTATAATTTCGTGAATTATTAATATTTTTCATGAAATTTGGTACACATCTTTGTTAATGTACTCTAGTACTTTGTTGATGTAACGTAATGTAGATACAAATAAATGTCCAAACGATATTTCAATCATTTTTCTTATTGCTTAGAAATTAATTCTTTTAAATAACCCTAATTTTTGGGCCGACACAGTAGCCTAACACCTTAGACTACGAACATATGTTCAACTCTGCGTGAAATATGTCCCACTTTCTATGAGTCCTATAGGGACGTGTAAAGTATTTTTAATTGTTTTGGTGTTGCGTATTCAGATTATATTTACTGAAAAAAAAGGAAACGAAGACCTAACTATAAATTTTCGTTTTTAAGTCACAATTCATTTCGGATATATTGTATACATAAGTGGAAATTCTCGCGCGACATTTACGAGATGTGCAACAGGTGCGAGTGTAACAGTGATTGCAATAGTGGATCTAACGGCAGAATAAGAGGGACAGACAGAAAACGTTTCTCCCGGCATATTCAGCATCGTTAGTTATACCATAATAACAAAAAAATTGTAATTCCCATGGCTAGCAGCCAACAAAATGAAGTGACATATTGTTCCAGAATACAAAGTTCACGTCGCAGCAAAGTTTTCACACATTTGCAAATATCATCACGAATGCGAAATTTTGGATTATAATCGCGATAAAATCGAAGTTTGCATGATTGGATTGAAACTAAAATATATATAGTTTTTGTATCGTTGTATTTTTTTGGCACATTCTGGCTATGAATATCACTTAGACATTTTCGAGGATTCTTATAAAAAATCTTTAACCAAAAGCTGCAATAGAATATTTTGGATAATAATACAAATTAACGGGCTACATCTAATGAGGTGATTAAACAAATTGCATTAAAAAAAAATGTATTCGATATTCCTAAAATTCCTAAATCGAAATATTCCTAAAATTGAATGAGCTACAGCTTCTAACAGTCGGCCGGGCGAGCGGTAGCAGCACCATATTTCAAACTTCAAACGCGTTTTCCTCGAAACACAGTTTGTAAAGTCGGTGGACATGATATCTTGAGAGCCACTTAATGAATTGTTTCCAAATTTACAGGAGATACGATGAGAAACATTTTAAGGTAGTTGACGATGTCCCTTTTTTAAAATCGATCTTCATTTTTTAATAGTCACGTAAAAATGACGACTTTTTTCATCGATTTTGTATGCTCGAGTTTCAATTCGTCGCCACGTTGTTAAAAAGAAATGATTTACCAATTCGACGATCGTCAACGACTCGTATTTATTGTTACCTTGAATAACCCGTTTGGATTTTAGATTTCAGATAGACCGTTTAAGCTGAAGAGTGTCCACCGCCAACCGCCGCGAAAAAAATTCCATCATCTGCCGGTGGCCATGTTTTTGTTGTTTTTCTGTATTTTTTGATGATTTTTTTTAAGGCTCTCAATTTATGTACCTTTGTGTTTAAAAAAACGCGTTTTTTTTCACCAACCGTTTCCCAGAAAAGAAATCGGAATTCGGCCGCTTTTTTCGGGCCTCTAGGTAGATGTAGCCCCTTAACCCTTCCTTGACACACATATATTTGGCCACGATTTTGACACACTGGGTTAATTTGACCCTGGTAGTACTTTATCCACCTGCCCTTAACGACCTTTAGATCGGTTTTGATTGAAAAAAATCCGGGATACACTTTAAATATTTCTTGATATTTCTGCATAATTGAAATTCGGAAAGTATAACATTGAATTGTTGTGAATAAATATTGAAAACTATCAATTTTGGGAAAGTGCGCGTTTTATTGCAAGCTAGCTTTTCGCGTGCGGCTTCGTTCGTGCAGACGTGTGTCGAATGCTCCTTAAGGTAGTTCCTCTGCGAAAATCTCAACCAAAAGTTTACATACCATGTTCATGTGTAAAAGATTGATAATTGGTTTAATTAGTAATAAATAAAATTAAAAACTACGCAATATTGACTCGGTACTAGTAGATAATACGATGGATATCATTTATTGCCGTAAGATATATTTTTTATTGTGTTTTTGATCTACCATTGCCAGTAAACTTTTTGCCGGGACTGTCCAGGCTTTACCCCAATTGTTTTTTTTCCAGGCTTTGCCAGGCTTTGCACCAAAATCGTGAGGGCTTTTCATGGTTATATCTTGGAAACTAGATGGTGAATCATTCTCATTTTTTTTCACATTATTCTTGATATCTTACTCTAGCTTATCCTCGTTTTTTATCAATTTCTTAATTTTAGTTTTGACGGTAAAATTAATGATGCTCTGTTTGCCAATCATAACGCATTTGTTGCGTGTAAACCAAGCCAACTTTAAGTGTAAATATCTCAGGTTTGGGGTGGTCAAACTTATTCAAATTGCACAGATGTTTGGATAATGTATTGAATAACATATATGTCAAATTTCAACCATTTCTTAATTCAACTCTTCTGTGGAGGTACTACCTTAATTAAATATTCCATTACGGAACAGGTAGACTTGTGTTGAAGAGCATTGATGCTAAATTTCAAGTAAATCTGTCCAGATATTTCTTTTACCATACAAACGTTGCTACCTTTTTCCCCTTAAGGATTGAATTTCCAAAAACGCTGAAATTTCATTAATTGTGGCTAGGGGCAGTTATAGAAAGTTTCAAGTAAATTTGACCCGTTTTTTTCTTCATTTTTCGTACAAACGCTGCCACCCCCTTTCATTAATTGCATTAATACTAGGTTTCAAGTAAATCTTCTCACCAGATTTTTTCTATTTTCCATAAAAATTGTGCCACCCCTTTTCCCCTTAGGGGTTGAATTTCTGAAAATACTCAAATACGTGGTTCATTTATTGTGTCAAGAAGCACGAATACCAAATTCCAAGTAAATCCGAACAGATTTTTTTAAATTTCCATACAAACTTTGCCAACCCTCTTCCCCCTTAAGGGTTGAATTTAAAAAAACACCGAAAGACGTGTTTCATTAATTGTGTCACAGAGCATTAATACCAACTTTCAAGTAAATTCGACCATAAAAATATTATTTCCCATACAAACTTTGCCACCCCCGTTCACCCCCTTAGCAGTCGAATTTCGAGGAATCCCTTCTCAAGCGATGCCTCCAATATTAAATCAACACCCTCTCCAAATTTCAAGTTTCTACCTTCAGCGGTATAGGCTGGGCGATGATGAGTCAATCAGTCAGGACATTGCCTTTTATATATATATAGATTCGTCTGGATAAAAATGACGCAGTGTGTCAACCAGTGCCGGATTTTATACTTTTCTTAAGTACAGGCTACTTGACTCTGTGTCGCCCCTCCTATCTCAATCACTAGTATTTTCCTAGGCCTTTTTAGGTGCCTCTAAAATCCGCCGCCCCCAGGCAGTTGCCTATACGGCCTAGTGATAAATCCCGGACTAGTCTCAACGTAGGGTTAAGAAATAATAAAAATCAAGAAGAATTTTCGTTGCATTCCAACGTTGCGAACTTCAACACCATTCAGTTGACAAATATAACTACCGCATTTTGTTAATTGATAAATGAACAACGATTCAGCAAAAATTTATGCCATTCTGCACAGAGATTGTATGCACATGTGCGATCGAATATTCAAACGCTATCGTTGATGGAATTATTTACAAAACGTTTGATAGAAACGAATAGCAAGTGAACGTTACACAGAGTAATAAGATCGCGTGTTTCAGTACACGTTATCCAGGGCTGACAGTCTAGCAAGACAATGTGATTTGTTAAAGAATATCTGTTTATTTGTTAATTCTTTTAAGCACTGTTTGCTATTCAGCCGTATGCCTTCCATTCTCGCCGCGTCAAATATCTATTTCGAATGACTAATCGACGAACAGGTGCACCCGCATCTATCATCAATAGTGTTGAATCGTCGGTCGAATCAAGACTGCGCAAGGGAGCACAAGATCCGTTTTTCACAGCTGCTCCGTACTAGTTACACTCAGGCTCATCCAGATTCCTTATCACTCAACGATAAACTACGAAACGTACAAACGACGAATAATAGTGTTGAAGATTGCATCATTGAAACGCAACGATAATTAATTTTTTACATTCGAAAACCATTTTTCGGCAGATTTGGGCTACACAAATTACTCAAGCGTTTTTTGGGATCCTTATTCAAAATCTACAACCTAAATTGGCAAGAAAATGTTTTCCATAATAAAGAAAATAAAAGAGGAACGAAGAATTTTCGTTGCATTCTAACGATGCAAACTTCAACACCCTGTTGCCTTAAAGCCTTAGGCTACAGTAACGGGTATAAAAACATGTGCGAGTTTAACAAATTTTTTTCGTATGAAAAAGTGATTCACTGGTAAAATTAATTACACATCTATTTAGTATGCATATCAAGCTGTTAGAATTTTTTTTCGACGTACAAAATGGCCGACTACTAATATTTTCTTTTGTTATCTTTTTTTTAGGCGCTCCGCGGAGTGACATTTAGCATCCAGAATTCTTTACCTAGAACAAAAAACAAAAATTCTCGTCAATCTACATTAGAATATCTAGAGAAGTACGTACGGAGTTTAAAAAATATTGTTTTATTCACAAGTTGTAGGTATTTGAACTTAAGAAATTAATTTTCATCGGAAAATTTCGTTATAACTGCTCATAAACTGCTCATAAAATGAAAACTTTTCGATTAATCAGAAATTCCGTACGTACTTCTCTGCAAAATACAATTAGGAACATCATTTTTAAATTCGAAGTAAATCGAGTGAAAATTGTTGAAGTTATTTGTCACGCCAATTAGAAAAAAGCTGTTTCGAGAAGTATCGAGTAGTGGGCCATTTTGTACATCGAAAAAAATATATATATTTTTTCTAACAGCTTGATATTCATACTAAATAGATGTGTAATTAATTCTATGAGTAAATCACCTTTTCATACGAAAAAAATTGTTAAATTCACACATAATTTTATACCCGTTACTGTGGCGTAAGGCCTTAACATTTATGTAACTTGGACATTTTTTATAGTCAAGCAGTTACATATTTACTGTCTTTTTAAACTTCGAAACGTTAAGGGGTCTTCTCACTATAGACGCCAAAAAAAGGCTATTTTCATGATTTTTTTGATAGGTTTATATTTTAGATATTGATTTAAAAGTTGTTACACTTAATAAATACACTTATAGACAAAAATGGTAGTTAAAAAAATGTCCTAAAAAATTGTAGGTCTGCGCTGTTGATGAAATCTCGGAGATGGATCATCCGAAACCAAAAAATCAAGCGGTTTCATATTCAGTATATTAATAGCTATAGCGCATATCATACAATTTTTCATATATGCAAAAATACCAAAAAATATAAGTGAAAAAATACCGGTGAAAAAAAACGTGTTTTTTCACCGTTTTTTGGCAAAAACAAAAGTATATATCAACATTTTTTTAAATCCTTGATATGCGCTATAGCTATAGCTGTAAAGAATATGTGGTTAAAATTTCATAAGGATCGGTTCAGTAGATTCGAAGATTTTATCAACAAGCCGTCGAAAAACGTCGTTTCGAGAAAAACGCGTTTAAAGTTTGTTTGGGTTACATAAATATAGGGGTGTGCGGGTACCCGATTCACTCGGGTACCCGATGTTCGGGTCGGGCCGGGTACCCGACGGGTTACGTTTTTGGATTACCCGCCACTATCGGGTACACGAATTTGGTAATCGGGTACTCTCAAATTTTTGGTACTCGTAAACGTCGAGTACTCTTAAACTTGGAATATTCGTAAACGAATCGGAGATCTGTAACTATCATTTATATTTATTTTTATTTTTTATTCAGGTGTATCGGCCAAATAATAGGAGAAAACGAAAACTCGAAGAAGGCGATAAAACGAATAAATGATAGTACTGTAAAAAATCTTTTTTCGCCTCACTTTTCTATCCTGTGTGTGTGTGTGTACGTACGTGCGAGTGTGTGTGTCTGTAGGGTGGAGTGAAAAATGGTAAGTTTTGGCGGATCGTATCGTAATAGCGCGGGAAAGTTGCGTTTTGGCATCACTAAAAAGTGTCCGAAAGGAAAAAATCTGCAGTAAATATCTTCTGTTTCGGCGAACGCCTTAAAGTTTTGATTTTTTTAACGTGGGTTTTAAATGGAGAAAAAACCCAAAAAACCAAGATTCAACGCCTCGCGTTTATTCGAAGCGAGAAGAATGTAGCTTCCATTTGATATTTTAAAATTGAAAATATCTTAATTAGTTTCAGAGATATAAGCGTTTAAAGAACACGCTTTACCTGGAAAAAAAATTAAAAAATGACACAAAATTAAATTAAGAATGAATCGCCGAAATTACCAGTTATCACTAGACAGAATTAATGAAAATTCGACGAAGATTCTTGCTTTTATTCAGTTTTTCGACATTAAAATATTTCGATATTTCCTGAAATGCGAGTGTTTTAAAAGAAGTTGGCCGGAAGAAATTGTGAATATATATATATATAACAAAAATACTAAAATTATTAAATAAATTACTTGTATTTCTTATGAACTCCAACCTATCGGCGAAGGGTAGAGAACATAAAGCTGGAGTCTATTTCGTTCGTTTTGGTACGTTTCCGTGGGGCTATTTATACTATGAAACAAAATTTTGTTCCGGCAACACGACTCATTGAGTACCCGATGTGAGACGAGTACCCGAAGAAAGTCGGGTACCCGAAAAACTCGGGTACCCGATCGGGTCATAGTCTAATTACCCGACCCGACCCGACCCGACCAATTCTGCTACCCGCACACTCCTACATAAATACATTAATAATTTTTTTTAATGTATTTCGCAAGTGTATTCATTAAGTGTAACAACTTTTATATCAATATCTATAATATAAACCTATCAAAAAAATTCATGAAAATAGCCTTTTTTAGCGTCTAAAGTGAGAAGAACCCCTAATAAGGGAAGTCGCTACCTTTGCCATTTTTGGAATACCTTATTTGATTGGCATTGCTATATCATGACTATGTATGGAGGGTAGCGCGTTTCACCGATAAATCTTAAAGTATACTGATTTTTTTAGACCTGAGTGTGTTCATTGAACCTTGAACTTCGAACTTACAATAATTGCCGCTATATTGATTCGAGTAGCTCTTGGGCCTACTTGGGCCTATTTGGAAAGAATTTATTAAAATATACAATGGGTGCAAAGAACTGTAATCTCTGTTTGCGAAATTGCGTCGAGCTTATCGTTTCTAACTTGAGATATATGATACCAAAGATAACAACTTTTCAGATATCGTCTATTATAACTTTATCGAATGCTGACGCTCGCCTCGTTCTTTAATGAGAATTTGCATCGTTGCCATGCAATGAAAACTATTTTTCAAATTTCTTCAGGCAGATTTAAGCTACCAAAATCAGTCAAAAAGTTTTGAAGATGCCTACTCGGAGATCCTCAACCTAAATATGAAAGGAAAGATGTGTAATTATAAAACGAAGAAACTAAAACTATGAAAGACATTTTTTTATTGTATTCCAACGGTGCAAACTCTAACAGCATGTTCTAATATCACACAGTGGATGTGTCTATATTTTCATTAAAAATAAAATACCAACCTACAGAATATTATTCGGACAAGGGGCAAACAAAATATCCACCGGTTTTTTTTCAGACTACAATCACGAAAAAGATTACATTTTAATCAAGGATCGACGCGTGAAGTTGTATGATCGTCACTAAGGAGAATACGTTGTCGTACACGAGTGTGTCTACGTAAAGAATTCTTCAATGTGTAGCAGCGATCCGAGTATCGACTCGAAAGCTCAACACGCAATATTTAAGTGTCCCGAATCCTTACCATGTGTTTCATTCTCATGGCACGAGAACTACGTTAACCGTGGTCATTGACTCTAAAAATTCCTGCACAATTCACGATTCTCCATCCAAACCGGTCCCAAATCGCCAAGACTGTGTAAATATGCTATTTTAGTTCGCATCGTTGGAATGCAACGAAAGTTCTCATTTATCTTCTTTTTTTCTCCATTTTTTGTTATCCAAAATCGTTTTTGATACATTTGTGTTAAGGTCTCTAGCGAGGATCTTAAAAAAACGTTTGTGTAATGGCCATAGGCTCGAACTGCTAAAAAAATCAACAATTACCCAAGAAGTATTGTTACTTTCCAACAATGCAAACTTTAATATGATATTTAAATTCCGAATTTGTCAAGATCGAAAACGATATAGCGAAACTTATGAAAATGCCAAGGATGCATTATTATTGCATTCATGTACGTTTAGAAAATCAGTATCCTTTAACTTTGATGAGTAAAACATTCGATCCTCCTTGAGGTGGGATATCCCTTTAAACGCCCGAAAATGAGTAATTTTTCATGAATTTTTTTAACGGTCATGAAATAATCGCATCATTTTTAAATTTTGAAATTATGTTATTACAACTTTCTACTGTTACAATGTTTTTTTTTCTCTTTTAACCAAAAAACAAAATGGCAGCGTTATAAGCTATTTCTTTAGACGTACTTTGAAAAACTGCTCATGTTATGGCTCAAAAAGTTATTGATCGATCTGGCTAAAATTTTCGGAGATTTTGCATTATTGAAAGGATCCTCCATGGAAATGTATGTACGTAAAATATATGCAGAAAATATATGCTATATATATATATATATATATATATCGGTCGCATATATAGTGACGAAAAATAGAATAATACGTATATATTCAGTATATATGCACCAAATATATGATGCATATATGAGGCATATACGACGCATGTTTTTGATATATTTTCAATCTATTTTTTTGTCAGAAAAATATATCAAAAATGTATGCGTCATATATGACGCATACATTTTTGTTACATATTCCTGACAAAAAATATATGCTGTGTATAAACACTATTACAGTTAAACTTAATAAAACTTAAAAGTTAACTTACAGTTAAAGTACGCTATTACATATAAACACTATATACAGATATGTTACGCATATCTATATATATGTGGCATATATGTACCATTTATGCAGTATATATGTGGTATATATGCAGGGTAAATGCTACATATATCATTGATATATGAAACATATATTTTCAATATATGGCATACATTTCACATATATTACAATTATTAATAAAATAAATTTGCAGTATATTTTTGCGTATATAAATTTCCATGGGGGATATACGTAAAGTTTTAAGGTTATCGCATAAATAAATTACTTTTTTGGGGTACAAATTGTCGAGAAAGTGGTCAAAAATTTGAAAAAATATGAACAAACTTCAGGCGCAGCCATGGGTTCCCCTATTTCCCCTATCATTGCCAACATCTTTATGGAGAACTTCGAGAACAGAATTCTGCAAGAAGCTTCCCTCAAGCCCTCCACCTGGTTCCGATATGTCGATGACACCTTCGTCATTTGGAGTCACGGCAAAGAAAACCTCAATCATTTCTTAACCTTCCTCAACTCCCAACACTCCAATATTCAATTCACCATGGAGATAGAACAGGAAAATCAAATCCCTTTTCTGGATGTACTGGTTCAACGGAAAAGCGATGGCACTTTGGGCCATAAAGTTTACCGGAAGCCAACGCATACGGATAGATACCTCCACGCTACGTCCCATCACCACCCTTCCCAAAAACAGTCGGTCATAAGCTCTCTGGTCTACAGAGCTCTAGCGATCTCCGAACCGGACTCCCTGGAGGTTGAACTAGAACACCTACGAAAAGCTTTAGGAGACAATGGCTACAAGCCAGGCAACATCGAAAGAACGATCAAAAATCTAAAAAGAAAAATAGTTGATCCGAAAACGGTTACAGCACCTGATGGAGAGAATGAAGGACAAATAACTGCAACAACTTCCCTTCCATACCTTCAGGGCATAACCGATCGCATAGGCAGGGTCCTTGGAAAACATAACGTGCGAGTCATCTTCAAACCTCAGAAGAAACTAGCACAAGTGATTCCGAGTGCAAAAGACCAAAGACCACCATTAAGTGCACCAGGAGTATACAAAATACCCTGCTCATGCGGTAAAGTGTACATAGGGGAAACCGGGAGGAAGATCAGTACACGGATCAAAGAACACCAACGGTGTATCAAATATGGCCATATTACACAATCAGCGCTGGCCGAACATTGGATGGAGACTGGTCATGCCATCCAGTTCGACAAAGCCCAAAGTCTGGCCCCATCAAACAGCTATTTTTCCAGGAAACACCGAGAAGGCTTGGAAATCCGAAAACATCCGGACAACCTAAACAGAGATGGAGGATATCACGTCAATCCTATTTGGCACACCGTCCTCCCGGTTTTTAATTGACCAGCTGATCAATTAAAACATCTGATTGGCTGGTGCAGCGATCTGGAACGATGACTGCAACTATATAAGGAATACCTGAGACACGAGAGCTTCAGTATCGGAGCTCTCAGCCCTGATGATGCAGACTGTAACGTTTGCGAAACGTCGGCACAACGCTGATCCTCAACACGGCCTCCATCCGGAAGCCACAAACTCTTCTCATTTGAAAAGTTGATCGGTGACTTTTACATCGTTGTAACGCAACGAAAATAAATTTTTCTTCTATGGCTCACCATTTTTGTGCCGATTTAGGACAAAAAATAACGGAAACGTTTTTTTTCATCCCCATCAGAGACCTTAATCGATAAAAAAAATGTATTGATTATAATAAAAATAAAATGAAAAAAATTAAACAGAACTTTCGTAGCAAACTTCAACGCCATAGAAATCCGTTTGGTAAGACTGAAGCCTAAAGCTTTCGAAATTACGAAAAATAAGAACTTTAATTCAAATGAAGTAAGCCACAGGTGCCAAAGAGCTTTCCAAAACGACGAAGTTTGTTACTCCAAGCTTTAGTAAACTTGAACATTTGAATCCTAACATTAAAAAATGGCTGAATGCAGATTTTTCGATGTCAATAATGCATTGTCAACCCACAAAACAAATTTAAAAAAAATATAATCGTGTTTGGGCATTTTTTTTATTTAGCATTAAAAGTTTTTACCTTCACTGATTTCATTTAATGGAAAACCGTTTTGCTAACAAATCAAAATATGCATCAATAAAAAGCGTTCTCTCCAACTCAATAAATGGCGCTATTTGTCCTCGTGCATGAAAAAAATATTTTTCTCGAGAGGTGTGATTTTTTAAAATCGTTAATTTATCGTTGAGTCGTTGGCATGCAATGAATACCGTTATTTATTGTTGAATTGAATCGCACGTACGCGAGATTCGCTGACGTATTTTCCCCAGCATTTACGCTATTCGCTGTATACATTATTCATTTTTCCCCACCCCTCTCTTATATTGCCGCGGAGTTTCCCAGAGTTGACGGGACGAAGTACTCCGGAAAACAAATGAAAATACTGTGGGAAATGCGTCAGCGAGCTCCGCCCACAAATATTTCTCCCCCCTCCCTCTCACTTGCTCGCTGTCTCTCTATATATGCCTCTGTATTTCGTCCCCCAAGGAGGGCAAATGGTCTTCGCCGCAATTTCACCTTGAACGTATTATATTGCGATAAATCATGACGATATTAAAGTTGGCCACCTCCCTACTTCCCATTCGAAAAGATTATACAGCTGTTCAACTTGTATATATTCTTCGAGAAGGTCCACAACCTTTATATTACTCCAGAACGCAATGAAGCTTTAATTTCTCGCCCCTCTTTCACATTGTCCGATTACGATGAGACTTCAAGCCACATTGACGTCACGATTTAGAAGATTAAACTCCACTAAATCGATTAAGCGTATTTCAATTCGAAATATTAATTATCGGAAAGCTGGAAAGAGATAACAATGAACTAATTAGCCAGTCGTAAAAACTTTATATATATATATATATATATATATATATATATATATATATATATATAAGTGAAAATAAATGATTTTGCAGCAATGATAATTCGTTATCAGCGAGTGTAACATTTTTTAATTAATGTTTTCGATAAAGAATTTTTTTAATTCAATACTTGTTCGGTTCGACGGATATTTAATTGATTAAATTTATCGATACTTGAGATGAATTATCCAAACCTAATGCGGCATTACAAGGTGCAGGGGAACGGAAGTTGAGGAATGGAAAAGGGCCGAAAGGTATCTACTTGAAATAATGAAAATGGGGGACGTTAGGTGGCCAAAAAAAAATGCGTCAGGGAAGAAAAGCCATTATCAATGGTAACTTATCAAAATGGGGGAAAAATAAAGAAGCAATGGAAAGCGTATGTGAGGGGGCAATCTAGCAAGCCGTATGGGATGGAAATTTAAGAGAGCTGAAAAGAAAAATATAATGATGTTGAAGTTTTCATCGTTGGAATGCGACGTTTTTTTTTAGTTTCCCAAGTTGCCTTTGGCCGATTTAAGGTACGAAAATGACGCAAACATTTTTTAGGTTTCTTATTTAGCGATCCGCGACAAATTTGCAAAACGTGATTTTGAATAATAGGGAAAATAAGAAATTGGAAAATAATTCTCGTTGCATTCCAACGATGATAACTTTAACCGCATAAAATAGAAAGAGGCATACAAATAATGAGATTAAAGTTTGCATCGTTGGAATACAACGAAAATTAATATTATTCAATTACTCGAATTTCTTTTGGCAAATCTTCCGTTACGAAAATCTCTCGATCATTTTTTCGAGCCCCTTGTTTCGAGACCTCAAATTTAAATTTGCAAAAAAAATCTTGTAAAATAATGAAAATGTAAAAAAAAATGTTTCGTTGGGTTCCAACGATGTAAACTCTAAGACCATTAAAAATTGATATCGAACAAGAAATTCAACACGATCGGAGCAAAATGGATGGGTCAACATACTGCAATGAATATAAACACAAGAAAACATATGGAAAAATATTGACAAGATGATTAGCGGAGATTTAAGACAAACGTGCGTGAGGATAACTGGTAATGTCTGGAAAACGGGAAGAAGGGTATCTAGACGCCAAGTGTAGCTTATATACAAGCAGGCAATTGAAAAGTTGAGACATTTTTGCGGGTGTACGGAAGTTAAGGGAAAACTAAACCAAAAATAGTAAATAAGCTGGAGCAATGGTTAAAAAATAGCAGAGGGTTAGAAGTTTACCGAAAAATAGAAGCGCAAGTGGAAATACAACGAGCAAAGCAACTATGCGATTACATCAAACAATTTGAGAAACTAGCAACTCTGTATAAGAAAACCGATCTAAAATAATTGATGTAAATGAGGAAGGAGGGGCATTTATGTAAACACCCTTAAAAGGGCATACAAGGGATAAAATACTACTACTACTACTGCCTAATAAATGGCGTTGAAGTTTGCATCGTTGGAATGCAACGGAAGTTCTTTTCAATTTTGTTAAATTTCTTCCCTTTTATCGTCTAATTTTTTCATTAAATAGTCTTGGATTTCTACTAAAGATAGAAAAAATAATTTGAGTTATTTTCGTACCTCGAGTTAGCGATAAAAAACGTGGGCAATTAAAGGGCTATTCTACTGTTACGGGATGAAGAATAAAATTTTTATTTTTTGCATTTTTCAACTCCATTCCAGCATAGAGTTGATATACAATTGCTGGTAAAGGCGATTTTCACTTTGCCGACTCAGTACAGCGCTTTAAAGTAGGAGCGCCGGGTGCGCGCGGTTTAGTACGGGTACTCGCTGCGCGCCCCTAGTAGCTGCTGGGAACATCTGTTTTGAATTATAACCGAGTATACACATATACACGTATACTTCTATACATTTACTGTATAGTAGTAGTCTCTATTTTACTGTGTGACTAAAAGGATGCTCTACCGGTTAGTATAGTATTGTATAGTATAGTACAGTAAACTTTAAGGCGGTCCTCTAGTTTCTCGGGTCGAAAAAATCGATTTTTTTTTCATAAATCACATCTACAACATGTGTAGAAAATGTGTGCCAAAGGATTTTTCGATATTCGAAGTGGTTCACAAGTTACGGCCCTGGAACGAAGCAGGTATACGGAGTAGGTATACTTTCAAACGCGTTTTTCTCGAAACACCATTTTTCGAAACGGTGACCACGATATTTCAGAAACTACTCCACCGATCTCGTTCAAATTTATACAGCATCTTTAATATGTTATAAGCCAGCGATTGAACTAGGATTATCATGACTGCTTTGATAGTTTTTTTTGTACGAGCGAAAAACTTAAGAAAAAATGAGTAAAAAATAGAATGTAATTTTGAAAAGTGTATAAAAAAAGTCAATTTTTGTAATTTAGAATTCACTCTAGTTCAATCGCTAGTCTTAAATATGAAGATTAAAATGCCGTTTGGTTTTTTGATTTCATATGAGCAGAACAGCCGCAATCTTGGTCACCGTCAAGCACCTCTTTTACTTGATGTCTTCCTGTCGGCCACTATAGCTGTTATTCTATTATATATTTTGACTTCAAAAAATTTGTAAAGCTTATTTAAATGTTAATAAAGATTATGCAAAAACAATGAGATTGATTATTTCGATGCTTTGCCCGTAAAAAATTATTGAAAAAGCCGTAAAGAAACAGCCGAGAAACTAGAGGATCGTGTTAAACGCGTTTTTCTCGAAACGACTTTTTTCACCTGACGTTGGTGATTTCGGAAAAACGTCTTAACCAATCGAGCTAAAAATTTTACTGCATATTTTGCATGTGTATGGCTATAGCCCGAACTAGAATTATTGACAAATATCAATTTTAACTCGTACTTTCGCCCGAATTATGATGAAAAAAACGTGCGTTTCGAACACTTTCGCAAAAAACGGTACCATTTTTTTATTTTTCAATATAAAATAATGACTCTAGATCGGGCGATATAGATTAATCTCATATAGATTAAGAATCTTTTTGAATTTTTTGTTTCTGATTACCTGGAGAGCGCAAATCATCAACGCCAGCAACACACTTTTTTTCATGCCCCACACTATTATAAATTGTCAAATAAATATACATTTACATGCAAAAAAAATTGTTTTCTATTCTGTAAGAGTGTACCTTTAATCGAAAAATAGTTGGTACCGATACATGCAACAGTTTTCAAAAAATCATCAAAGATAGCTTATTATTTTAGGCACCACAGTAGAATAGCCCCTTAAAGAAAAGTTATGTTTTATTGCATTCCAATGATGCAAACTTCATGTGTCTCCTAATGAGATATTATCTGTCGTAATAACGTCGTGACCAGATTGAAAATACCGCTCATTCAATTAAAGCGATAAATCTTGGACGTCAACCGCGCCGAATCGGCGACCACAAAATTGTCACACTTTCTGCACACGAATCACACTTTCTTTAAAAAAAGAAAAACCTGTCTGGTGAACGAGCGCGTCACACATTCTCATCGCAGAGATACGCGCAGTGGGCGTATTATATTCACGAACAGCAAAGAATTCTTGTATCTGCATCAATACTGTCGTTGAATTGAGACACGCGTGTCAGTATCATTCATTCTCCGCTGTCTGCAATAATGATGATGTATCTGAACTTAAACAACGCGAAACGATTGAGGCCTCCTCTTGAACCGTTTTACGAAACGTAACCAACCCAGAGTTGAGATGGTGTTAAAGTTCACATCGTTGGGATGCGACGAAAAATTTCCGTGATTTTCTTCATTTCTTTATTTTTATTATTATCAAAAATCGCTTTGGCCGGTTTTAATTATAAATTCTCAATAAGAATCCTCATAAATGTTTCAGTAATTTTCGTACCCTGAGTATTTAAAAAAATATATATTTTTTATTTACGTTCCAACGATGCAAACTCGAATACTATAGAGTTGAGGGTCATTGCTGGAAGTTGCGTATGGAAGCAGTGCTCTCATCGAAATAAAACCACTTGGGATATATTCATCGTGTTGGATGATCAAATTCACCTGTTCCATTTGCCATGCACACCGACAACAAAGGAGTCAATCACCCCGAAAATATATTTTTTATAGATTGACTGATATAACAGACGAAATTATTTACCAATCGTGATGCATCAAAGATCATATTCAGGCACATCAAAAATAAAGTGTACTCCTTTTTATTTGGTTTTTTGTTCGACAAAGCCGGTTTATAATTGGCTGATTAGCATAACAAAAAAAATAATAACAATCACTTTTTTACGGTCAGAAGGAAAGTTGTGCATTTTAATGGATTATTTGACATCCCAAATATTTTATAATCAAATAAGATCATTTTTTAGCAAAGAGAAGAACCGGAATTTACCTCCAACCTCGCAGGTTTTTGCGGCGTTTGTAACGAATTAAGAGGCTGCATAAAAATACGTGTCTCTTGTTTTATAGAGGGCAACAACATATTGCAAAATCATTATTTATCATCTACCATTTCACCAGACAAAAACAAAATGAGAATCATTATAATTCTTCTTCTTCAAATGCATTCCTGACAAACGTCGAGCGTATCTGAGCGATTAGAGATGGAATTAACATTTCTTTCACTTTCACAGGCAACGACGCATCGTTGCACACGAAACTATCGAATAATCTGTTTTCCGTTTCTCTCACAAAAACCGAATATGCTTTACCATTTTTTGTTGTTGTGAATTACGTGCCAAATGAGGTACACCTTATATTTATTACTTTCTTGCGAGCAATGACATTTTATAATTCATTTTCACGATAAGACGTCGGGAAATAAGCTCGAACATTTGCTTGCAAATTAAATGAATCCGTGGTTAAGAAATTGCCGTAATGATTGAAAAATTTAATGAAAACGATATTCGCATCTGCATCATCATTTGTATAAGCAATCGCAATTTTCATTCCGGACGAAATGAAAATGATCGAATCTTCAATAACATCTGCGTGGAGTATTTGAGCTTTGCAATTAACGCGTTGTCTTCGCTCGGAAAGAGCAGGGGAAAAACCGAGTCTTTTTTCATTTGCATCAAGCCTCTTTTGCGTCGTATCCTGTTTCATTCCAAAAAGTAATGATCTCGATTTGAGTTGAAAATTTCGCACGGAGTATTTACGCGCAAAAATTACAATACGATTTTCTGTTTTTTTTTCTTCTTAATTTGAAGATGCGTTATCAAAATAATGTGAAAAAATATTAGCGAATTGTTTTTTAAGTTTGCATCGTTGGAATGCAATGAAAAATCATTCTCTTAACTAATACAAATTTTCTATGCGGTCGAAGTTTGCATCCTTGGAATGTAACGAATATTTTTTTGAATGTCCTATTATCATTATTATCCAAAACCATATTTTGCAGATTTAGTTTGTAGATCGCCAAAAAAGAATCCGAAAAAACAGTATGATTTTCGTGGCTCGAATCTGCCAAAGGAAGTTTGAAAAATAAAAAGAAAATATTTTGATTGCTTTCCAACGATGCAAACTTCAACGTGATAATTTTTTTCTGGTCGACCTAGGCTGTGAACATCGCTCAAACGTTCCTACGTATTGTTATTGGAAATTCACGACCTCAATTTGCAACAAAAAGGCGTTCGATAACGACAAAAATTAAAAAATAAAAAATGACGAGAAAAAAAATCTCTGCATTCAAACGATGCAATTTCAACGTCATAGAAATAATCACTGAAACCCTGACCATTACTACGATTTTTGTATAAACATGCATCAATTTGTTCTTTGTGGTAGGGCTTTTTGGACTTTTTTCCTCAACATTTTGAAGAAGAATATCGCAGCATGTAATTATACACCCTACTCTGTACATTTGTGAATACCCGTACATACTTATATGAGTACGCATTATAATGTGCGAAATGAGAAAGCATTTTCTATTATAGAAAAACGTGTTAACATTTAGAAAGTACTGACCCGAGTAAACGCACAACTTCCTGCAACGAGGAACAATTATTTTCTCGTTCCGTGTGATCGTTCGATTTTTGCAAACCGATTTTCGAGATAGTGTCATACATTTGACGCATTTTGTGCACCGGTGGGTTCGTGTACCTCGTCATAATTTGTTCCCTCCCTCACATGTATTCTCTTTACACTCCAAGAGTCTTTGGTACTTGGCGACAAAAGACGCGAATATTTTCTGTCGACGGAACACGTTTTAGCACCCACGCAACCGTCGTAAATTCACTTCAATCATTGAATGCGCGGAATTTGACCACTCGCAAAAGTAATACTTTCGAAAATACCGAACGATATATTGTACACTGATGTATTCGATATAAATTTAATAGCAAAAGGAGTGTAAAAAATCAATCATTGCCGATCGATTTTTTCAACTTAATTTCACTTTGCGCGTCACGATACAACATTTCAGCTTGTTTTATTCCCGGTGAACAAGTACTTGTTGAACGCGTCTTAAAGCTTTTCGTTGATGCATAGCGTGTACGTTCGAATTTGAAGGCTGTCGGAGATCAACTGCGGCACTCCTCGTGATTCAGAGTTCTCAGTCGAATCGACAGACAAGAGAAAGGAACGCGAGTTGCTCCGATTCGAAACGAGACTAGCTCTCGCGTTTGCGCGCCACCACACGCGCACGCACACATATTACACTACCGGTCAAACATTTTCGGACACTTCAGATAATTGCAAAATTATATTGGAATAATATAATTCATTATATAAAGCTTTATTGTATGCCCGTAAAATAATAAATTAAGGCCTTAGGCCACAGTAACGGGTATAAAATCATGTGCGAATTTAACAATTTTTTTTCGTATGAAAAAGTGATTCACTCATAAAATTAATTACACATCTTTTTAGTATGAATATCAAGCTGTTAGAAAACATCTTTTTTTTTCGATGTACAAAATGGCCGACTACTCAAAACTTCTCGAAACAGCTTTTTTCCGATTGGCGTGACAAATAACTTCAACAATTTTCATTCGATTTACTTCAAATTTAAAAGTTATGTTCCTAATTGCATTTCGGAGAGGAGTACGTACGGAATTTCTGATTAATCGAAAACTTTTCATTTTATGAGCAGTTTATGAGCAGTTATAACGAAATTTTTCACTGAAAATTCATTTCATAAGTTCAAATACCTACAAATTTTAGATAAAACAATATTTTTCCATTCCGTACGTACTTCGCTAGGTATTCTAATGCAGATTGACGAGAATTTTTGTTTTTTGTTCTAGGTAAAAAATTGTGGATGCTAAATGTCACGCCGCGGAGCGCCTGAAAAAAGGATAAAAGAAAATATTAGTAGTCGGCCATTTTGTACATCGAAAAAAAAAATCTACCAGCTTGATATTCATACTAAATAGATGTGTTATTCATTTTATGAGTGAACACTTTTTCATACGAAAAAAATTGTTAAATTCGCACATGATTTTATACCCGTTACTGTGGCCTAAGGCCTTGAATTAATTATATTATTTCTAACATTATTTGTCAATTGTCCAGTGATCTAAAGTTTTGCAATTATCTTATGTGTCCAAAAACTTTTGACCGGTAGTGTATATATATATATATATAGGGTGTCTGACCCTCTTATCTCTGCCACCCGAAAAAACTCGATAATTATCGACGCCACAAAAAAATGTTCCAGACAAAAGTTGTACGTTGTGAAGGGGGCCATCAAATGCGACCTTTTTTTAATTCGGTGGCGGCGCTGACGCACAGTAAAGGTCACCTCCACTTATTTAAATGGAATGGTACATTTTTTTTCAACCATCTTGTGGAGCACCTCAAGCCGCATAAAAACATTGGGGAGTCAAAGTCGTTCAAGGTCATTCAAGGTCAGTAGCGATTATACAAATCTAAATATCTCGGATCACTACCAAATATTTGGTAGTGATCCGAGATATTTAGATATGTATTTCATTTTAATAGGTGACCTTGGATGACCTTGAACGACTTTGACCCCGTAATGTTTTTATGCGGCTTGAGGTGCTCCACAAGGGTTGAAAAAAATGTACCATTCCATTAAAAAAAGTGGAGGTGACCTTCTGGAACATTTTTTTGTGACGTCGATAATTACCGAGTTATTTCGGGTGTCAGAGATAAGAGGGACACCCTGTATATATTGTCTTTCTGGCACTAATCATCGATGTTTTCAAACACAAGTAATTAACGTTTTTACTATTATAGCAAACATACAAATTGCTCACAGTGAGTGTTCGCAAATTCCTAACGACTCGGAGAGAAAGCGCGGCGACTTTTTCATACTTGTCGAGCCAGCATCAGAGTTTAATGTTTCGACTTGTCGTATCCATAAATGGAGCTTTATCGATTTTTAATAATCGAGTATTGCAGATAAAAAAAATCGCATGATTTTATATCAATACATTCGATATCTTCGATTAAAAATAGCTTAATATTGAATATATATTATTTCAATATACTATACTATATTTATTTAAGGGACCATCACAGCGTAACGGGTCGAAAAATAACTAATTTTAGCGATTTTTTTCGATGGTTAAAATACGCTAATCAGTCCGATTTTTTACGTCATATCAAAGCACGCATGAAGAACAGAAAATAAATTTTTAAACGTTTATTTTCAATTAAAAAAAAATGTTAACGGTTGAAAATGTCTTCGAAAAAAAGGAGTCCTCACGGTGTAGACGGTTGTGGCCATAAATATTTGTAAAAAGATTATCAGTTAGTATGAAAGCCACTATCTTGCGATGGAGGTTTTTTTAAAATTAAATTTGACAAAATGGCGGCGGTTTGAAAAGAAGTATCGAATTTAGCCAATTTTTTCAACAGTTTTTCGTTATAATAAATATGAAGATTAAAAAAAAAGTTTTTATACTATCGGATAATGCAAAAAAATTGATTTTTTTTTTAATTTTTACACTGTGATGGTCCCTTAACTTCGATAGATTCGATATATCAATTATATTCGATTCCATCGAGTGTTGACGACGAGAAAAATGTAACTACCAAAAAGTGGATTTCTCATTGAAAAGAGCTTTTGAGAAACAGTATTTCAAATGTTCATACGATCTAATTCTTTGAGATCAATGTTGAAGTAATGGAAAACAATATAATCAGAACTGTCAATCAACAACGTAAATAAAATGGTCATCGAATCGAATGCTCTTAAACTGAAAAAATCGGATTTTCGAAATGCTTCCTTTAATAACAAACCAATATGAATTCAGTAGTTATTGTATATGTTGTTAAAGTATGCATGGTCGGAATGCAACGTAAGTTAGTTTTTTTTCTATTTCTTCTATTTTCCTGGCCGATTTAGGGTACGAAAATCACCCAAACGGTTTTTCTTATCATGAGAGATCCACGACCTTAGTCAAGAAAAAAAAATTATGATTAAAATGAAGAAATGAATAAAATAGAGAAGTACTTTCGTTGCATTCCAACGATGCAAACTTCAACGCCATTATTGTACTATATAGCATTAAAGAAATTATTAATTTCTCATATTTATAACGTTGGAATGAATTAAGACTAGTCGTTCCATTTACGAATTTCACAAAAATTCACAAGAATTCACAAGAATTTTTTGTTTTTGTTTAATTCACAATAATTAATTTCGTTTTTTCTAATGTTTCATTGGGCGGCCCAAGTGGGAGATGTATTATTTATTAAGTTCTTGGAATATAGGACAAGAAAGTAAAATTAATCGGGACGATTATATGACTCCAGTATTTTCCGCGTTAGATCGTTTTTTTTGGGAATATCCGATCAATTAACTACGTTACCACTGAGTCGAGCGTTGACGTGAAAAACCGTACTTTAAATACAGTAATTGATGGCATCGGTGAAGTGCGTTTGCCACTGGCTGAAGACGAATTTCATGTACGAACGATGATGCATGTTCATTTTACATTCGTTTAATATATGCTTCTTAAATGATGAGAAATGCTACTCGCCTGGCCGAGGAGCGGTCGAATTTATGAAGACAATCAATTTGTCGGACAAACAGACTATCGATTTATTGCACTTTTTTCGACACATGAATTGGAAATATTATAAATTAATTTTTTAAACTTGGAGAAACGCTTTTTTGCAAGGTTTACGATTGGTTGGAAAAAAGGCATGTATCAATGACATTCACGATAACTCGTTTCTCGACTTTCTAAATGAAATTGAACTTTGCATCGTTGGAGTGCAATGAAAATGATTTTTTTCATCAAACCTCCTCCGGCAGATTTGAGCTAGGGAAATCAGTCTAACATTCTTTAGGATACTTAGGAATACTTTAGGAATCTACAAACAAAATCTACGGAAAAAAAAATGTTGTATAGTAATACAGATGACAGAATACGACAAATGTTTAAAAAAATGTTTTCATTTGCATTGTTCGGCCAATTTCACTATTGTCCAAAATATTTTCTCGCCAGTTTACGTTTAGGTTCCCAATAAAGGTCCTAAAAAACATTCGAGCGATTTACGTGGCTCGAGTTCGATTAAAAAAAATATATTTTGGGTATTCCAAAGAAGTCATTTTCGTTGCATCCCAACGTTGCAGACTTCAATATCATTGCAGCCCAACATTGCTGTTATATGTGCTATTCCAGATCGTCAGTCCAGCAAAGAGATTTCGGATGAAAGGGCAGTTTTCTTTCTCTTTCTCCCTAGATTATTGATTTGATGACGTTAAAGTTTATTGTGTTCAAATCCAACGATCTTTTTTGTTCTTTTTTCATTTCTTTATTTTTATAATCGTCATAAGCCTTTTTTGCAAATTGAGGTCCTGAATGTTTAATAAGAATACGTAAAAACGTTTGAGTGATTTTCACAGCCAAAAACGGCAAAAGAATTAAACCACTAAAATGAATTAATTTTCCTTGCATTTCAACGATGCAAACTTCAAAATCATTCGGTCAACCATGTAGCACAGGGATCGAGAAAAAGAAAAACTAGCATATTTTTATCACCCCAGAATACTAGAATTTGCTGCGTATGATTGTATTTCCTTTAGATGATTTTTTAAAAGAATTAGTACAAGGATATCGTTCGGAACGAACGGAAGAATTGTTTGATGTGTTTACAGGGTGCACTGTTATGAATGGATAATCCTGCAACTGTCGATAGGTCAAATCATGTCCTACTATATGCTGGAATTTCAGTTTAGTAAAAGTCCCACGGTTTTCGAGATAAAAATCATCTGCTTTTAGTTTTCCGCATGCCATTTCTACAAATGATAACTTTTTTACTCGGTTTTTTTTTTAATATTCTTGGTTATTCGTTTTATCTAGAAAAAGGCTTTTTTTAACCTTAAATGTTAAGGAAACTTTATAAAGAAAAGATCTTATGCAGAATTTTCATACAAACCAATTCGAACATCTAACTTTGATAACCTGCGGTGTAAAAAAGTGTGCCTGGCATATCGAGCCAATTACTTGAAAATGTTGTTTAATAATAGTCGATTCAAATCATTTGTAGAAATAGCATGTGAAAAACCAAAAGCATATGATTTTTTTTTAAATAACATAAAGCCTAAAATCGTCAGTTGCAGGATTATTCATTCATAACAGGACACCCTGTGTATGTATATACACATTTTTTATGTAAACAACTTCAACAAATCGTAACACTTTTCACGCTCCCATTAACCGCCACAGGCTTTATCGAACTTTTTTTTCTCAATAGCACGTCCGTTAAATGCAAGTTTCTCGCGCCGGACGTGGAATACTCAAAGCAAAACGTGAACCGAGAGACGGAAACGTCGTCAATTCGTTGTCGGAGCCAAGCTGCTCGCCTTTCGACAAGGTTTCATACGACCTGTTGCTGAATGAAAAACGTGCGGAAGTTCCAACAAAATCGAGAACGTAAACGCTATTGTCGCGATCCACTCTACTATGCGAATCGAAACATTTCATGTTGCTCCATTAAGGTGGATCAAGTGTTTCACCCATCAATGCTGAAGGATACCGATTTTCCTTTGCTATACGTGGATATGTCCAATTTAGAAAACTTTAAAGTTGATTGTTGAAGAAATAATTGCCTTTAGTGAAAATGTACAGTGCGTTCTTAATGTTGAGATAATTTTTGCACAATATTGACGAACCTCATTTGAGAAGAGATTTTTCGAAATTCAACCCTTAAGAGGAGAAAAGGGGTGGCAAAGTTTGGACGGAAATTACAAAAAAATCTAGTCGGATTTACTTGAAATTTGGTATTTGTGCTTCTTGACACAATTAATGAAAGACGAATTTCAACGTTTTTTTAGAAATTCAACTCTTAAGGGGAGAAAAGAGATGGCAAAGTACGAATGGAAAGTTTAAAACATTCTGATCTCAAGATTTGCTTGAAACTTAGTATTAATGCTCTTTATCACAATTAATAAAATACGTATTTCAGCGTTTTTCAAAATTCAACCCCTAAGCGAAAGGGGGTGGCAGAGTTTATACGGAAAACAAAAAAATCGGGTGAAATTTACTTGAAACTTTATGTAACTGCTCCTAGACACAATTAATGAAATTTCAGCGTTTTTGGAAATTCAATGCATAAGGGAAAAAGGGGGTAGCTATGTTTGTATGGTAAAAGAATTATCTGGTCAGATGTACTTGAAACTTGGTATTAATGATCTACAACACAATTCGACGTGTTCCTTAAGGAAACATTTCAGGAGCACATTTCATTGAGGAGCATTCAACAGTAGTCTACGAGAGCGAAGTTGCGGGCAGAAAGCTAGTTTGTATATACGTTGAAGAACCAATTGTGAATTTTCAATAAATTTTATTCATTTTAGAAAAATCCGTAAGTTTTACTACACTTAAATAGGCACTTTGAAGTTAATTTTTAAAGAAATAATCGGCTTTAGTCTAAATTTACAGTGGTTCTTGATGTAGAGATAAATGGCTAGAGGAGTACCAAAGACTCTTGATTAACATTCTTTTAATAAATTATTTTTCGGAAAAATGCAATGCAACTGAAAGTGTGCGCAATTTCTTCAAAAATCAATATTTTTAAAAAGCACTTGCTACATCTCTAGTGTTTCATATCTACTGTAACCCCCTCGAAAAAACTTCAAGAGAACTATCCGAGAAAAAATGCGGTGCGCTTCTGGGCCGAGATTCTAATCCGGGACTTTCGATTGCCGGTCGACTGCTCTGACCACTGAGCTATCTACAACTCTCCGCTGCCAGAGTCGATCCGACTCTGGAGGGTCGACTCGAAATTTACACAAACCGAACACAATACGCAACGGGTACTACTACAGACACGGGGATTGTCTGAGGAATGGAAGGGAGAGGGGTAATACAGACCGTCCTGGCCTGAGGGGGAGGGAGGCTAGCGCAATAAGCTTCTTATCCCAGGGAGGGGATTCGTTTCCACGGCAATCAAGGATAATTCTTGTTTCGTTTGTTCTTGATTCGGCCGTGGGCCGCTGTTGGGGGCCATTTCTACCCCCCCCCCCCCCCCAAAAAAACTCTAAGAGAACTATCCGAGAAAAAATTCGGTGCCCTTCTGAGCCGGGATTCGAACCCGGGCCTTTCGATTACCGGTCGACTGCTCTGACCACTGAGCTACGCCAGCCCGCTTACCCTACTTTTCTCGGTCTCGATATTCGTAACGCAACGTTACACTACATTAACAAACATCTTGGCATTTTGCGCCAGGTTGAGTCCTAAAAAATGCCAAAGCTTCACCGCGGAAAGCTCACCCGAAAGAAATGCAGTCGGACAGACTGCTAGGTTGTCACTATTTTCTATTAAAAAAGAGGTTTTACCACACTTTTGGAAGCCACTTTTGTGTATATTTTGAGAAACCAATTTTTAATTTTAAACAAGTTTCCTTCATTTAAAACAATTCAACTTCAAAGTCCCAAAAGCAATAAATTGTTTAGGGAATCGAACAAAAACAAATTGGCAATCGATGTAAAATACTAGTTGCACGAGACGCTGGTTATGTGATCCTACTGCTTAACCTATGTTGGAGTCCGATTCATGGGAAGAAAAACTAGGCGAGATGTGGCAAACTGAATTTTTATATTCGAAAGAAATGTCAAAGAAAAAAGACACAGAAGGCTATTAAATGTTGATGCAAAAGTTGCAATACACACGCGAAAAGTGTGTATTGCAACTAGCAGTCAATACACACGCAACGCAATACACATGCAACGCCTAAACTAGCAGTCAACTTTCTTTTTTTACGACGATGAAATTCTGTATCCGTAGAAAGAAGAACATTCGATAGACGTTTCACCAAAGATACATCGCTAAATATTTTGATTGTGAACCTGTAAATTGTGATTGAACTCACCCAGTAAACAGGAAGCTCTTCAGCGGTTTGTAACGCCACACTGAATTCCTCATCTTTGTTTGTGTTTTGTTATATCGAACACCAAGTAGATTTCACACAACAAAAAAACAGTCTCACGAGTGAAATTTCGCAAAATTTCCAAGTACTGGTCCGAATATTTGGAATCAGTGATTCGCTTCGTCTTTTGAGAAGAAAAACAATAGCCTTCACCTCACTCTGAATTTGTTTTTCCCACAACGAGATATCACGTCACAGACTCAAAGTTGGAAACGTTTAAGGTAGTTCCTCTGCGAAAATCTCAACCAAAAGTTTACATACCATGTTCATGTTTAAAAGATTGATAATTGGTTTAAATAGTAATAAATAAAATTAAAAACTACGCAATATTGACTCGGTACTAGTAGATAATACGATGGATATCATTTATTGCCGTAAAATATATTTTATATTGTGTTTTTGATCTACCATTGCCAGTAAACTTTTTGCCGGGACTGTCCAGGCTTTGCCCCAATTGTTTTTTTTCCAGGCTTTGCCAGGCTTTGCCAGGCTTTGCACCAAAATTGTGAGGGCTTTTCATGGTTATATCTTGGAAACTAGATGGTGAATCATTCTCATTTTTTTCACATTATTCGTGATATCTTACTCTAGCTTATCCTCGTTTTTTATCAATTTCTTAATTTTAGTTTTGACGGTAAAATTAATGATGCTCTGTTTGCCAATCATAACGCATTTGTTGCGTGTAAACCAAGCCAACTTTAAGTGTTAATATCTCAGGTTTGGGGTGGTCAAACTTATTCAAATTGCACAGATGTTTGGATAATGTATTGAATAACATATATGTCAAATTTCAACCATTTCTTAATTCAACTCTTCTGTGGAGGTACTACCTTAACCAGCCAGATACAACCAAGAGTCCCGACTCGGTCGATTTGACACTGACTGGCAAATAAACATTTATTTCACGTCCAACAAATTTATCGACATGCATCCCTATCTCGATCCATTGTTTTTACGGGCTATTCGATTGGCTTATCTGTGATTAATTTCCGCACTCGTTCCCTTTTGTCTCTATTTACGAGATCACTGGGGAAATTCGTCAACGTTCCTGGGGAGCGCGAGCACTACGAGGCACTGGAGCAAAAATGAATGACACTTTTGGCTGATGTACCTCGACGATTCTTCGTGACTTCGCGCGTGTGTTTTTTCGAGGTCATTTTATTTGTAAAACGATCAAGCGAACGGCGATAAGCAGATATGAGGAAACCGAATGTAAACAGAGGGCAATCGACGTGAATGATAATGAGGCCGGTGCAACCATTTCTTTTATGTTTCCCGCTCACCAGCTACTTCCGAGACGATTTTTCGTTAAATAACAGACGGCCAAATATTGGCTGAGTACACTTAAAGATCGTTTCCTCGAACGTTTCACAACGCTCGTTAGCAGTTATCGCGAAGAGTAGGTGTCGGAAAAAAAAATTCGCGAAAGTGCAAATCAACACCGGAGATATCAGTAAATTATTGAACGAGTTTTTACAGAAAAGAAAGGGCTTGGGGGAGCCGAGTTCTTGAATTATGGTACAAATATAGGGTGTCACGAAATGACCTGACATTTTTAATTGCGCGCCATTTTTTCAGTGGCGAACAAGAGAACTAATCATTGACAACCGGCACCACGAAGTATTGAGATTTAGTCATGGAGAATTACTCGATCGAGCAACGCGTAGAAATTGTTATTTACTGCATTGTCACTGCATAGTTATTGGAGACGAATGTGAATTGGCCACCAAGATCGTGCGATTTGATGCCATTGGACTTCTTTCTTTGGGGTTTTCTGAAAGAAAAAGTGTATGCCAATGATCCACAGGCCAGTCCAAAGCTCAAGGAAGACATTGGCAGCACCCTTAATGAAGTTAGTCCGCAAATATGCCAAAATATTATTGAACATTTCGTCAAAAGAGTGAACATTTGCAAACAGGAACGGGACAGCCATTTATCGGATATTGGGTTCCACACATAACCTCCATGTTTGTAACTTACATTAAAATAAAAGTATTCGTACTTTACCAATAAATAATACGTTTTATTAATAAATAAAAATTCCATGTCATTTTGAGACACTCTGCAGGTGTGGTGGAATTATTTTCTATTATGAATAATATTAGCTCCTAAACATCAGTGATTTTTTTCAATGCCAATCAATCCCAACGACTCCCTTAACCTTGTCACTTAAGGCCATAGGCCACTGACCTTTGTGAAAAAATGGTATCTTTCGATTTTTCTATCGGCTCAAGTGAGGTGTAAACAATCCCAAGAATGATATGGTCCAAAGAAAAAAAGTTCTAAAACTTCAAACACGGTTTTCTCGAAACCATGTTTTAAAAATCGGGCGGACTCGTAGCTCCTGCAATTTTCAACCGATTGTCGTCAAATTTCAACTGTAGCTTCTAACATAAATTTTCTAGCAAAATACACACGATTTTCACGATCGATTAACAATTACGGTTTTTATAAATAAATCAAGGCCGTTTTTAGGCAAAAATGCGATTTTTTCCCAAAATGGTGTCCAGATTGCAAAAATCGAAATTTTGTAATAATCGTGTGTACTTCGCTAGTAAAGGTCGGGTAGATTACGAGAAAAGAATATTTTTCGTTATAAGTGCTCATGTGCGTCACCAACGAGTCCGCCCGTGGAGGGCCAAAAAAGGCGTTCTCTTTCTATCGGCCACAAGGCCGCCATTTTGTATATTTTTTGGAATAAAAGATTGATTTGAACACCTACAGATATGTAAAGTAAACCCTCCAAATCTCATTTCGATTGCTTTATAAGTATTGGGAAAAAAAATCCCCAAAAAACCTTGTTTTTCGACCATCCAAAGGTATATAAGCCCTCAAGGCAGCATTGTTGTCTGGAGCGCTATTTGGGAGGTGACTTTTGGGATGGAATATCTTTCAAACTCTACCAGTTTTTTTCTGCAATTTTAGGCCCGTGTTTATTTCATCTTCAAGAAGATGTACCTATATATATATATGTATTCGTGTACTTTTGTACTTTTCATTACCATGGTGCGCGAAAATCGACCCCAATTGGCAACCAGTGTTGTGGCCGTTGTATGAATTTGAAGAAAAACAAATATATTCAAAATTTGTACAAGTGTTGTGGTGTTTGGTCCCCGATTCAGCCAAAATTATAAAATGGCGGCATGCTAAACGTTGATTATCAATTTTCCTTATTTTTCTGATCATTCCACGAGATGAGGGTGTGCACAAATTTGGTAACGCCAAATTCCCCAATTTTCGACCCCCCCCCCCCTATTTCTGGCAGTTCTAAAATCGTGGCGTAACGCAAACCTTGGCCTCCCCCTCCCGCGAAATTGCGTTGCGTAATTTGCGTACGCCCGCTTATATGAAAAACAAAAATTAGTTGGACTCAATTCTGCTACCAACGTCAAAAAACAGTCTGCTATAGGTGTATGCCAAATCTGAGCTCAAGCGAACGAATTGGTTATCGAGATATCGTGGTTGCGGATTTGAAAAGCATAGTTTCGAGAAAAACACGTTTCGAGTTGCTGGGCCTCGACCGCGCTCTCCGAGCGTACTCCTTATAATTTCTATAGCTCGGCTGAATTTTATGAGTATCATTAAACGGTTTTCACACACGTATTCAGAAGGGTGTGTAAAATTATTCAGTTACATTGAAAAAAAAACAATGTTTTCAAATTTGTAGACAACAATACTGCCTTAAGGTGGTACTAGCGGATTGACTACTCGACAAAAAATCTGTAAATTTTCGAATCTCGAAAAAGCAAAATATAATACATTTAGTATATTTATGATTATACAAATAATCATGGTGCGGAAAATAATTATTTGAGAAGTGTATGTAATAGCTGTGTGTATTATATTATGAAAAGCGAAGTATTAAGGCCTTAGGCCACAGTAACGGGTATAAAATCGTGTGCGAATTTAACAAATTTGTTTCGTATGAAAAAGTGGTTCACTCATAAAATTAATTTCAGATCTATTTAGTATTAATATCAAGCTGTTAGAATTTTTTTTCGATGTATAAAATGGCCGACTACTCGAAACTCCTCGAAACAGGTTTTTTCCAATTGGCGTGACAAATAACTTCAACAATTTTCACTCGATTTACTTTAAATTTAAAAGTTATGTTCCTAATTGCATTGCGCAGAGAAGTATGTACGGAATTTCTGATTAATCGAAAACTTTTCATTTTATGAGCGGTTTATGAGCCCTTATAACCAAATTTTTCACTGAAAATTCATTTCTTAAGTTCAAATACCTACTTTTGGATAAAACAATATTTTTTAAATTTCGTACGTACTTCTCTAGGTATTCTAATGCAGATTGACGAGAGCTTTTGTTTTTTGTTCAAGGTAAAAAAATGTGGATGCTAAATGTCACGCCGCGGAGCGCCTAAAAAAAAGATAAAAGAAAATATTAGTAGCCGGCCTCTTTGTACATCGAAAAAATATATATAAATATTTTTTCTAACGGCTTGACATTCATACTAAATAGATGTGTAATTAATTTGATGAGTAAATCACTTTTTCATAGGAAAAAAATTTGTTAAATTCACACATGATTTTATACCCGTTACTGTGGCCTAAGGCCTCAAAAAAGCAATCAGATTTGACTTGAGTTTTCTCACCGGCCGCCATTTCACAATTCTGGCAATATCCGTGGCAACGCTGTACTCAGGCGCTTCCGATAAATTTCAAGCGTGTGTTTGTTGACCGTGGGTGTAAGCGTGCGTTGTAGTGTGTCTGTAATGTGCGTAATGTAACTTCGGTCTTACATATATTGTAACAACAGATATGGATCGACATAGCATTTGGTCGAATCTCGGACGTACTAAAATTGCGTTAAAAACCTACGACTTTTGTCGTTGCATTCAAATTGACCGGCTCGATTCGGCCTCCCGGATACGCGCACAGCTGACGGCATGCGGCGTTGCCAAATCTACACCATCTCTCCCATCATGGCAGACGCGGCTAACGAACGCGAAAATTAGTCGATTCAATCGATAATATCTGCTCGAAATGCCCCGTAACCTATATTTTTTATGGAACATACGTGACCGCGACAGTTTTCTTGTTATTAATCGCTTCTGCATACCTCCGTATCTATTCGCGAACTATTATTATTTCCGTCTCAAAGTTTGATCCGCATCGATGCCCTATATGGTGTGCGTTAAGGAGGTTGGAGCGTTAGCCACAACCCAAGGTTAAATTAAATAAAAAATTAATTTTATTGTTTAGACTATACTGAATGTTTACGAATTTTTTGAACTTTTTTCACCACCAAACACCAGAGATAAAAAATAGTTTAATGTATGTAATTTAACGTGCGGTTAAATGGGCAAGACTTTCACACTAAAGGTTATGTAATTTTTTTTGGTATTTAACACCAAGATAAACCATTGCTAACAACGGATCCACGCAAACTGAACCTTTGTAAACATTTAGAAAAAGAAATCCTCATCTTGCCCATCGTAAATTATGAGCCTATAATCTCGTGACGTAACTATGAATACGCATAATTATAAATTACTCAAAATTTCATTGTGAATTGTATAAAACATTCATGTTGTCGTAGTTTTTTCATATTAATCATCGATAATGTTATACTTTTTCAAGTTGGTAATAACACAAAAGTTTTTCTACTTTATGCAATAAAAATATTAAATGGCATAATTTTGCCCTTTAATTATATATTTGAAAAAAATTAACATATACAGAATAAATCTGTACCTCGTATGCATTTTTTTGAGGTTCATTGAAGAAAAAAAATGAATAAACCGTCATTTGACTTAACTGAATCGCTCCAAACTCCTTAAATGCATTGATTTCGTGAATCAATTACTCTTGTATTTAGCCGGTAAGGCATGCGGAGTTTTCGCGGACGTCATTCTGTATGTCTATACTACAGCATACAAAAAAAATAATTTTTTTTTCTAATGAGGAGGTTCGTGCACATGCTGCCTTAACTCTCTCAACCATTTCGCTGGAAATGATAACTTTCATCAACTTCACTTTGTAACAGGGGGCGTACACAAATTACGTAATGCGAAATTTCCCAATTTTTTACCCAATTTTTCAGCTACTCAATCGGCCGGAATCATGTCAGCAGTGGAGGAACTTTTTTTTGGTGCCTCCGAAGGCAGCGCATAAGTCGCTGGGATCTCAATATTTTTCTATGAAAAAATTATGTAATATAGGTCAAATAAAGCCAAATATATTCTTAATTTTCCGGAACATTTAATTGAGTACTTTTTTTCAAAAAAATTCCCGAAAATCACCCAAATTTTCAGCGTTGACACCATTTCAACGTATAGCCGCTTAAACTCGTTTTCCTTGAAAGAACGTTTTTCGACGACTTGTTGAAATCTTCGAAACTACGGTCACTGATCCTTATTAAATTTGAACCACATATTCTTTACAACTATAGCTATAGCGCATATCAAGGATTTTTTAAATTTTGATATTTACTATTTTTTTGCCATAAACGGTGAGAAAAAACGTTTTTTGTGTTTTCGAAAAATGTCCGCCATTTTGTTATTTTTGCATATATCAAAAATCGTATGATATGCGCTATAGCCATTAACATACTGAAGCTAAAACCGTTTGATTTTTTGTTTCGGATGATCCATCTCCGAGATTTTATCAACAGCGCAGACCTACAATTTTTTTTGGACATTTTTTTGACTACTATTTTCGTCTATAAATAGTGACTTAAACAAATAAAATTTTGTTTTCAATGTATTTCGAAATTGTATTTATTAAGTGTAACAACTTTTTATATCAATATCTATAATATAAAAGTATAAAAATCATGAAAATAGCCATTTTAGCGTCTAAAGTGAGAAAATCCCTTAAATAAAAATCCTGAATCAGTATAAACGTGTGATAATATTTTGTTCTCTCATTACTCTTCTGCCAAATCAAATACGGTTAATGAAACTAAATTGATCAAATTTATTACAAATTTGAAAAGTTGAACGCCCCAAGCTTTTATTTACAGTCGCATATAAGTGACTTGGTAAAAAAAATTATTTTCTACTTTTTAGTGCAATAAATAAGAGCTAGTTTGAAAAAAATATTTTTCAACTACAAATTATTCCTGCGCTCATATGTCAACGTCCGTCCCTTCATTGCAATTTACACGCAAAGATAACGCGAGAGATAATGCGACACGGAAAAATATTCAGGAAGTGTTTGTGTAGGATGAACCATTTAAAAATACTGGAAAACCCCATAATTTTCTGCACGGTCGTATAATACACACGTAATATATACATGCATACACATATGTATATATATACACACATAAAAAAGGCAATTACGATAATGACGTAGGACATAAACGAGTAGGTGATAATCGTACATTTGGCAATGTCGCACGAGCTTATCCAGACGCAAAGAGAATTTTACGCAAAAATGTAGGGCAAATTGTGGCAGAATGATATGACGAATTTATTATCAACGATTAATTATATTTCACAATCAATGATATAGAATTTAAATATATTTTGATAATTTGTGTTCGTCAAACGGCATGTTTATTGTGTGTATGTGTTTTTTTTTCGTCACGAATTTTGTCTTCTATCGAAACAAAATTGTGTGTAAAATAAATATAAAAATTTCACGAGTATATATTCGAGATTTAATTGATATCAAAGACTCACCGTTTCGTCGGGGACGGACTCCTTGATTTCTCCACTTGCGTTTCATTTTTCTTGCCTAAAAGAAGCATGTAAAATAAGTAACAGGCTCGGTGCAACGAAAATTCTCCAACGTTGAAAACAACTCGAAGAATGACGTTGAAGTTTGCATCGTCGGAATGCAACGACTTTTTTTTCTTATTTATTCATTTTTATTATTATTCGAAACCTTTTTTGTGCAAATTGAGGTCGTAAATCTTTAAGGGATCATCGCAGTGTAAAATTTTCGAAAATCTATTTTTTTTGCATTATCCGATAGTATAGACGGTTATAAACATGGACCTGGCATCGCCGATTAATCGTAAGTAGTGGAAAATTCCGCACTCGAAACTTTAAACGCGTTTTTCTCGAAATGTCGTTTTTCGAAACGGTGCACGGTCTCAAAGAAAGAGTTTTCAAACTATCCGTCTCAAATTTTGACACAACATTCTTCACACCATTCTTGATCTTGCTATGGAAGCTTTTTTTTAAATCTTCATACTTTTTTTAAAAAAGCCACCATTTTGTCAGTTTTGATTTTTTTTTTAATTTTGATTTTTTTTAAACTCCATAGCAAGTCACCGGCTTTCATGCTGATTAATAATCTTTCTACAAATGTTGTTTCAGATAATATTTATGGTTACAACCGTGTACACCGTGAGGACGCTTTTTTTCGAAGACATTTTCAACCGTTAAAAAATGCAAAAAGATTAAAACAAACGTTAAAAAATGAATTTTCTGTTCTTCAGGAGTGCTTTGATTTAACGTAAAAATATCGGACTGATTAGAGTATTTTAACCATCGGAAAAAAAAATCGCGGAAATCAGCTATTTTTCGACCCGTTACACTGTGATGATCCCTTAAGAAGAGGCACCTGAGTAAACGGCGAGAAAAACAGGTAAACTTCGGGAATGTTATCTTAAAAACTAATGTTTAGTTTGGATCCGGGTTTTTTTTTGGAAAATATGTACATTGAGGTATGTTTAAGAATTTTTTTAAATAAATTCATTGACTGCAAGCGTTTCAAACGCGATTATCGCGAAACATAGTTTTCAAAGTCGGTACAAAGATGTATCTCTAAAACGGCTTGTCCGATTTTGTCCAAATTTGGATACAATATTCTTCGATAGTTTTTCTCGTTCGCCACGTAGGGGTTTTTCATTTCATTGAACCATTGCTTTTTTATGCAATGTGTATGCAATCCAAAATCGTCGGAAATTGCAAACGAAAAACGAATGTTAAATTAAAACGGTCGCAATTCCGTCAAAAATGAAAATTTCAAAAAAGTCCTACGTGGCGAACGAGAAAAACCATCGAAGAATATTGTATCCAAATTTGGGCAAAATCGAACAAGCCGTTTTCGAGATACATCTGGCGCCGACTTTGAAAACTATGTTTCGAGATAATCGCGTTTGAAACGCTTCCAGTCAACGGATTTATTTTTAAAAATTCCTAAACATACCTCAATGTAAATTCCTAAACATTCCAATAAAAAACCCCGGATCCAATCGAAACATTAGTTTTTGAGATAAAAATTCCCGAAGTTTACCTGTTTTTTTTGCCGTTTACTCAGGTACCTCCCCTTAATGATAACGTGCAAAAACGTTCGAATGATTTTCACAGCCTAAAACGGCCAAAAAGAAATTCTATCAACGAAAACGAATTAATTTACGTTGCGTTCCAACGATGCAAACTTCAAGATCATCTCGAAGAATACCAATCATTAGAATTAAGTATAAAAAAGATGTTGAAAACAAAAATAATGTGGCCGGAATGCAAAAATTAAAACTGATATAAACATTTATTCCAAAACTCACTTCTGTCCAATAAATGTATAGAGACCCTAGGGCGAGTGATTTCCATATGCTATATGTAAAGATAACCGAAATATGAATAAATAATTAACTCGAAAAAAAAATCTCGAAGAATCGAAAAATTGTGCCAAATTTGAGATAAAACAAGTTGCAATCGCTATTTCCATGGAACCCTTTCAATCACTATTACAGCCTAATTTGAACATGTGAATTTATTCATGAATTTCACGTACGGTCTTTTATTTATCGCAGTTTTCCGCAACCAATAGGCAAAACTTTTCCTCAAGCCTCAAAAAGAGAAACCGTAGTCGTCACCGCACCGTCAAACTCCCACCGCAAAAACACGAATGATCGCGCTTTTAGGCCCCAATGATTTTCCTCCCGACTTTCAACGATAAGAAATAATCAGTGAAAATGAATAAAGAATAAATTAATAAGAGAGCAGAGAAGATTGTCCAGCGTTATTCCCTACGCATGAGCCAATTCGCAATTACTCGGTTCAGAGGCTGTGGCAAACTAATCGTACGTTGAGAATGGAGATTTCTGCCCCGCAGCGACACGATAATCAATAGGGAACAAAGACTGCCCATCGTTGAAAATTAATATTACGTTTCGTATCGAATAAGAGTCTGTTACAAAAAAAATTACTTACTGATGTTGGGAGGTGTCGCTTCTCCAGCATTTTTTCTAACTGCCTCAGGATCTTCGTTCTGGGCATTGTCCACTTCCATTATCAACTGCAAGCGACAACAGTTGAATAGAACAGAGGAGCCTCCACTTGCTCTTCCGTAAGAGCGATACGGACAAAGAACGAGATAATGAACAGAGACTATCATGTTGAAGTTTGCATCGTTGGAACGCAACGAAAATCAATTCTTTTTTTTCTCCGATTTTTTTTCTGACTGTGAAAATCACTCAAACATTTTTGAATACTCTTAATAAGAATATGTAAAAATGAGATTTGCTACCTTAATTTGCAATGAAAGAAGGCTCTGGGTGAGCACGAAAATAAATAAGTGAAAAATGAACAAAAAAAACTCGTCGCATTCCAACGATGCAAACTTCAACGTCATTAGAGATTGTGGAAGATGATTTACAGTCGTTTCGATACAAAAAAATGTACAAATTCTGTTAACGTACACTAGCGGCCAAAAGTTTCCGAACACTTCAGATAATTGCAAAACTTTCGATCACTAGATACTTGCCAAATAATTTTAGAATAATATAATTCATTCATTTATTATTTAGTAGAGATAGTATGTAGCTCTGTATAAAGAGTTATATTATTCTAATATAATTTTGCAATTATCCGAAGTGATCAAAAGTTTTGCAATTATCTGAAGTGTCCAAAAACTTTTGGTCGGCAGTGTATATGTCACAAATAGTGCTTCTCATTAGACCCGGGAACGAGCTATAAGTATAGTGTTGAAGTTTGCATCATTGGAATGCAACGAATATTAATTTTTTACATTGCCAAAGTATTTCTCGGCAGATTTGGGCTACAAGAATCACTCAAGCGTTTTTTAGGATCCTTATTCAAAATCTCCGACATAAATTGGTAAGGAAATATTTTCGATGATAAAGAAAATAAAAAACAGAGAATTTTCATTGCAGTCCGACGATGTAAACTTCAACTCCTTCAAACTTCAACAATAAGTTTGGCCATCAAATTGACAGAGCTACCAAGCCCGGAACGATTAAGGGGTTAGGCTACTGTGAAAATTTCAACAAATCATTTGTTGCTTGCAGCAACTTATATTTAAAAAAAAAGGGCCAACATATGGTACAGGAATCGCAGATTGAAGGTAAACTTATGATTACAAAAATAGAACTGCTAGAAAAACTTTTAATGTGTTACACGATTTCTCAACATCCAATGAACGGATTGACTTGAAGTTTGGTACACTTATCAAGTGTCTCAACATCTATTTGTTTGTAGTTATTAACCCTACGAATTCATTCTTGGGTCTCACAGACCCGACCAAAAAGTGCAAAACTTGCGTTTTTCCTCTTTTGCGAAACATTTATTTGCTCAAACAGCTTTCTCAGACAAAATATGAACCAAACACAGCTCTTCTCTTCCAAGTGCTATCCTAACGGTCTGTTCTTTCATTTTTAAAAAATCATCTGAATGCAGATAATTTCAAGGAAACAGCAAGTGTGTACAGTCCGACCTCTGAATAAGAAACCAAAAGCCCCCGAGGGGAAGAGTTTTTCTTATATATGGCACACCCCCACCAGGCGCGCGCTCCGCGCTCACTACCTCTGTCTGTCTCTCTCACTCTTCTCCGCATGCGATCCTCTCAACAAGAAACTTGCTCGAACAAATTGCAACTTAGTATTCACATCGCCCATGCAAAAACAGTTTCAACTGCACGTGGACATTTATTTAGCGAATTTTTGGTTCACATTAATATACATACTATTGAATATTATTGTGTACTACTGTATCTGAATTACTATTAACTGTCATAAAATGACCGAAACTGTAAAGAAGCGTAAGAGATCAGACTGTAGTATACAAGTGGAAGAAAATATTACAGAATCTGCGCCACAAGGTGATAATTTAGACAGAGCTTTATGCCCATATTGTTTTATACCATTTATATAAAAGAAGAAGTCAATATCTCTGAGGATTCATCTTCAATGGCAGAGTTCAACTTTTTCGAAAATATTCCACCGTCAGTTGAGTGCGTTGCAGATCAAAATGATACGCAACAAGACGAAAACGCTTTTCATTACGTCTCGGAAACTTTTGCTGTTTCATATGAAAAACTTTTAACGCCCTTCTTTGTTTTTATTTTATATGAGATCTTGTCAACACATATATGTATCTTTTTAATGAATACAAAAAATTTCTAATAAACTTGTAGATTTTTTGTTACATTCACACACGCACACACAAAGTGGGGGAAGCGCTCGAGTGAGAAACTGGGGAAAGTTTCTTATTGCCGGGTTTCTTATTCGGAGGTCGGACTGTATAACTGAGTAGCGAAAAATATGAGTGTAGTATTAAAATGGTGATGTCATGTTTCCTCGGTCAAGTCTTAGACAATACTGTCAATTTTGAGAAAAAAAATTTTGTTTTTTTTGTTTCCCCCTCACGTTCGAAGGTCCTTCACGAGATTGTTTATTTCTTTAATTATCAATATTTAAAAATGAAATGTGATATACAACTTTGTTAATGTATATACAAATAAGTGTCAAAATGATTTTTCAATCACATTCCTTCACAATTAATTTTCAGACCCTGATTTTTGAGTTGTGACAGTAGCCTACCCCCTTAATTTATCACTGAATACGAAAGAACAAACTGGTATCACTTGTGGCCCCATAAACAAAATGACACTAAATTTCCCTCGATGAATACTGTACAAATATGACGCCTAATCACGCGACACATTCATTTTATTTTTATTATTTCAAATTTTATCGATCGATGTTCCTTTATTCGGTAAACTTGGTACAAAGTTCAGCCGCAAAGACGATCTAATAGCTGATACTGCCAAGGCTCGTGTTATCGCTAAAGCCCAATTAGAGCTTCGAAGTACAAAATTTCGGTTAGGAAGGAAAACAATTATTCCAAGATACAGAGCCTCTGTGATGCCTTCCGATAAATTTATCAATGAGATGTACAAATCAGACAGTTTGAGATGTAGTACTTCCTTAGTACTGCAAAGCAACGTGCGTTAGAAGAAATTTATGAATCTATAGTTATATCCGGAGTCTCTAACACTTGTGGATTTTTTCAGATTTCTTCCCCTTCGTTTATGACCCAGTTTCGTACAAACTACCGGAGCAAGGCATTTTAATTAAATTTCACGGATATCGGCAATGTATCCCAAAAAAGCAGGAATTCCTAAAAAAAATACAATATAAAGAACAAAAAAACTATCGTGGATATAAAAACCATTGGGAAAATGGTTGCGAGTGTAAGTCAAAGTGAAGCTGATGTCACTTACGATGTTTTTTGTCCTCAATGACACATTTTTTAACGATTGACACTAGCATACCACTCGCGAAATTTTAGTGATCTTGACTAAACAATGAAAACGAAATTGTAGCAGCGAGCACGTTCGCGGAAGAGCGATTTGTTATGGTGACGATCGTGACCCTCCCAACATCTCTCGCGCCTCCCACACATAACCTATGTTTGAGTAAATTCCATTCGGCTCAAAGAACTCGAATCGCTTCGTCATATCGATAATTTTTTATCGAACAGCCATTTCGATAGTAGCACGTTCCCTCCTCTCGTTGTAATAATGATAATATCGCACCGACAGCCGCACGAGCTGTCCATAGACGCTGGGGGATTGGGAGAAGACCAAACGGCATGAGGAAAATTACTGGATAGTGATCCCATGAAAAATCAGTTCCAATAATACGTGGTTCTTCCGCGTAGCGCTTTCAACGTTTCTATTATTAAGGGGTTTCGAGACTAAAATCGAAATGTAGACGATTGCTTGTAGACGATTGAAATTTGTATCGTTGAGAGATTAATTTAGGATTTTGAATGCTCAAGTTGAACCTTTATCCATTTGGTAATATCTCGTAAACACTAGTAAAAACTCAGCGAACCGTGAAAATAGTATTGAGAATGTCGTGTCAAAAAATTAAGCGCTTTCTCTACTTCGTCCATTCGTAATACTCGAAAAAAATGTGAATTTTGAGCTCGAACGTTTTGTTTTCGGACATTAAGGGGGAGAGATACCTTTATGCTAGGAAAAAATTTGCTGTTATTCATGATTTTTTTTAAAAGAAAGGATTTCTTCGCGATTTTTTACCCTTAAGGTATGTCTCATGGCTCATAGTTAGACTTAGGGTATACTTGTGGCTCCTACATGGTACTTTTTTTTATTAATCTGTAAAAATGGCGGAGGTTGAAACTGCATTGTCAAAACTGCCGTGATGTATAGGTAAAAAAATAATCGACCGATTCTGATGAAATTTTGTTCAAATCTTTCTAACCTGATTATCTAAAACATGATCCTAAATGTTTTTGAAAATAAAAGAAAAGAATTTTTTATTGCAAAATGCAGCAATTTTGTCCGGAAAGTTCAATCTTTTTGTTTCAAAGCGCCTTACATCGATTTTTAACAATTCCCACTTTTTCTTGGTTCATATTCTGCGTATGAGTGTCAACGAAAGAAAAATATTCGTTGGTGTTCTTTTCAGATTAATCCCGCCGACGCTTCGTGTCACGCCGTCTGACAACATCCACCGCGGCCCGTTTACAAGGCCGCGCCATACCTCCGCCATTTTTAAAGATTAATTTAAAAAATACCATGTGACAGCCAAAAATAGTGAAAAACATACGCTGAGTCTCAAAAATGGTAAAGAAATTTTTATTTTTCAGCAAAAACATAAAAATCAGTAACTTTTCCTCGCCTAAAGGTATCCTCCCCCTTAATGAAACTTGTAGGTTAAATGTGGCAAAACCGCGTTAACTGGCTGTTCCTAGTGAGCCATTCGCAGTCAAGCATCAACTGGCGGATATTTCAAAATCGGCGAATGTTTAAACCGTGCCTAATATTACTGCATTTGACGCTTCTGGGCACGCGAAACACAGAGCATTTCTGCTTACAATTTTTGTACTCCGTTTTACAATTGCGAACTGCGCAACCCTTAACCATTTCGCAAACACTACCAAAAAAAAATCACGCTTATGCGTAAAAACACGATAAAAAAATGTATCACGGTAAATCGCGTAGAACCTCCTGGTATATGGTCGCAAATAAAGGTTATTTCGACAATCACGCCACAAAAACAAACGTAAACACCGTAGGCCGATTCGCCGGTAAAAGGTAAGGGGGAAAGACTTCCCCTTGCTAGTGGCGACGCGTAGCGGCGCCTAGTGAATCGAAAAGTTGAGCCAAAAGCGTGCCTACCCCCACCACGAAAATTTAGCTTCGTTGCAAGACCTGTATGTAAGACCGCGCTTGAAACTCTGACGATTTGGCTAGTACGGCTATATAAAAAAATGTCTTTCTCGTAGCCGCCACAAGTAGAGCGCCACCAGTAGAGTGATGCTGAAGAGAGATGGAAAAAGATTGTCGATCTCTTTCTAATAATCTAAGCGCATTTTACGAATTTATACGATTTATCACATTGAAGCAATATCAAAGCATACACGTTATATTGTTAGTCCATCGACAAATGTACACAACCTTTAACACCATACACCAGAAGCGTAATAACTCTCAATCCCTACGCAAGTGTTATGAACATGTATCAGTTTTGAAACATCTCTACCAATGTGTCTATATGGCCGCATCAGTATGCCTTCTGCCTTGTAGCATCGGCTTGTTGGGTTCAAAACCGAGAAGTATTGAATTTCTTTTCTTCTGACCTACAACTTACGTTTGCAAATCTTAATTGTCACTCCTTTTTTAATTTCATATAACGTTCAAAAACGTTGTATTTTCAATACGATGACTATAAATAATTTATTCGTACCTTCCTTTTTCGGGTATTCGAGTTCGATTGCGCCGAGGTAAATATTAATAATAACCCTTTTATGACGTGATATTTTTCATCTATAAGTTGGGGAAGTAGGGACAATTACAAGGAGAAAATAAAACGATATTTGTTAGAATGTTCGAACCGAATTTTTTATTGCTTCGTGAATTTAGATAGTTTCTTTTTGGCGACGAATTCTTTTTTTATCTTCAAATTCTCTTGGTGTGATATCCACTTCTTAATGATCACGGTTTCCAGAATTGTTCAACACATTCACGATCACGAATACAAATAGTAACGAAAATAAAATTAATAGCACGCAGTTAATCGCTCAAGCATGAGGTTATCACAGGAATGAAGGTAATCCTATCGCCAGGCTTCAATCCATAGGATTTTCATTCTTTTTTTGAGCTTCACTAAATATATTAATAATCGTCTCTGTTAAAATTCAGGGTCGATTATCGACCCAAATACAGAGAAAACAAATATTAAATTTGCGTATTTTTGTGAAGGAATTCCAAGATGACCTGCAAAAACCCATTTTCCGATCGCTACAAAAGTGTATATAATAGTGGGAATCCGTCAGATTCTTAAAAATAATCAGATTTACATACTTAACACTTGTAGCAATCCAATGCTCTTGAAAAAAATTACGCTTATTGACCTATTTTTTATGTAATATCAAGTTTAATTTGAACTTCCGGTATTGGATTTTTTACCACTTGCTACGATAAAGAGACGTGACAGCAAGACAACTGCTGACTGTAGTCCTAACCCCATCTCATTCATTCGTATTTCCACACATATTTCATTTTTAACCGACATATTTCGCCGACAAAAATTTTCCACGCTTTTTACCAATCGTGGCCCGAAAACACTGCTTTATATTTCCCGCACCTGACATTGTTTTGACGGATCGACGTTGAAAAGCATGGAAGTTAAACTGGTCTGGTTGAGTAAAAAGAGACGGAGATAGAACCAATGTTGCCAAATATCAAACCTAGAAATACTGTGCGAATAGTTGGAATAACTATTTTTGCATTTTTATAATTAAATGTGAACATTAATTCAACAGTTCACACATGGAAAATTTTTGTTATTACAAATTATTGTTTTTGCATATGTTAACAATATGAATTGTACAAGTCTCAAGTATGATCAGTGGTATGACTACCCAGATAGCAATTTTCAAAAAGTTGTCCAAAAGTCGGCTAAAAGGGTGCCAAATGTCCGCCCGGAAGTGATCTTAAAGTCAACAACCATCCAAAAAGATAACTGTTGGGCACATGATAACTTATAGGTAACTTCCAAGCGTACATTTGGTACCCATTTGGACACCTACTGGACAACTATTTTGAAATTGCCACCTGGGTAGTATGAAGCGACAGGATTACCTTGAAGGTTCTGTTGTTTACTCGCGCCCGCGACACTACTTTACATAGGCGCCAAGTAGTGGCAGCTTTGAGAAACAAAAAATGTTATTTAGCCAGCTTCCCCCACCACTGGAAATTTGGAGGAGTTTCAAGCCCGTGATCGAAACCACGGTCTTACATACAGGTCTTACAACGAAGCTAAATTTTCGTGGTGGGGGTAGGCACGCTTATCGGCTTCACTTTTCGATTCACTAGGCGCCGCTACGCGTCGCTACTAGCAAGGGGAAGTAGTTTCCCCCTTATTTCTTACCGGCGAATGGGCCCAAGGTGTTTACGTATGTTTTTGTGGCGCGATTATCGAAATAACCTTTATTTGCGACCATATACCAGAAGGTTCTACGCGATTTACCGTGATACATTTTTTATCGTGTTTTTACGCATAAGTGTGCATTTTTTTTGGTAGTGTTTGCGAAAAAAATGCGAAATGGCTAAGGGTTGCGCGATTCGCAATTGTAAAACGGGGTACAAAAATTGTAAGCAGAAATGCTCCGTGTTTCGCGTGCCCAAAAACGTCGAACGATACAAAAAATGGCTCGATGCTATTCCGGGACTGAAAGAGTCTCAGTACGCATGTGCGAAAAACATTTCGAAGAACGATGTATTGTGAGACATTGGAGAAAAAAGGATGTAAATGGTCGTAATATGTGCTGGTATGAATTAATGTATTCAAAAAGTTTTCAGTTTTTTTAGATGAAAGTAGTCATCTTTTTTTAATCAACACATTTTTAAAATTGGTTCGCATATTATGCAGTTTACACGACAGTACGGTAAATTAAGTTAGGGCAAACGCCGCATGCGTTGCGATCAGGAGGGAAAAGGACAGAAGAGCTCTTCGTAGCACCACTACTTCCCCTTGCCGTCACGCACCAAGCGGCAGAAATCGGAATAAAAACCAGAACCGCTAAGGGTGCCTACCCCCACTACCGCCGTTATCAGACCTGCATGTAAGACCATGATCGAAACTTTTTAACCAGAGTTTAAGTGGAGAACAGATCACAGGACCAGATTTAGCGCATTAAACTCTGGTTTAAATCTGTTTGTGGATGCGGGATTCGGAGGGATTGCGTAGTCCATACTTTACGTCAATCGATACAGTCGTCCTTTGTCAGTGTGCGATTTCCATACAAAGCAACGAAGCTTCGAGAACAAAACAAAAGACGTACCGAACGAATTCGCGAGTTTTTCACATGTCGTGCCTTTAGTTTTGCACTCAAACAAATGCGCGATTGAATGACACGAGCATAAATGGAAGAAGTTTCCGAAACGATGGCAGCGGAAAATGGGACAGCGGAGGCGGCCGCCAACGATGTGTGTTTATGCATTTTCCACGAGTACCATTGACACCATCTCTTAACCTGCAAAGTCTAGCCCTGCCAATTGTATTATTTTCGCAATTTTTCAGATGCCCACTCCGAAAATAAAACAAGACTGGTACCAAACGGAGTCTGACGTCATCCTGACCATCTTCGCGAAAAATTCGGAAAACGTTAAAGCGTCGTACACCGACACGACGGTAAGTGAGAACGGACGGAAAACGTAATCCAACAATCATTTCTACACTCCATACGGATTGTAGAATCACGATCAATTTACGTGGAATCTTTCGCTCTCCAGCTGAGCTTATCCGCCAAACTTCCGTCCGGTGGCGAATACAGCCTGGAACTTGACCTCGCTCATAGAATTGTGCCTGCCGAATGTTCCCACAAGGCTGCGCCCTCTAAGATCGAGGTTAAGCTCAAGAAACGTGACGGCATTAAGTGGAACACGTTGGAGGGAAGTCCCAGCGAACAGGAACCTGTACAACCAATTCCTCAAGGTATTCTCAGGATCATTTCAGATTGTTTGGAACAAAAGCGCGTTGACTTTTAGCAAATGTGTGGGATAACATATTTTTTTGAAAAAAGAAAAAGGGAAATTTAATGAGTTTCGGGACAATTGACAAAATATTACGATTTGATTTAACGGGAGGGTAGGGGTCTCAGCGTGAAAAAAAAAAACACTTTTTTGCGAATTTTTTTCACCTATATGGATAGAGTAAATTTATTGAAACCTTTTGTACATTGTTAAGGGTAATTTCAAGAACATTCCGCGAAATTTGTACGCGAAAATATCCACAAACAAGCCAGTGACAAAGCTTTTCCAAGAACGCCTTTAGAAAAACACGATTTGCGGTGTTCACTATATCTCAGCTAGAAATTATCTGAAATCAAGTACCATTAAAATTTCGTCAAAGTATCATCAAATCCTCCCCCCAACGGTCTTTGATAATTTTCTTTTCATTTCTAAATTTTTGGTGGTCATGTAAAGTGAAAAGTGCTATTTTTCACGAAAAATTCCGCCTTTTTGGGGTAGGAAAACCCCCTCAAAGTAAAAAAAATCTCAAACTAACCATTGGGGGGGGGTAGGTATTTTATATGTAGAAAGTGTGTACCAAGTTTGAAATAAATCCGTCATGTAGTTTTCAAATGGCAGTGAACACGGACTTTGAAAAAGTGGTTTCAAGAAAAACGCGTTTGAAGTTTAGAGAAGTCGGAGCTACAGTGCTAGAGGAGTGGGACTAAATAGTCAATAACTTAGAGAGTTTTGCTCTGATTGACTTGAAATTTTGGGATTATATTCTTGAAATGGTTAACTATAAGAAAAGACAAAAAAAATCAATTTTTCAAAAGTGCAAACCCCTACCCTCCCCTTAAGTTTATACAGTAAATTCTTTGTCATTTACTAAATGTGGGTGACCTTCCGAAAAGCTGTTACACCCGATTTGGCTGAAATTTTGCACAGATGTTCCATCTAATATACAAACACATCCCCTAAAAGGATTTTTGGCGCATTCCAATAGTTTACGAGATATTGAAAAAGTTTGGTTTTTTTTTTTGGGCTTGTGTTTGTGTGTTTGGGTTTGGTTGGGTGTGTTTGTTTGGGTTATATAGATATATTTGCAGGGGTATGGGCAGCACGCTAGCCACCAGTAAAGTCGGAGGAGTGGGGATATCGATCAGCCGTGGCAAGCGATATAGATATACTCGTGTGGGCTAAAAAATAAACTTTAAAATTCGATTTCTCGTGAACTATTGGAATGCGCCAAAAATCTCTTTAGGGGATGTCTTTATATATTAAATGAAACATCTGTGCAAAATTTCGGCCGAATCGGGTGTAACAACTTGTCGGAAGTTTATCTCTCAATGTACCCTCCAATTTTTAAATCGACTGTCTACGCCGTTTCTACAAAATTTATAATTGAAAATACACTTTTCAAGATAGGGAGATGCCTACGCTGAATGGCAGTTTTACGCATGAAAAAGTGTTAAAAAATGTTACAAATGTTATGCAAAATCGTCAAATCATTCTGTACATTATGACAATTTTGTCACCAGTGTCATAATGTACTCCTTATGTCATCAGATCATAGGCATTACCATATTTTAAAAAGTGTTTTTTTTTTCAATTATAAATTTCATAAAATTTGGAGAGTGCATTCAGCATATGACAAGAAATTTAATGTACAAATTTGAAGCAAATGGTAACATTTCGTCATTTGTCCCGAAATTCGTTAAATTAGAAAATTGTATAGGGTAAACCGACAAGTGAATCATTGAAAATAAGTAAAGAGTATACATTTTTTATAAAAACTGCAATCCCTATAATTTAGCCAAAAAATGCAGGTGTCATTAAAACCGCTTTCTCAGTTTAATATAGAATTTTGACGCGACACGGAATTTTCCTAGATTGTGGTACTTGCACACGGCGCAACTTAGTTCCGATACGGCTATGCACAGTAAGTGCTCTAAAGGCGAAAACGATGTTTTTTTCTAAATTTTGAGGATGATTACTTATTCTCATTACTTGAGACAGAATCTATCTTTGACTTTTCTGAAAATTTAAAAAATAAATTCGTAATAATAGGTCAAAATTAGACATGTTTATTGACTGGAGCTAAATTTTTGCCTCTTTCCAGTGAATGAACAGAGCCTATATCTCTGTTCTAATAATTCTCAAAGTAGAGATAAACATTTAGTTCGTCTGCTGAAAATTTCGAAATTACTGTTAAGAGGTGACAATGTACATTTCATCAAATATTCTCAAAGAATTATTGAATTCGTTCATTTAATTTTGAGAAAATTTAATTTTCTATTTCTTTGTCGGAACGAACTTTGGTAGTTTTTTGCGAAGATTATAATGCAGAAAAACTTTGTGTATTTTCAACGAAATCGTAATAACAAATATAAAACTCATATACATAAAAATATTAGGTTGGCAAGAAAGTCTGCGTTTTTTCACCAAAAATAAAATAAAAAAGCCTTGATACGAATGATCAATTCCTCGGATTCTAAAAAGAATCCTATGGTGGATACATAGAATAAAATAAATCATTCGTTTCAAGCTTGCTTATTTATTTTATTTTCGCTGATAAAACGCAAAGACTTTCTTGCCAATATAATATTATAATTTTTGTGTGAGTGATCTTCAAATTTTAGCATTTAACACAAATGAATAATACATTGTAATCCTTTACTGTTCACCTACACTACACTTCCGTTTACTGACGATCGAGTGTCCATTTACTGGTAGTTTAATCCATTCACTGACGACATAGTCATTTTGCTAATTACTTATCAATTCCTCTAATATTATTAGTGCGAATTACTTCGAATATTTTTTTTCCATCAGGATATCTTTTGTTAGCTATAAGTTTAAAAAAATGAATTTTCAGAATACTTTCATCTCACAGTTCACTTGAATGCTACAGTGTCGTTATTAGTCCATTCACTGGTCGGTTAACCTTAGCCTGTGACTTCTGAAATGGCAACCACGCAATTTTCGGAAGTTTTGAATTGCCCAGTCATCGAGATACCGCTGAAAAAAGTGTGGCCCCATGAGAAATAGCTCACTCCCATTATTTTTGCACACAGCGATACTGGAGGCGAGCGGCGAACCTCCCAAGAATCCAAGTTCTAGTAAAAAAACGCGTGACTGGGAGAAGGTTGAGAAGGAAATAAAGAAACAGGAGGAAGAAGAAAAGTCTGAAGGAGATGCGGCCGTCAGGGATTTGTTTCTAAAAATCTATTATTCCGGCTCCGACGACGTCAAACGGGCGATGACCAAATCATACGTGAGTCCAGCCAAAATCATCAACTCGTATTACTTTCAACTTGCATCGAGATGAGAATTAACTCGTATCTCGTGTGCGTTCATAAACAGCTGGAATCAGGTGGAACCGTATTAAGCACAAATTGGGCGGAAGTCGGCAGCAATACCGTGGTGAGAAAACCGCCGGAAGGTATGGAATGGAAGTCCTGGGATTCCTGAATACCTACCAAAAACATACTCCCCGGCGTGCTTCAAAATTCTTCTCACGTTATATCAGTACGTTCATTTTCCTCGTAAATCGAGAACACGAGCGTACCATCGGAGCACGCAAAAGTGTACCGTGTAGCCCTCGATCAAATAACACTTTTCTTATTCATCGATTTTATTTACACATAATACTATATACCACGATAATAAAAATATAAACAAACCGCTTGTTCATAACAAGCGACGAAACCTATGCCTCTGAAGCAGTCGAGTAAATTATCACGAAGCTTTGGAAATAATTACGATTGATCATGTTACCCGAATAAACTTTGCGAATGAAAAGTAGGAGACGTGACAATCTCCGTCTCCGTCCCCTTATCTAACGATTCTGCCTCCCATGATTCTCCGTTTACACCGGTAGCTTCATTACGTCACTAAATGTAACTTCCGCTTGTACAACACAAATACAATCGACGAGTACGAAAGCTCACGAGGACATCATTTTGCACAACATTAGAAAGATAACTCCTATGCAAATGTTCCGAGTGGTGAAAACAGTGGGATGGACGATGGGATCGTCGGTCATCGATCCAACATGGACACCGTGAACGTTGCTACTCGACGTATCACGCAGCGTATTCTCCAACGAACGAAAATGTACCGCGAACATACTTTCGTTCCTTGTCTGCGCCTCTGCTATCGCGATTCTCATGTCTCTTATTCTCCTGTTGTTGTACACCATGGAGCCGCAGAGGGACACAATTGCGAGTACAGCCGAGGCAAGAATGGACAGATATTTGTATTTTTGAGCGTTCATCGCTTGACTGTCGTGATACTCCTTGATGGCGGTGGCCAATTGAGTAAAGTGATCCCTCTCGGCATTCTCCAAAAGCGTCAGTTGAGCTCCTATTCTAGACTGTTCCTGTAACGCCTTGTTCTCCATTATCGTCAATTGGACGTACTTTGGATCGTCTCTCCTGGTTTGCACCAGTTCACCGTAGACTTCCTTCAACTTATCGGCTATGAGAGCGGCCTGATTCATGAGAACTCTACGCTCGTCCTGACACTTGAACAACTTGTCCTGTACCGCGACGACATGCTGCTGGGCGGCTTCGACGTTTTCAATGCCGGTCAATTGTTGATACCATCGCCACCAGTTTATCAGACTCTTCGGTATCGGAGCGGGCTGTCGAAGGTGGGCTCCGCTTGAATCCTGAATGATCGTCGTCCCGTTGACTTGCTGAAATATGTACGTTCACACGAACTACGTTTCACGGTTGGATATTGTAAGTACTGATGATGTTAAAAAAAAAAAGAAACAACACGTCTCGGTACCTTTACGATCGTGTCGTACTTTTCGGCCGCTATGTGTTGTATGTTGGTCAATTGACCCTGAGCCCTACTCGAAGCATTCTCTATCGCGGTAGACGCGCTGTACAATACTGGGGATTTACTGATACGCGATACGATACCCTGAAGAAATTTTCGCGATTGCCCGGACATTGTACGTTTGCGATCAATCATGCACCGTGTCAAACATTCTTCAACACCGGCAACACAGTCGGACTTTTACAAAAGCCGTCTGCCACATTTTAGGTTCGGTTTTTCACTGGGGTAATCAAGATAGTTCGGTACCCCAGTAGCTGGAAGCGCTGGCATCGCTCTATCACTGCACAGTCTTCATACAGGTCTGACAACGGCGGTAGTGGGGGTAGGCACTCTTAGCGGTTGTTTTTTGTTCCGATTTCTGCCGCTTGGTGCGCGACGGCAAGGGGAAGTAGTGGTTCGACGAAGAGAGAAATAGCTCTTCTGTCCTTTTCCCTCCTGAACGCAACGCATGCGCCGTTTGCCGTAACTTAATTTACCGTACTGTCGTGTAAACTGCATAATATACGAAACCAATAAAAAAATTATGTTGATTAAAAAAAAGATGACTACTTTCATCTAAAAAAAACTGAAAACTTTTTGAATACATTAATTCATACCAGCACATATTACGACCATTTACATCCTTTTTTCTCCAATGTCTCGCAATACATCGTTCTTCGAAATGTTTTTCGCACACGCGTACTGAGACTCTTTCAGTCCTGGAATAGTATCGAGCCATTTTTTGTATCGTTCGACGTTTCTGTGCACGCGAAACACGGAGCATTTCTGCTTACAATTTTCGTACCCCGTTTTATAATTGCAAACCGCGCAACCCTTAGCCATTTCGCATCGTTTTCGCAACCACTACCAAAAAATAATCACACTTATGCGTAAATACACGATAAAAAATGTATCACGGCAAATCGCGTAGAACCTTCTGGTATATGGTTACAAATAAAGGTTATTTCGACAATCGCGCTACAAAAACATACGTAAACACCTTGGGCCCATTCGACGGTAAGAGGTAAGGGGGAAACTACTTCCCCTTGCTAGTAGCGACGCGTAGCGGCGCCTAGTGAATCGAAAAGTGAAGCCGATAAGCGTGCCTACCCCCACCACGAAAATTTAGCTTCGTTGCAAGAGCTGTATATAAGACCGTGGTCACTGCGCACAGGATCTCGACCACCGTCCCACATAAAACCTCATCAAAGTTGGCCCCCTACTTTGACTAATCGAACTTTTTTTTACGAATCGTTTGGTAGCGTTTGGTAAACCATTCAAATCGTTTGGTAGTTCTCCGTTTTTCGAAAAATCGATAATCAATAATTGGGTAATAAGTTGGCCCCCCACTTCCACTAATGGAACTTTTTTTTACGAATCGTTTGGTAGTCGTTTGGTAAACCATTCAAATCGTTTGGTAGTTCTCCGTTTTTTGAAAAATTGATAATCAAAAATTGGGCAGCAAGTTGCTCCCCTCCCCCCACTTTGACTAATCGAACTTTTTTTTTACGAATCGTTTGGTGGTCGTTTAGTGGCGTTTGGTAAACCATTCAAATCGGTTGGCAGTCTCCCGTTCTTTCGGAAAATCAAAAAGAAAATTTCGATCCATAAGATAGGAAAAACGTCGTATATTATCGCGACCAATCACAGCCTTCCGTTTCGGATACGCGTAATTTCTTTCGGTTCGGTCGGAGTTTATTAACAAATCTAACTATGAAAATGTCACATGGTCATGCGGAGGAAAAGTCACATGCGGCTTCTGGCGACCAATCCCAGCGCTCCATTCCCGATCCGCTGTATTTTGCGTTGGCGTTATTGATTGATCGACTACCAAAAGACCTGAATAGAAGACCAAACGCTATGATTTATTTTCTATCGATTAAGTCTGATCACAATGAATTAGCCACAAAATAATGGGTGAATTTTTGTTAGAAATTCCTTTTTCCGCTGCGGCTTCTGGTGACCAGCCCCCTGCCACTGGTAGATAAATGCTGTTCGCAAAATGTCCTTGCCGCGCTGTGGCGCTAGTAGTCGTGTGACAGGCATGCATATATATGTATGTTGCGCTGGTATTTCGAATATTTTACATAAATAAAAGCCTATTGTTATATATGGAATGATTTTCCATTCTAATGATTTTCCGTCCGAGCACAATAAATAACGTCGCAATAACGATAACAGGCGAAAGCCACGAAAGTACCGAATTGTTCAGCTTATCGGAGTATTGAGAGCCGAAGGCTGTCACATAACATCCAACGCTAGGTAGTGGCGATTTCAAGAACTAAAAAGCCGGGACAAAACGCGTTTCCGTTTATCGTATAGGAATAGTAGGCCAGTGTCAGGGGGCAGCTACCGAGTTACAGAATATGCCTACTGATGCGGTCTATAGGCCTCCGAAGTAACTCTTGTGGCGCACCCTTGCGGCGAGTTTTGGCAAAACTTGGATTGGTTTTCGTCTGCTAGTGCAGTATGCCGGTCGCCATTTAAATCAGGTGTTTGCGTGAATGACAGTACCGCGTGTGATGTTTACGTTGTAAAAACAGCGTAAACAAGCATTATAAATTAATAAACGTGATGGGTCCTCGATCGGTTGAAGGCGCTAATCGCAAATGTTGTGTTGAGGGTTGTCCCCACACGGAAGCAGGGAATCCAGAACTCCATTTTTATGGTTTTCCGAATCGACGTTGCTTTTAGGGCGAAAGGAAGTCATGAGGATACATTGAAATTCGCAAGTAATCGTTATTACTTCCATCATACTATTTTATTTTATTTACAAGCACATTCCATTTACAATGTAAGATCTCCAATCGATGATGCTTGCTCAAGCCTAGCTCTTTCGTGTTTGTCCCGGTTTGACTTAACCGCCATGCGCCACCACGAAAGTTACTTCGGAGGCCTATACATTTGAGCCTTATTCTTTTTCCGATTATCGAGCTTTTGTATTCAATTTATTTGACATTTAAAAAAATTCAATGATGATTGTTGTAATTTAATGTTAAAAATAATCATAGTGTACACATAACAGTCAAATAGCGGTTTTCTAATTTTTTAAAATCTGTGTGGGCACTAACGTAACAGAGTGGCTATTGTGTTCGCTCTCAATCTACTGGATTGGTCGCCGGCCGATCACTGATAACCTTTTTTTTTCCATTTTTCATTTGAAATGCCATTATTCTCAGTATACCTCTAATTGGTTTCATGTAACCAAATGGAAAAATAAATGGACACAAAAAATGTCAACAAAAAATTTGGTTCAGCCGAATATCTTAATTTTTTTAATACCCATTATAATTGTTCATTATAACAGGAGTTATTATTATCAATGACATCTATTAAAATAATGATGTACGAATGAAAAAAAAATTGATGTAAATCATACGTCTGTGCAAGAGCGATCGAGAAAGAGTTGACACGCGCGCATAGGCGTGAGCGAGAACATAAGACGGTGGGTGAGCTGAGCCTCTGAATGCATGCGGCACACCTGTGGAGTTTTTGCACCACAGTTAATAAAGTGTTGAAACGTGTACTCTAAACGTAATATTTTTATTTATTTGTCACTCGCCGATTATGTCAGATTTTAACAGCTTCGATTTACCAGGCAAAAACGTGTTCTCTCAGACAGAACCGGAAACTCTGTCTCTCTTGTCTAAAACCACGGAACGGAAGTTCCTTTTTCAATGTTGCCAACTTAACTATTGTGGGCGGTTGGTAGTAGTGTGGAGGTGCAGATACCACACACCGATACAGCGCCACGCGCTCTGCAGCCGACAAGCGGAACTATTTTTTCTGTGCCAAATGCTAATTCCGGTCCTGTTGTTCTACGTAAATTTATGTTCTGTGCGTGTATGTAGGGCCACGGCTGAAAACGAAGCGCGATCCGCCTTGGGTTCGTGATATTTAAGACGGAATGACACCTCATCGCGGTCGGTATGGTAGAACAATTATAGATTCCCAAAAATCTCTGAAACGGCTCTTCAGATCCCGTCGAAACTTTGCCAAACGACGTCAAATAGATGGACGAATAGCTTCCAGCCCCTCAAATTTTCTAAATTTGAGAAAAAAAACTAGATTGGCTTATGATAAGCCAATCTACATTTTTTTTCTCAAATTCAGAAAATTTGAGGGGCTGGAAGCTATTCGTCCATCTATTTGACGTCGTTTGGCAAAGTTTCGACGGGATCTGAAGAGCCGTTTCAGAGATTTTTGGGAATCTATAATTGTTCTACCATACCGACCGCGATGAGGTGTCATTCCGTCTTAAGCGGAATGACCGGAGATCAATTTTGGCATCAATAAGTCAGATTTAATTAAAAGCGGGCGTACTGGAAAGTTTCGATAGACCATATACATTCGAATGTAGATTTAAGAAGCCATAAACTCGATGTGGTTCGCTCTATGATTGTTTGTAAACAAAAGAAATTGATGCGCAGCAAACGAAGCTAGCGACACAGTGTGTACATCTCGCGGGACTCCCCTCGATGCATGGTCATTGAAGCGACAGAAGAAACCGCGTTTATATTGTATTCGTTGCAGAAGTTGCACAACGGTAAACGAAGTTGGACATATTTGCCGAACGATATTACGGCAAATCAAACTTCAAGCCGATCGAAATAAGAAAGAAAGAGATTAACTCGCCCCAGACAATAATGCCGAAAAAAAGTACGAGAAAAAACACAGGAAAGCGGAAAAAAAGGGCTGACAATCCCGAAGTATGTCCTCTTACAATTTTACGCATGATTACAATATGTAGCTCCATGCAGACACCTCGAAATAAAACTGACATCCGGAAAAATTTAATATTTGTTCACCGGGGACATTTAGGTTGGATCGGGCGTGCCAAGGTCGCGGCGTGACGGCATCCAGTATCGCGAAAATCCCGTGAAATCGGACGCCGATCCCAACGAATACCGGTAACACTTTGCGTCACCAAAAAAGTTCTTATCTCACGAAAAAATGTAAGGTCGTTGCTCTTCTTCAACCCGGCACCCGGCCATCATCATCTTGCCGCATGGTGTTGGCTCACTGTCGACGGGGGTTAACTAGGCAAAGGCATTGTTGACGACCCAAAGGCATTGCTAAGTTACCGAGTAGTTCACTCGCCGTCCACATGTGGACGGCTTGCGAGCGAGGTCATCCGGTTACGTTACAGCGTTCAAAAGCGAGTGCATATACATAGGAAACCCACATTAGAAATCACAACTGCTCGAGGCAAGGTGGTGCTGCTCGAGTGCCACATTGATAAGTTGGCGACGACCTAAAAACTCTACTAAAGGATAAAGACGAAACAATGTTATGACCAAATAGTAGAACCTCGATTATCCAAATCTTGGATCATCCGAACTCAACAATGGTCTTTTTTTCTGTTATCAAGGGGTAAGGCCACAGTAGAATATTCAAAAAATCGATTTTTTCCGCTAAAACGGTGCTTTATCATCATAAGAATAAGTTACTATTCGATTTATAGCAAGAACATTTTTTTTTCACCAACTTTGAGCGTATAACGTAAGCCCACCTCTTCAAACGTGTTTTTCTCGAAACAGCTTTTTTCTAATTGGCGTGATAAATAACTTCAACAATTTTCGATTTACTTCAAATTAAAAAGTTATGTTCCTAATTGCATTTCGCAGAGAAGCACATACGGAATTTCGAATTACTCGAAAACTTTTCATTTTATGAGCAGTTTTATACAAAATTTTTCACTGAAAAATCAAGTTCAATTCAAATTCAAGTTCAAATACCTACAACTTTTGAATAAAACAATATTTTTTAAATTCTGTATGTACTGCTCTAGGTATTCTAATGTAGATTGACGAGCATTTTTGTTTTTTGTTCTAGGTAAAAAATTGTGGATGCTAAATGTTACGCCGTGAAGCGACTAAAAAAAAAGACAAGAGAATATATTAGTAGTCGGCCATTTTGTACATCGAAAAAAAAAATATATGTCTTATAGCAGCTTAATATTCATACTAAGTAGATGTGTAATCAATTTCATGAGTGAATCTCTTTTTCATACGAAAAAAATTGTCAAATTCGCACATGTTTTTATACCCGTTACTGTGGCCTAACCCCTTAAGATATTGCCTTAAGGTATCCCCCTTTTTTTCTGTAATAAAGTTGTTTCCTAACACTTCGAGATATTTTGAAAATACATTATTGCCTATATGTTACTTCATGCATCAGATCGTATATACATTGTATGTATATACGAGAAACCACCCTGGCATGGTTTAAAATCCAACCAGAAAATAGTTCCACACAACTGCTGGTCTTGAAACGAATTGGATACTTAGCGGCCAAGAAACGGGCAACTCCTATGTGACAGCTTTGGCTTTGCAGTTGTGTGGGACTATTTTCTAGTTGGGTTTTAAACCATGCCGAGGAGGTTTCTGCGCAATGATCAGTTTTTGAACTGTTCATTATTTTAAGCCGCAATTGTGATTTAACTGCACAAGTAGTGGTGGTATAAAAATTGAAACTTTCTTCATGGTTAATTGCTATCAAATAAAGAATTTAGGGTCGTTGGATTAATAAAGAGAATTTCGGATACTATTTATGTTATATGAGTAGCTTTTCCAAAAATTCCGAGTTCTATTTTCGAGTATCCGAATTTTTTATTATGCGAACAATGTCCAGTCCTGATTAGTTCGGATAGTTGAGGTTCTACTGTAATTATCAATTGGTTTTTAAATCTTCATTAGGCGCATTTGCCTTCTCATACCGTCATGCGCATGGGGTCCATGGAACTATATTGTGCATGTAATACTTTTATCGCGAAAGACAAATTTAGAAAATGAGACTGAAAATTGTCATCGACTGTAAATCCTGCAGGAAGAAATAACAACTTACCTCCTTTAAATTCATTGTCAAAAAAAGTCGCAACTGATTTTCGCAAAATATCTTGTTGCTGTGCGGCAAAACTGTGGGGACCTGGGGACTCCACGTGTGCGATGAAGGCTAGGAAGATCAGGCGTTTCATTGATGAGTGATCATGTTCATTGATTTTTACCGATAACTGATAGGGCCAAGGAAGATTGAGATAGAATTTTTCATGATTTGCGGTACATTACTTTAATGAAAGAAGGCAATGAAATACAGTTAGCTCAGCATAGTTTTAAAAAATGAAATAATAGTGAATCGAAGGTAAGAAGAAACTGATACAGGTGTAAGGAAGATAGCAACAGTGTTTATGGCAAAGCAAGCGAGAAATACAGATTGCATTTTTTTTCGTTCGCTATACACGTCTCTTGCGAGCAAACTGACTGTGATTGCGACTTCGAAATTCTAAGGAAATTTTCAAAATATTTATGAGAAATGGCTAATTTTATAAAGAAATATTCAAAAAAAGTTCATAAGCAACGAGGAGTAATGAGGAGGTTGCCTAAATTTTAGTATTTTCTTCATAAAGGAGCTATTGGATATTTTAAAAACTTCGAAGTCCAACTTTTAGAAACTTGAAAGCTGAATCTCGATTGGACATACTTACCTCCAAAAAAAGAAATCGGTATCCTTTAATATTCAAACTCTTTAATGTCAAATGCTTAAAATGTGTTTTTTTTTACAGGGTGATTGAACTACCCAACGGCTTAGTAGCACTGTTAATTTCTAGTCCTACTGATCCTTCGATTGAAAAAGGTAATACCGAACCTGGCGTCGAAACTGGTATCGCAATATCTCTATAATTTTGCTGATTATGTCGCTTTGACATGGTCCAACATCATTTTCTTTTGTCGATATTGTTGGTTTTTTCATGTCAATTTTGGAACTGCCATTTTTTAATTTAAAAATTAAGTTTTCTATCCTTCTAAAAGAGAACGAAATATTACGTATGCTTGCAGAGTATGCCGAGGCTAATAGCTCCGCACAGTTAGAAGGATTAACGGCTCCTAAAGAAGAGGTGAGTAGTTTAAACCAAGTATTTGAAAGAATGTTGAAAACGATTCTTTCTCCTTTTTCAACCTGTTCAATTAGTTTTCATCCTTCTTTAACAGGTTTTCAAACTGTTTTCAAAATGGCATTTCATATTCCTGATATTACGAGCAGAAGTCGATCGGTCGGAAATCAAACGAAAATCGCCCGTTGATTTCGTTATTGAATTTGCAATGTCTTTCCAAATAAAATTGCCTGTCCCACCAACGAAGTTAGTTAGGGAAAAAGCGACTTTTTTGCTTTCTTTTTTAAAAAGACTAAAAGAACGTAGTATAAAAATGTTGAGCTTCATTTAAAAGTCATTTCTTGTTTGATTTAAGGCATTTAATAGAACTTAAAAAAACGTAGAACAAACACGGTATTTTCAATGGGAGCGCAATATAAGAATAGAAATTGCTTTCTGCAATATGTTCACCCTTTGACAAACACATTGTTTCAGTAAGAAGTTTTCATGACTGTTCCATCTCCATAAAGAAATCCTTGCCTATGTGCATTAGGGCACGGTGCGAAACAGGATTAAACTCCTACCCCTTCAGACAATATTGGGTAGAAAAAAATGGATGCCAAACTTGAGTTCTCTAACTCGAGCCACTAGATAATTATTGTCCCCACATAATTTGGACGGAAAAATCGCGTTTTATGTTCAAACTTGAATGACTCAATAACTAACATGTTTATCAAATCCGGTTATCAATTCTCGAAGCTAATCCCTACAGCTTTAAAAAAGTATGTTTAAATCTCTACATCATTATTTGCACACAAATGACAGCTGTTAAATCAAAATGCATGTGTTGAAAATAAATAAGGCATTTTCAAAAGAGTTAGAATTTGTATAAAAATAATGACGAAAATGCAATGACAATCCTCGTTTCTTTGCGAGACTTGAGTGTTAAAAATACAAACAAAAAAATGTTTTCCGCTTAGGATTACAGAAGCCCAGCAGTTTGCTGTCTGTGCGTAAACGCTGGGTACTTCAGTGATCCACGTAAGGTACCGGGTGTATCTCGTTTATTGGGCACTGTCATCATGGATCCAGGGTTTGAGAGAGACCCCGAGGTAAACATTCTCCCTGCCGAATACTCGCAGCCATTTAAATACGTCGCTTATCGCACCCTGTCACGATTTTATATTTCTAACTGTATGCAACTTAGATTTCGAGCGAGTGTGAAGAAAACCTTAAAGGTGAAAATGGCTATATACTGCTTTCATTCATTGAAACAACGGTCTTCTACATCGAGGTCACTCATCGCGTGTATCGCGAGGCTATTGAACGGTTGGGGCATTCTCTCGAAAGTGTCGTCATGTCGAAACACCAGACGGATATGAGCCGATATGCAGTCCTAAGGTATATACTAACGAAAACCAACGATTTTGTTATTATTATTCTTTTTACAGCTTTTCCAATAATCGTAATTAACGTCTGAGTATGTTTGTCGTCGCTTTTATTATTGCTGTTGCTATATAGTATGGAGGACGAACAAAAGGTGCCCTTGACATCGCGAAAAGAGAAGGCACAAATCTTTCGCCAGTTCGTTTCAAAAAGACATCCGGCAAAGATGTTCGGCGAAGAATATTTGAAAAGGCTTCGCAAAGTAGACGACGAGAAAGTGTACAGAGAAGTGCAGAAATTTCGTGAACGCCATTACAGCGCACATCGTATGACAGTTGTGATGAAGGTAAGTCGCGGTGCTTTTTTGAGTAAGCAGAAGAAGATTTTACTCGTCAAATTAATCTTATCGCGAACGGGCACGGGTTTGATAATAGTTTAGCGCAAATTGAAGAAAAAATCATCAAGTATTAGGAGTACAACTTTGCAGTGACCGTTTTACTTAGAGAGCCACTGCGGCCGAAGTAGTGGCCCTAGCTCAATAAAAAAGTGGCATTTTAAACTAGAGGCTCTGCCAATGTAAACAATTTAAAAAAGCTAACGGATACGTGTATGCATTATAAAGTTATAGGCACTCAAACATGGCAACCTACGAACCGAATTCTCAGCATTTGCGGGAGGTTATGATTTACTTCTTCAACATCAAGAAATCTGCGGCTGAGGCCCACCGTTTGCTTGTAGATGCTTACGGGGAGGATTCTATTAGTGAGAAAAGTGTCGGCGGTGGTTTCAACGCTTCAAAAGTGGAGATTTTGAGGTCGAGAACAAGCATGGTGGCGGAAGGCAGAAAGTTTTTGAAGACGGGCTGACAGCTGGGCGTTGTGTACTATGAGCTGCTCAAACCATCCGAAACCATCACAGGGGAACTCTACCGACGTCAGTTGATGCGCTTGAGTAAGGCACTCAAAGAGAAACGGCCACAATTCAACGAAAGACATGACAAGGTGCCCGACCCCATATTGCAAATGTCGTGAAAAAGTACTTGGAAACGCTGAAATGGGAGGTTTTATCCCACCCGCCGTACTCTCCAGACATTGCCCCTTCCGACTATCACTTGTTCCGGTCAATGGCACACGATTTGGCTGACCAGCACTTCGGTACTTACGAAGAAGTCAAAAATTGGGTCGATTCCTGGATTGCCTCCAAGGACCAAGACTTTTATCGACGCGGGATTCGAATGCTACCTGAAAGATGGGCCGAGGTCGTAGCTAGCGACGGGCAGTACTTTGATTAAAAAAATGTAGCCACTTTTTTATAATAAAGCCTTAAACTTTTGAAAAAAAACGGTCACTGCAAAGTTGTACTCCTTATATATAACAAACATAAACATTTTTAGGACTTGTTCATTTAAAAATTTCGAATATGTACATTTTTACCTCGGTTTATTTTGGTCTGTGTTCTTCATTTTTTGTCGTTAGTGTTTTTTTGAATGGTATTGAAGGTTTTATCGTTGTAATCTTTAAATATTATTTCCTTATTTTTATATACTTTACTAATTATCTTTTGTAGATATCGATCCTAGCTCCCTAAATAAAATAAGCATCTTAAAGAATGATTAACATCTTTTCGTAGCTCGTATTAATGAAAAGAAATTGAAGCAATTCTACAACGATCCATTTTCATTGCATTCAAATATTGCGAACTTCAATCTCATCTTTCTGATCACATAGGCGGAACTACCGCTTGATACGTTGGAAAATTACGCGAAGGAGAGTTTTTCGAGAATAACGAACAACGGTCTGCCACCCGAATTCTTCAATTCGTATAATTTTGCAAATTCCGTCGACAATGAGAAATTTCGAAGAATTTGGCGCATAGATTCAGCAGATTGCAACGAGGTATGCATTTTTCGTAATGTCAGTGAGATTCTTTCCCCCGTACTCGATTATCGGCCGTGATTGTCATTCACTGTGAACGGCGATTGCGTAAGTGGATTATTTCACCAGATGGACGTCAGATGGATAATACCGCCATCGAGTTGGCTCTACAGGACGAAATCTCTGGAGTTTCTGAGTTGGCTCTTCAGCCGCGGTGATGCGGGCTCGCTGATGAGTTATTTGAAAATGAAGAAATGGGCAACGGACGTTCGTGGCCGAGTTCTCAACGAACCTGCATGGAACAATTCGCTGTACAGCACATTTTGCGTTTCGGTTACACTAACGGCAATTGGCGATTCCGAAAATAAACTCGATGTTCTCGACGCCATATACTCGTACATAAATCTCTTAAGAAGAGAAGGGCCGCACAAAAGGATCTACGATGAAATGCGTATCATTCGAAATGCCGCATTCAGGTACGAGGCGGGAGGGGGCGAGAGGGAGAGCAATTTGCGACACTCGGGACGACTTTGAACGATTTCCTTTAAGGCGAGAAATCCGTTTAATAGCGTGAAAAATAGGTATTTTACGGGAATTTTTTTAGAGGGGATAACATAATCTGATCATTTTCAAATTTGGACATGAGTTTATTATAACTGTCAAGTTAAACATTTTTTTCTTGGGTCCAACAAAATGGCGGCGTTATTAAGGGTCACTCTTTTTCGGATGATCTGAAAAAGATTTAATAAGTGTCATTCGTTTACTGACATATTAAGGGGAAGGATGTACCTAAAAATGATGAAAAAATGCAAAATTGAAAATTTGGGAGCCTTTTTACTCCAAAGTTCGAATTTTCGACCATTTTTTCGACATATTTGACCCCAAAAAAATTATTTATCTACACGCTACCTTTCAAACTTTAGGTATGTCCTTCCGATAATACGAGGGGGGACCCAAAAAAACGGGAATTTCGTCATAACTTCTTTATTTCTCAATATTTTTACACCAAATTTTGATCACCTTCAAAGTATTCGCCATTGACCACAACGCACTTCTCCAAACGATTCTTCCATTGTTCAAAACAGTTTTTAAATTCACTCATCGGGATGTCCTTTAAGCCTTCCAGCGATTTTTGTTTCACCTCCTCCACAGTGGCAAAACGCTTTCCTTTCATATTCCTTTTGAGTCTGGGGAACAAAAAGAAGTCACAGGGGGCTAGATCCGGTGAGTATGGGGGGTGGACAATCGGTGTCATGGCGGCGGAAACAATAGTTTCCGCGGCCGATTTCCCCAACAGGAAACAAAATTTCACAGCCGCGCGTTGTTCTCGACAATCTGCCATTACGTTTTCGCCGAAATGTAAACAGTTGTTTTACTAAAAAAAAATCTTACAGCCGAACCGATGCACTCACAGCGACACAACTTTGCACACTGACGCAGATGGCGTGACACTAACGGACATGTGGTCAAAGAATAGGTTCCCCCACTCTACCTCCCCACCACAGCGTAATCCCGGAACTTATGGGTCCCCCCTCGTATTACTGACCTCCCAAAATTTCATCCCAATCGGTCGATAACTTTTTGAGCTACAACACGAGCAGTTTTTGAAAAAGTAGTTTCGAGATAATCGCGTTTAAAGTTTCAACATGTGATTCGCTACCTGACCGCATGCTGTCCCCGCGCTCTAGACTATATGCGATAACTCCGCAAATATTCAATATTTCGAGTTTTCCTTTGGTCAGTATGTTCTTTGGGTATCATACTTTTGAAATATGTTACAAAAATCGATTTTTTGAAAATTCTAAAGGGATTTCTCGTCGTAAAGATTACGCAAAGTTTGTTTTGGTCACGGTTTTCCATACACTTCTGGATACTCGATGAAGTTTCGGTGGTGGGGGTGACTCCACTATTGAAGCCGAATTTGTGGTGTCGCTAGTATCGTGAGGTGTTGTTTTGATCACCGATTAGGCTATATCGCGAATGCGTGAGTATTGTTGTCTCTATCGCACACAATACTCCCCGATTGCAGCGCCTCTAGCGTCGAGCTTCGGCAAAGGAACCATGTGAAGTAACGGAGTTTCCAGACCTGTATGTAAGACCGTCGTTTTGGTTTCTTCAGCGGAAATAGGCAGTCAGAATGATACAAATTTAATTTATTTCCTATGTTGATCACAAGTGAATGGACGCAAATAAAAGATCTTGCACAACGTTTAATTAAATTGTAATGTATATAAATATCCCATTTGTAGTTTGTACTTACATTTCCTAAGTTTCATGCTGTCCGATTATGCTAAAGCTACATTCTGTCCCACAATATCGATATTTCGTTAAAACTCGGTTCGTTTTGCAGCTACTAAATTTTCTCTGATCAGAAAATTTGATTGTGCCAGACTGTTTCTAGTATCCATCATTACTGATTGGACCTTTGTAAAAAAAATCAGCCGCATGCTAAAAAATGGCAGACACCTAGTTCTTAAAAATCAATTTTCGTTGGAATTGACGGACTCCATTATTATCTATACAAAAAATTAAGACTCCAGAATGATTTCGGAGGTTTACGGGCTAAGAAGATGTCTGACGAATTTGCAAGCTGCTTATCTGAAAAAAAAGAATACATTAACACAATCTACGCTAACATAGTAGAATTTGATTGAAGGATGAAAACTATTAGTGAAAGTGCAACTAGTTTTTGTTTGTTTGCATCAAGCGGTTGCGATAATCGATACAATTGAAACAAAGGGTCGAATGTATTCTCAACATTATTGGGAAATATTAAGGGGAGGTACCTGAGTAAACGGTGAGAAAAACAGGTAAACTTCGGGAATTTTTATCTCAAAAACTAATGTTTCGATTGGATCCGGGTTGTTTTTATTGGAAAATATGTACATTGCGGTATGTTTAGGAATTTTTCAAAATAAATTCGTTGCCTGGAAACGATTCAAACGCCATTATCTCGAAACATAGTTTTCAAAGTCGGTGCCAAATGTATCTCGAAAACGACTTGTCCGACTTTGTCCAAATTTGGATACAATATTCTTCGATAGTTTTTCTCGTTCGTCACGTAGGGGTTTTTTATTTGACTGAACCATTGTTTTTTTATGCAATGTGTATGCAATCCAAAATCGCCGGAAATTGCGAACGAAAAACGAATGTTGAATTTAAACGATCGCAATTCCGTCAAAAATGAAAATTTCAAAAAAATCCTACGTGGCGAACGAGAAAAACTATAGAAGAATATTGTATCCAAAATTTGGACAAAATCGGACAAGCCGTTTTCGAGATAGATCTGGCACCGACTTTGAAAAATATGTTTCGAGATAATCGCGTTTGAATCGATTCCAGACAACGAATTTATTTTAAGAAAATTCCTAAACATACCTCAATGTACATATTTTCCAATAAAAAAACCCGGATCCAATCGAAACATTAGTTTTTGGGATAAAAATTCCCGAATTTTACCTGTTTTTCTCGCCGTTTCCTCAGGTACCTCCCCTTAACTCGATAATGAAAAGAGGTTCCCGTTGAAGAACAACTCGCAAATATATTTTTGTAGATACCGACACGCTGATTTAAGGGATTCCGCAGACTTTGTAAATCTAGCCGTAAACATGCACGTCTATCCATCCACCAATTACCTTGCCGCGCCAGTCTTTTGGTACGAATATGACCCCGTTTCGCTATCGACTTGCTTGGATCTGATGACACCCACGAAAGCGTGTATCTTGGTAACTAACGAAAGTTTTGGCGACCATCTCGACGATAAGTTGGCTTACCACGTTAGCGGTGAGAGAAACATAGTTATTCCGGAAGATTGGATCGACCGATGGCAGATCGTGGAGCCGTTGCCCGACTTCAAGCTACCGGAACGCGACATCTTTTGTCCCGATGATTTGCCGATGATCGATCCGCCTGTGGTTCTTCGGAAATATCCTATCAAGGTGCACTCTGACAGTATGTCCGAAGTGTGGTACAGATTTAACCCGAAATTTCGAGGGCCCGAGTGTCACATGAACTTCTGTTACGTGAGTCCTCTCCCATTGGAGTCGCCGGAAAAGTAATTATTCGTATTTCACAGCGGTCGTCCGTTCGTCTAAAGATCGTTTCAAAGCGCACGTTTCCGATCTAATCGTTTGACGTTACTTTTCAGTGCCGCAATGTTGGCATTGTTCGCACTGGTTCTCGAGGATTTGAACCACGATGAGCTGTATCCTGCAAGGGAAGCTGGATTGTCATACACGATTGAGTCGTACTTTTTGGGATTGGGAATAGGAGTGAGCGGTTATACCCAGAAACTTCCGGTAGGCCAACAGAGAACATTTGCTGTCAAACGAGTAAACGGCGATGATATAAATTTCGAAAATTTCAGCTTTTGCCACAGGTCCTAGCGCAGTCGATACGAAAAAGTCACCACACCATGACGAAAGGTTTATTCGAAACGAAGAAAGAGGAACTACTCGTCCGATACAGCAAGGTCTTCAGCTCTGATCGAACTCTGGCACAGTAGTGTTTCATTGTGATATTGCAGAAATACGACGTATCGCTTGTCAAAGGACAACAATCTAATCGGTAATGTCCTTCAAGGGAAATCACGCGTGCAATTACATTACCTGGACAATGGATCACAGCCGAGAAGCACGCGGCACTGTCGTGTCTCCAATTCGAGAGATTTCAACATTTCGTGAAGCACTTCACCGACCACGTTTACATCAAATGCCTCGTGGAGGGAAACATTGCCGAGGCTGATGCGGTGCAAAGCGCTCTTGGAGTCGTTGAGGTATCCCGGTGCGGACCCTTGTCACAAGATGTGATACCGCGAGCCCGAGTAAACAAGATACCACTTGGAAGACATTGCTGCACAGTCAAGGGTTTCGGGCTTGATAGCTCGGGCGTGACTGTCGAGAATTACTATCAATTCGATGATTCTTCGGTGGAATTGGGCGGAATACTCCGGCTTCTTGTTGTACGTAACTGTGGCACGGTCTGACAATTTTGTGGAGGCTTCCTTCCTCAAACTATGTAGCCTTCAAAATAGGCTTTTGGAATGAGTGTGATGCTCCTACTTATTTTTTAGGCGACAACAACGAATGGAATTGTCCCGGACCCTGATTATCGAATTACAGCCAGTTGCAGGGCCGCCATCTGTGAAGTTGGCGTTAACTATTATGCCCTTGGATCAGTCCTTTCCTGTACATCGACTATTAAGGCAAATCGAATTTCGTCTATTGACTTGGCGATCAGAAGACAGGCACTAGAAGCGCGTTATTTCATAAGAGACTGTGTAGGCGACGATTGGAAGTGTGCTAGAGATACGGTAATTGCAGCTGAGTGCAAAATCGTCGACATTTTTCCGAGCGAATTCGAGAATAACTGGGGAGACATCGTAAACGGCCAAACCATTCTTTTTCACCTCGTTGAATTATTAAAACGCGCAAAGTGTGGATTGAGACGTGAACTCATTATAATCGCTTTATTCATCCACAGTATTCCCGTCCAACATGGTAGAGACGGGATTTTGAAAAAGCATTGCTGCCCTTGTTACATCTTTTTTCCGAAGATGTGCCAGGGATCTGCAAAGAAATTTTCACTGGCTGAAACGATTAACTTGTTCTCGATCCACTTTATTACGTACGACCTATTATTTTTTTCCAGCTTTTTATCGGCTCCAATATTTGACCGAACGCAGCGGACGATGCGGAATCTTGTGCTACAACTACATCACTGAAATATACGAATACAAGAAACAACTTGAAGCATCGGTGGATACAAATGTTACCGCGCAATAAACGAGAAATGACGGTCCGTAAAAAAGACAATAACAGTATTGAATGTAGCCATAGTGTTGTGTTTCGGTTTGTTACTGATCGGGCTTGTCGCGATTTATCTAATATCGTTTGTATCCGATTTTTTACTGTATTATTCATTACCGAGAGGCGCCAAAAAACTGCTTTTTAGTTCGTTGCAACAGTTACTCCACATTTGTCTTTTTAACTTCAAGCAGTTATGTGTGGTGTATTATCTACGTGGTATTCCACAGTTATTACATTTACAATAGCTAAGTATGGAACAACATTGTATTTTTATAAGTGTAATTAAAGAAAACGTGCACAATATTTGTCTTGTTTTTTTCTTAATATGTTCGTCGAAGAGTTTTGAAGTTCAAATTTGGATTGACATTTTTCGCCAATTTTCCTGATTCTGTGGAACGTACCAAGATTGTCTCAGTTTTTCGTTTTTTTCGAACGTACACAGAGTATACTTTATAGGATTTCCCTATAGTAGGGAGGATATTGGAAAAAACATCAATACGAAGACGCATTTATTTTTGCAGAAGAATATTCGAAATAAATGAAGTTCGTCTACAACATAATTTCTTACGCTATTTATTTAAGTCTATTAATTACTTGTAACTTTGAATAAACTTCCGAAAAGCTGTTACACCCGATTTGGCTGATACTTTGCACAAATATACCGTTTTATTTTTTTTCATTGGTTCGTTTCCAGCCGTACAGGGCTTCCCCTTTTTACGAGCCCCAATCCGCCTCGACTTTGTTCTTACCTCCCATTCCACAGCATACCCCCTGTATCAACCATTCGACAACTCCCCCCCACCTTGCGGCTGCAGCCGACTTCCCCCTCTGTATCGTATTCACCATGACATCTGCCATGGGCATAGGGAACCTACGGAAAACCTATACCGATACAGCCGGTCACAAGTTCGCTTCCCCAGTCACGGAACTAGTCGTCTTTCGCCAAAAAATGTCGAAGAAAAACATTTCCCAACGAAAGTACGCGACCAGCCCCCTGAACACTGGCCTTGTATTCCCATACGATAAACAAAAACGCGTTTTGCCCCGGCATTTTAGTTCTTGAAATCGCCACTACCTAGCGTTGTCTGTTGTGTGACAGCCTTCGGCTCTAAATACTCCGATGAGCTGAACGATTCGATACTTTCGTGGCTTTCGCCTGTTATCGTTATAGCGACATTATTTATTGTGTTCAAATGGAAAATCATTAGAAGGGAAAATCATTCCAAATATATCAATAGACTTTCATTCATGTAAGATATTCGAAACACCGGCGCAACATACATATGTATGCATGCCTGTCACACGACTACTAGCGCCACAGTGCGGCGTGGACATTTTGCGAACAGCATTTAACTACCAGCACTACCAATGTCAGGGGGCTGTACGCGACTGGGTCTCGAACCCGCGACCTCCCCCGTTCCGCTGGCCAGCACGCTAACCACTAGACCAACGCACCGGGTTTATATTCCGTTTAATATATAAAGACATCGCCCAAAGGGATTTTTGGCGCTTTCCAATAGTTCACGAGAAATCGAATTTTGATCGAAAAAAATCCATCATTCCAACGTTTTTTTTATGAGCTTACATCTAGCAATGTTTTCATGATCAACAGAAATATGATGTACTCCGGGACTGATCCTATGCAGTGCGTGTTGGAAATGCCAATTTCAAGAGCGAATTTTTCGATAACCATATAGTCAATGTTTTTCAAATTTAACAAACGTAAGCGGCACCTTAATATTTAAAAACTACGACCATAACCTAAATTCCATACAAAGTTGAATTGAAATATTTTCATACACAAATTGTATCAATTCTATTTTTTATATGAAATCATAATGTCTTTTATTCCATTTTCTTTAATTTAATCCATAAAACCAGCATTCTTATGCTTTGGATTTTGTTCTATTAGAATGATCGCTCGTAACTTTAAAAAAATATTCGTTACTCGTACAATTTTTGATGACTTCAAAGAGCGCCGGTGACACGCATGCGTGTTTCACTATTACCGTAATGAGTTTACCCCAGCCCCCTGACACTGGCAGATAAATGCTGTTCGCAAAATGTCCTAGCCTCACTGTGGCGCTAGTAGTCGTGTGACAGGCATGCATATATGTGTATGTTACGCCGGTGTTTCGAATATCTTACATGGATAAAAATTTATTGATACATTTGGAATGATTTTCCGTTCTAATGATTTTCCATTTGAACACAATAAATAACGTCGCTATAACGATAACAGGCGAAAGCCACGAAAGTATCGAATCGTTCAGCTGATCGAAGTATTTAGAGCCGAAGGCTGTCACACAACAGCCAACGCTAGGCAGTGGCGATTTCAAGAACTAAAAAGCCGGGACAAAACGCGTTTTCGTTTATCGTATAGGAATAGTAGGCCAGTTTCAGGGGGCTGGTTTACCCTCGTTTGCTGAAGCACTGATACACAACACGACCTCCGTCTTGTGACACTTCCGGCAAAGCTGACACAAAGCGCGATCCGCCTTGACGACGTTATATTTCAGCGGAATGTACTGATCAATTTTGGCGACACTCAGTCAGATTTGATTAACAGCGTCCGTACAGAAAAGTTTCGATAGAACGGATCAATTCGAATGTAAATTTAGCAAGCAATAAAATCGACGCCCTCTGTCTCCATGAGCGTTCGTAAACAAAACAAACTGATCCGCATAGCAAACGCAGCCAGCGCCATAGTGCGCACATCTCGCGGGACTCCCCTCTCGATGTACGGCGATCGAAGCTAAAGAAGAAAGCGCGGACATATTGTATTCGTTGGAGAAGTCGAAATTGGATAAATTTGGCGAACGATATTACGGCACATCAATCTACAAGCTGACCGAAATAAGAAGGAAACAGATTTTTCGCCGTAGAAAATAATGCCGAAAAAAAGTAAGAGGAAAGACAAAAACACGGGGAAGCCGAAAAACGGGACTAGCAGCAATCCGGAAGTATGTCCTTTTTCAATTTTACGCATGATTACGATATTTAGACACGACATAAAACTGTCGTTTAACAAAAATTAATATTTGTTCACCCGGGACACAGGTCGGATCGGACATTTCAACGTCGCAGTGCTGCGACGTCCGGTATCGCGAAAATCCCGTGAAATCTGATGCCGATCCCAACGAATACCGGTAAAAAAAAAGTTCTCACCTTATAAAGAGTTAAAAACTTTACTAAATCTTCATCAGGCGCATTAGCCTCCTAACAATGTCGAACGCATTGGGTCTCCTGCACCTATATTTTGTACATGCAATACTTTTGTCGTTAAAAACAAATTTAGGAGATGAGACTGATAATTGTAATTGGCTGTAAATTCGGCAGTGAGGAATAACGAGTTACCTCCATCGAATTCATAGTAAAAAAAAGTCACAGCTAATGTTCAGGAAATATATTGTAGCCGCGACAGCGAAAATGTAGAGACCTAAGAACCTCATGGGCTTGATGAAGGCTTTGGAGGTCAAGCATTTCATTGATAAGTGATCAAGGTCACTGATTTTTACCGATTACGGATAGATACAAAGAAGATTGAATATGAATTGTGCATGTGCCTTGGTGTATAACTTTACACAAAAAAGCAATGACATTCAGGTAGCTTAGGATAGTTTTTGTAAATAAAACAATTGTGAATTGGAAGCAAACGAAAACTGATGCGTGATTGAAGAAGGTGGCGGGTAAGGTTCAGAAGCCTTTCCCTCTGATTGGGCTGAAATTTTGCACAAACCTTCCTATCAATATTTGAAGACAACCCCTAAATGGATTTTTGGCCATGCGCAAAAGTTTTTGAGTTTCTTTGTGTTTGTTTAAGTTTAGTTGGGTATTTTTGTTTGGACAAAACAAAGAGCGCGATAACAAATATAGGTATGAACAGAGACGTAGCAGATATATATATAGTTGGAGCACGTTTAAAAAAAAACTTTGAAATTCTGTATCTGGAAAACTATTGCGAGTCACCAAAAATCCCTTTAGGGGTTGTCTCAAAATATTAAAAGGAAGGTTTCTGCCAAATTTCAGCTCGATCGGAGAGAGGCAGGGTTTTTGAAACCTTACAAGGACCCAAGAGAGATATACAGATTGCATTTTGTTGCCTTTTGTATACATGGCTCTTGCAGACAAACTGACTGTGGTTGCGACTTGCAAATACTGACGAAATTTGCAATTTTTTATAAGTGATTGCTCATTTTATAAAGTAATATTTTTTTTAATGTTTTTAAGCAACAGGGAGCAATAAAAAGCATGCATAAATTTTAGTATTTTTCTCACCAACAAGCTATTTGATATTTTAAAAGCTTTGAAATATACATTTTAGAAACTTGAAAGTTGAATCTCGATTGGACATATCTACCTGCAAAAAAGACATCCGAATCCTTTAATATTCAAACTCTTTAATATCAAATGCTTATGTTTTTTTTACAGGGTGATTGAACTACCCAACGGCTTAGTAGCCCTGTTAATTTCCTGTCCTACCGATCCTTCCATTCAGAAAGGTAATTCTGTTCTTGGCATCCGAAATGGAATCGTGAATTTATAATCATTTTGCTTATCACTTGGCTTTGACATGGCCCAACATTATTCTCGTTCGTCGATGTTGGTTCTTTTTTCATATCTTTTTCGGAACTTCCTTTTATTCGTCTAAAAAAAATTTTACATCCTTCCAACAGAGGACCGTATAATGCGTAAGCTTCCAAAGTATGTTGAGCCTAATTGGTTCGCGTCGTTGGAAAAATTCATGACTTCTCAACGACAAGTGAGTAGTTAAAACTGTGTACTTATAAGAATGTTGAAAACAATTGTTTCTCCATTTTAAACCTGTGGAGGGTGTTTCATATTCCTGATGCTTTGAGTCGAAGTAGATCAGCCGGAAATGAAATGGAAATCGTCCGTTGATGTTGTTATTCAATTTGCAATGTCTTTCCAAATAAAATTGTCTATTCTACCAAAAAAGTTAGTAACTTTTAAATAGTAATTTTTTTGCTTTCTTCTCTAAAAAGAATATAACAAAGTAGTATCAGAATGTTGACATGCAGTTAAAAGTAATTTCTTGTTTGAGTTGAGGCACTTAATGAGAAAAAGTACAACAAACCCGCTATTTTCAATGGAAGTGAAATATGAGGATTGAAATTTCTTTTTGCCATATTTTTTACCCTCTGACAAACACATTTTATGAGTAAAAAGTTTTCATGATTGTTGTATCTCCATAAAGAAATCTTTGCTTATGTGCATTATGGTGCAGTGCGAAAAAAAATGAACTCCCACCCCTTCAGACAATATTATTAGGTAGAAAAAAATGAATGCTGAACTTGAGTTTTTCAACTCGAGTTGCTCGATAATTATTGTCCTCATATATATTGAACGGAAAATTCGCTTTTTATGTTCAAACTTGAACAACTCAACGACTAATTAATATTTGTTAGCCTCCCCACGGCTTTGGAAAACTTTTTCTAAATCTCGATATCATTGTTTTCACACAAATGACAGCTATTTGAACTAAAGTTCGTATTGTTGAAAATAAATGAGGCATTGTTCAGAGCTGGAATTGTATACAAATAATGTTACCGGGATATAAAAAAATTCGTCAAACATTAACCAGTCATTGACTCATTCAAGTTAAATTTCGTGTAAATCAAATCGGGACAGTGACGATCGGCCGTTACTTCAAGACGAAGGTCTTTTAGAATTGAGTTAGAAGGCTCAAATTTGTCAGTTTTTTCTAAACGTCTAATACTATTATTCGAAGTGTTCGAAATTCAACATTTTTTCTTCCGGATGCATCTTTGTTTGCCTCCAATACAGTAAGTGCTCCAGGGCCTATATTCAAAGAAGAAACACACGCAAATATGTACAATTACCATCCTCGTCTCTTGGCAATCTTCAGTATTGAAAATATGCACAAAAAAATGTTTTTGCTCAGCAAGTCAAGTGCCCAGCAGTTTGCTGTCTGTGCGTTAATGCTGGATACTTCAGTGATTCACGTCAGGTACCGGGTGTATCTCATGTGTTGGGCGCCGCCATCCTTGGTCCGGCGTTTCTGAATGACCCTGAGGTGAATATTCTCCCTGGACAATACTCGCAGCCATTGAAATTCCGCGCGTCTCGCCCAATCGCACGACTCGATATTTAAAATTGTATGCATTTCAGATTTCGAGCGAGTGCAAAAAAGTACTGAAACGGGCAGGCGCTCACGAAATGGTCCCGAAGAGTGAGGCAACGATCTTCTACATCGCGGCCACTCATCGTGTGTATCGCGAGGCTATTGAACGGTTGGGGCACTCTCTCGAAAGTGGCGTTATACCGAAATACCAGACAGAAATTGCTCAAGAGGCCGTCGTAAAGTATATAATCACAAAAACCAACGATTTCATCACTATTCTTTTTACAGCTTATCCTATATAGTACAGTCGTGCTGTATATTGGAATCGGAAAAAATTAGAAGGCTAGTTTTTTGACAGGTGATTTTGTAGGTGCCGCGGGTTCTAAATCCAAGTTTGCCTAAAAATCGGAGCGTAGGGTTTTTTCAAGGGGTTGAAGGGGGATGGGGGTGGATTATTGCCAAAGTACAACCCCTACGAGTCCGGCGCCGGGAGATAAACTATTTAGAAAAATCCGGGCTTTATTTTTGTCCACAGCGTTAAAGTTGTGAAAGTTCATTTTGGGGGTGAAAAAGTGGGATGTAATTTTTAAAAATCAGTTTTAACTCAATAACTCTTCAGGAAAAGTTCGTACAATTTTTGTTCAAATGGGAACGTTGTAGCCCTTGAAAAGACGCATCGATCGACTATTTGATCATCCCTCTCCGATAAAATCTGTACCCCCATAAAATAATTGAAATATTTAAAAAAAATTGATTATTGAATAGCTCAAAAACGATGGATTTTTCGGGGATGGTTTAAATGCACAAAATGTAGAGAATAATTTTCTCTATAATTTCGTTTCTATGGACAACCCTTGAAGTTTGTTTTTTCCAACCCCTCTCGGGGGTTGAAAATTCAAAATGAAACTCTGGGAAAACTATTGACCGAAAATAAAGAGATAGGAGTTTGGCGGGGTGGACAAAAATGTAGCTGATGGTTACAGCTACAAATTGTTCCACGGGGGCGAATTCGTGCGGTCAATAGTTTTCCCAGAATTTCAAATTTTATTTTCAACCCCCGAGAGGAGTTGGAAAAAGCAAAATTCAAGGGTGGTCCATAGAAACGAAAATATAGAGAAAATTATTCTCTACACTTCGTACATTTAAACCACACCCGAAAAATCGATTGTTTTTTAGTTATTCAATAAACAATTTTTTTTGGCATTTCAACCATTTTTTCGGGTGTGAAGACATTATTGGAGAGTAATAATCAGATGCTCGATCGACGCGTCTTTTTAAGGGCTACGACGTTTCCATTTGAACAAAAATGTACGAATTTATCCTAAGAAGTTATTGAATTAAAACTGATTTTTCAAAATTTCGCCCCACTTTTTCACCCCCAAAATGAACTACCACGACTTCGGCGCTGTGGACAAAACTAAAGCCCAGATTTTTCTGAACATTTCGTCTCACAGCGCCAACCTCTTAGGGGTGTAGTATGGCATCAATCCACCCCCATCCCCCTTCAACCCCTAAAAAAGAACCATGCACCCCGATTTTTAGCAAACTTGAATTTAGCACCCGCGGCACCTACATGTCAAAAAAGTGGTCTTCTAATTTTTTACAATTACGGGATTTTTCAGCGGCAGCACGACTGTACTAATAATTCTAACCATTGTCTTGTTACGTTTGTCGTTGCTTTCATCATTGCTATTGCTATTTAGTTTTGACGAAATACAACGTATCGTCTTGACACCGGAGAAAGAGGAGGCACGCATATTTAGCCAGTTCGTTTCAAGCAGACATCCGGCCAAGACGTTCAGCGAACATTATTTGGGAAGTCTTCGTCAAGTAGACAACGACAAAGTGTACAGAGAGGTGCAGAAATTTCGTAAGCGCCATTACAGCGCACATCGTATGACAGTTGTGATGAAGGTACGTTGCGCAGTTTTTTTGAGTATGCACGAGAAGATGTTACTCGTCAAATTGATCTTATCGCGAACGGGCACCTTGTGATATGAAAATGTTGCCGGTGATACTGAGCGGGAAAACCGTTTCACTGAGTTTCGGGTGGTAACACCAACCTTGTCGTCTGTAACGGCACGTGTATTGAAGTTTTCATTGTTGAAATGCAATGAATGTTCAAATATTCTTATTTCCTTATTTTCATTATTATCCTAATTATTTTTTGCAGATATCGATCGTAGATCTCTTAATTAGCATCTTGAAAAATGATTGGCAGCTTTATGTTGCTAAAATTCCCCAAAAAAATTCAGCAATAACACAACGGTCCATTTTCATCGCATTCAAATGTTGCAAACTTCAATCTCATCTTTTCGATCATATAGGCGGAGTTATCGCTGGATACGTTGGAAACTCACGCGAAGGAATGTTTTTCGAGAATAACGAACAACGGTCTGCCACCCCAACTCTTTGATCCGTACAATTTTGCCAATTCCGTTGAAAATACGAAATTCCGAAGAATTTGGCCCATAGATTCGGCTGGCTGCAACGAGGTATGTATTTTTCGTAATGTTAATGAAATTCTTTCCCCGGTACTTGATTATCGGCGGTGATTTTCTTTCGCTGTGAACGGCAATTGCGTTACGTGGATTATTTCAGCAGGTGCACGTCAAATGGATAATGCCGCCATCCAGTTGGCTCTACAGAACGAAAACTCTCCAGTTTCTTGGTTGGCTACTCAGCTACGGTGGTGCGGGCTCGCTGATGAGCTATTTGAAAATGCAGAAATGGGCAACGGAAGTTCATGGCGGAGTTCTCAACGAACCTGCATGGAACACTTCGCTGTACAGCACTTTTTGCGTTTCGGTAGCACTAACGGAAAACGGCAATCGTGAAAATAAACTCAATGTTCTGGACGCGATATACTCGTACATCAATTTCTTGAGAAACAAAGGGCCGCAGAAAAGCATTTACGATGACATTCGTATTATCCGAAATGCCGAATTCAGGTAAGGGGCGGGAAGGGGAGAGAGAGAGAGAGAGAGAGAGAGAGAGAGAGAGAGAGAGAGAGAGAGAGAGAGAGAGAGAGAGCACTTTGAGACAATCAAAGCGACGTTTAAGGCGTTACCCCCACTTGTAGCGCAAAAAAAGGCCTTTTTCATCAATTTTTTTAAAGAAAATTATAAAACTTTTTTAATCGATCAATATACCATCTTAAAGAACACATCTTGAAGAACTTTCAGTAATTTTTTTATTGAAAAATATTCCATTGTTTAGTGGCAAATGGTCGTCAATGAAATAATGTTTTTATATACACGGTTTGCGGTGACCAACATTGCGGCGAAGTGGATCATCTGAAAAAAAAATGCGGATGGATTTAGTCAGATATAAGTGTAAACTAGTCTTTAATCGAAGGATTTTAAAAAATATTCATTTTTCACAAAATGGCGGACAGTTAAAGTTAATGGTTCGATTTTAACGGAAAAAACGGCCGTTTTTTGGCTATAAAACGGTCATTTTTTTTTTTCGAAAAAAAAAATCGAACGATTAAAGACTACATTTTTATGTATTAAATAAGCCTGCAAAATTTCAAGACGATCAGTTCATTAGTGTTCGAGTAATCTTGGTCACCGACTTCAGAAATGCCATTTTGAGAAAAACGTGTTTAAAATTTCAATTTCAGTTTACACGAAGAAAATATTTTTTTTTGTAAACTTACATAGAGTCATCTATTCCGGGCCCATACAGAAGTATGGGCCCGGATACTTATACTTCAAAAAAATGCAATAAAAAAAAATCGATTTTTTCAAAATCACAAGTGGGGGTAACCCCTTAAGGGGCTATACCAGTGTGAACGCTGAATATTTGGGTGATTTTCGGGAATTTTTTGGAAGTTAAGTACTCAATTAAATGTTCCGGAAAATTAAGAATATATTTGGCTATATTTGACCTATATAACATAATTTTTTCATAGAAAAATATTGAGATCCAAGCGACTTATTCGCTGCCTTCGGAGGCGCAAAAAAAAAGTTCCTCCACTGCTGACATGATTCCGTCCGATTGAGTAGCTGAAACCGAAAAAGGAAAAAATGTCGTTAAACTGGAAGGTATTTCCTGTACAATGACGTAGGATTTTCGAAAAATATCATAATCTAACAAAATGGCGTCGTTGTGAAAAAAAACGTCTGTTTTGTTGCTTATAAAATGGTCGTTTATTTCAATGCCAAATCGTCAATTTTCATCCAATCAAAAATATCCTACGTCATTGTAGAGTAAATATATTCAAGAGTACTCAGTTCAAATTTCAAGTCAATCGGATAATTGCTCTTTGAGTTACAATGTCAGCAAATTTGAAAAATCTCATTTCGAGAAAAACGCGTTTAAAGATTCAACTATCGATTTGTGCAGGAAAAAATAATTAGAGATACGGCCTTGAAATTTTTACAGGATATTCTTGAAAGTATAAACTGTCGAAAAAGGCAAAAAAAATCGATTTTTTAAAAGTGTCACACTGGCATAGCCCCTTACACGATTATCATTAATGATTCCGCAAACTTTGTTTTGGTTTCTTCAGCGGAAATAGGCAGTCAGAATGATAAAAATTTAATTTACTTGAAAGTTAATCGCAAGCGAATGGGCGCAAGTATAAGATTTCACACAATGCTTAATTACATTGTAATGAGTATGAATATTCCATGCGTAGTTTGTACATCGTTTTCAAAGTTTCATATGCTGTCCCATGATGCCGACATTTCTTTGAAACTAGTTCTCAAAAGTCGATTTTCATTTGAATTGATGAACTCAATTATGATCTAAACAAAAAAATGTACGGTTGCACAGTGACGTCAGAGGTTAACTGGCTGAAGATATGTCTGCTAAAAGGGTATTTTTATATTATTATTAAGGTTTACAATTAAGGTAATTCTATGGGCAATCGATAGGATTTTCATTTTTTTTTGAGCATCACTAAATATATCAGTAATTGTCTCGGTGAAATTCCAGGGTCGGTTATCGTCCTCAATACAGAGAGAAAATATATTAAAATTGCGTATTTTTGTGAAGAAATTTCGAGACGACATGGAGAAACCCAATTTCCGGTCGCTACAAAAATGTATATAATCGTGCGAATCCGCCAGTTTCTTAAAAATAATCAGATCTACATACTTAACACTTGTAGTAATCCAATGCTCTGAGAAAAAAATAAGCTTATTGACCTAATTTTTCTGTAATATCAAGTTTAATTTGATGTTCCGGTATTGGATTTATTACCACTTGCTACGATAAAGAGACGTGACAGCAAGGCAACGGCTGACTGTAGTCCCATCCTCATCTTACTCATTTGAATTTCCACACATATTTCATTTTTAACCGACGTATTTCGCCGACACAAATTTTCTACGCTTTTTACCAGTCGTGGCCCGAATACAATGCTTTATATTTCCCGCACCTGACATTGTTTTGACAGATCGACGTTGAAACGCATGGACGTTAAACTCGCATGGTTGAGTAAAAAGAACCGGAGATAGAACCAATGTTGCCAAATATCAAACCTAGAAATACTGCGCGTATCGTTGCAATAACTATTTTTCATTTTTCTAATTACAAGAAGGTTCTGTCTTGTTGGGCCAAAAAATGTTCGATTTTTCACCAATTTTTTATGCGAAAAGTATTAATTTAGAATGTTGACATTTGGTATGTTGACTAAGCGGTCTTTCTTGATCAAAATATTTTTTAAAGTTTGACAAAACATGGTGTCGGGAGTGGAAGGAGCCACGTATGTCGGTGCGCGGGCTAAAACATTCTTCGCTTGCGGAAGTCCTAAGTCCCGGACAGGTGATCTGAAGCAAAACAATCAAACATATTTTTACTTTGTACAATATTGTGTATAAGTTGACCTAGAATCAAGATGAAAAATTGAAAAATAAAAAAATAGTGAGCGAACGGACGGAGTTTTTTTTTACAAAAATTTTCGCAGTTTTGCTCACTATTTTTTTATTTTTCAATTTTTCTTCTTGATCCTCGGTCAACTTATACACAATATTGTACAAAGTAAAAATATGTTTGATTTATTTGCTTCAGATCACCTGTCCGGGACTTAGGACTTCCGCAAGCGAAGAATGTCATCGCCCGCGCACGTACATACGTGGCTCCTCCCACTCCCACCACCATGTTTTGTCAAACTTTAAAAAATATGTTGATGTTCAATAAAGACCGCTTAGTCAACATACCAAATACCAACATTCTATATTTAATACTTTTCGCATAAAAAATTGGCGAAAAATCGAACACTTTTTGGCCCAACAAGACAGAACCTTCCCTTAAATGTGAACATTCATTCAACAGTTTACGCAAGGAAAATTTTAGTTATTACATATTATTTTTTTGCATATGTTAAAGATATAAATTGTACAAGTCTCAAGTATGATCAGTGGTATGTCTAGTGTGAAGCGATAGGATTATCTAAATTCTTGAAAATTGTTCAAAAATGAAGTTAGGCCAAAATCGGAATCGAAACATTGAAACACAAAAAAAAATAACAAGAATTCGCAACCCTGAACTTTTTTCTCTACAACTTGGCTCAGAAAGGATGCACGACTGTGCAAAAACGGAATAAACATTTTTTTCCATTTCTGACTGTCTGGTCCCTTTAGAACGAAACTGCAAGCTTGCTGCTTGTCCAAAAACAGCAATTCTATAACGCAATTGCAAATTAAAATTTGATTGAAGGATAAAAACTATTAGGGAATGTGTAACTAGTTTTTTTATTTCTTGCATCAAGCCTCAGCGATGATCGAAACGCTTAGATCAATGAGGCCAAGTATCCTCAACATTATTGGAAAATACAAACTCGATAATAAACAGAGGTTCCCGTCAAATAATAACGCGCGAATATCTTTTCGTAGATACCGACAAGCTGATTTAATAGATTTTACGGACTTTGCAAAACTAGCCGAAGACATGCACCTCTATCCATCCACCGATTATCTTGCCGCGCCCTTCTTTTGGTACGAATACGATCCCGTGTCGCTATCGACTTGCTTGGATCTGATGACACCCACGAAAGCGTGTATCGTGGTAACTGACGAAAGTTTTGGCGAGGTTCTCGACATGAAGTTGGCGGGCCTCGCTAGAGGTGAGCGAAGCACAGATATTCCGGAAGATTGGATCGTACGATGGCAGACCATGAAGCCGTTGCCGGGCTTCAAGCTACCGGAACGCAATATCTTTTGTCCCGACGATTTGAGGATGATCGATGCGCCCACGGTTCTTCAGAAATATCCTATCAAGGTGCACTCGGACAGTATGTCCGAAGTGTGGTATAAATTTGACGAGGACCTTCGAGTCCCCAAGTGTCGCATGAACTTCTGTTACGTGAGTCCTCCCTCGTTCGAGTCGCCGGAAAAGTAAATATTTGTATTTCATTGCTGTCTCCTGTTCGGAGACAGCAATAAAGATCGTTTCAAATGCTTCCGATCTCATCGCTTGTCGTTACTTTCCAGTGCGGCAATGCTGGACTTGTTCGCACTGGTCCTCAAGGATTTGTTGCACGATAAGTTGTACCCTGCAACAGAAGCTGGACTGTCATATACGATCGAGTCGTACTTTTTGGGGCTGGGAATAAAAGTGAGCGGTTATACCCAGAAACTTCCGGTAAGAGAACAGAGAAAATTCCTGTCAAACGACTAAACGGCAGTGAATTAAATATCAAAAATTTTAGCTTCTGACGCAGGTCTTCGCCCAGTCGATACCGGAAATTTACCGCTCTTTGACGAAAAGTTTATTCGAAGCGAAGAAAAAGGAGCTACTCGGTCGATACCGCGAGAACTTCAGCTCCGCCCCAAATTTGGCCAAGTAGTGTTTCATTGTGATATTTCGCAATTACGAAAGATGGCTTTTCAAAGGAAAACTATCTAATTTGTAATGTTCTTCAAGGCAAGTCAGAAATTCCATTTTCATACATGGACTATGGATGGATGTCGACAAGCACGCGGCACTGTTCCGCCTCCAGTTCGAGAGATTTCAACATTTCACGAAGCATTTCGTCGATCACGTTTACATCAAATGCCTCGTGAAGGGAAACATCGCAGAGGCCGATGCGGTAAAAAACGCTCTTAGAGTCGTAGAGGTCTCGCAGTGCGGACCTGTGTCACGAGATATGATGACGCGAATTCGAATAAACGAGATACCACATGGTAAACATAGCTGCACAGTCAAGGTTTTCGGACTTGATAGCTCGGACGTGGCTGTCGAGAATTACTATGAATTCGATGATTCTTCGACGGAACTGGGCGGAGCACTCCGGTTTTTTGTCGTATGTAATCGTGGCACGCGATCTATCATTTTTTAGAAGATTTCCTTTCCAAATCTGTGTGGAATTCGAGGCTTTTGAAACGAGTGTGCTACTTGTGTTTTTTTAGGGGTTGTTGACGGCTGCAGCTGTGCAGAATTTTCCTACATCTGATTTTGCAATGACAGCCAGTTACAGTACCGACATCTCTAAAAATGGCACCAACAATTATGGCCTCCGATCACTTGATTCCTGTACATCGACTACAAACGCAAAGAGAATTGCGTCTATTGACGCGCGAATCGAAGAAAAACGACAATATGCGCTTGATCATCTAAACGACTGTAGAGGTGACGTGTGGAAGCATACCAAAGACGTGGTAGTTGCGGCTATCCGCAAAACCGGCGACATTTGTCTAAGCGAATTCGAGAATAACTGGGAAGACATTGTAAGAGGCAAACATGCTTTTGGGAAAGTTTCGCGTCAGTTAGACGCTCTGGACAACATGGATTCGGAAGAATTTCACAAATGGATAAAATATATTACGAACGATTCAAATATTCGCAAGCTGAGTATCCGGATTATCTGCGACAAATACAACCGAGCTGACTTTTCAACTGTGAAAACCCAGCCGGATAAGCTCAATACCGAGCCGAATAATATTCGTGAGTATGCTGCACAATCTTCAATAAAGTGAGTCAGCTTTTGGTACGCCAGTAATGCGGGTGGAATCTCCGGAGACCCAATTTTGTCAATTTAGTCATTTATATAAAAAATAAATTATCGAGTTCACGTTGAAAATAATGATTTGTGTATAGACCATGCGCCAAGGATGAACAGGTTATACATTTTGAATTCAGTGTGGAGAAGTGAGGCGCTTTAAGGCGTTACCCCCACTTGTAGCGCAATAAAAGGCATTTTTCATGATTTTTTTAAAAGAAAACTACAAAACTTTTTTAATCGATCAATATACCATCTTAAAGAAGACATCTTGAAGAACTTTCAGTAATTTTTTTATTGAAAAATATTACATTGTTTAGTGGCAAATGGCCGTCAATGAAATAATGTTTTTATATACACGGTTTGCGGTGACCAACATTGCGGCGAAGTGGATCATCTGAAAAAAAAAATGCGGATGGATTTAGTCAAATATAAGTATAAACTAGTCCTTAATCGAAGGATTTTAAAAAATATTCATTTTTCACAAAATGGCGGACAGTCAAAGTTAATGGTTCGATTTTAACGAAAAAAACCGCCGTTTTTTGGCTATAAAACGGCCATTTTTTTTAGAAAAAAAAATCGAACGATTATAGACTACATTTTTATGTATTAAATAAGCCTGCAAAATTTCAAGAAGATCGGTTCATTAGTGTTCGAGTAATCTTGGTCACCGACTTCAGAAATGCCATTTTGAGAAAAACGCATTTAAAGTTTCAATTTCAGTTTATACGAAGAAAATATTTTTTTTTTTGTAAATTTACATAGAGTCATCTATTCCGGGCCCATGCAGAAGTATGGGCCCGGATACTTATACTTCAAAAAAATGCAATAAAAAAATCGATTTTTTCAAAATCGCAAGTGGGGGTAACCCCTTAAACAAAACAAAATTGATTGTAATGATGCCTACGAAAAATTGTGACGATTCAGGGTACGCTACCAATTTTCCTCCCCACCAAACCATTTTTTATAATATAAACCATATTTAATAACCGAGTTATTGAAACGCCCAAAGTATGAAACAAGGCGCGAACTCACGGTTATGGTTTTTTCATCCAGAGCATTTGTGCTCAGCATGGTAGAGACGCAATTTTTTAAACGCATTGCTGCCCCCGTTACATCTTTTGTCCGAAGATGCAAATAAATTCTGCAAATAAATTCTGTAAATAAGATCTGCAAATAAATTCTCACTTGCTGAAACGATTAGCGTGTTCTCGATCAACTTCATTACGTAGGACCTTTTCTTTTTTTTTCCAGCTTCTCATCAGCTCCAATATTTGACCGAACAGGCAAGACGAAGCGGCAACACGTCGTACAACTGCATCATTGACATACACGGATACAAGAAACAACTTGAAGCATAGTCGAAAACAAATGTTGCCTCGTAATAAACGAGCAATGACGGTCTTTAAAAAACACAATTACAGTATTGAATTTAGCCATAGTGTTATGCTTCGATCCGGTACTGATCTGGCTCATCGCAATTTATCTCATATCGTTTGTTTCAGCCTTTTTCCGTTCTACTGAATTATTCGATACCGAAAGGCGCAAAAATATTGCTTTTGAGTTCGCTCCAACAGTTGCTCCATATTTCTGTCTTGTTAACGTTGAGCACTTCTTATGTTCTCTTTGCATCTGCGATGTATTATCTACATGATATTCCACAGGTATTACAATTACAATAGCTAAGTAAGTGAACACTTTGTAATTTTATAAACACTTTTACAAGAAAATACACGATATTTGTCTTGTTTGCAACAAATATGTTCGTCGAAGAGTATTCCGTTTGAAATTCAAAATGTATTGGCATTTTCGCCAATTTTCCGGATTCTGTGGAATGGACCGACATTTTTTCAGTTCTTCGAACGTTTACAGTGTTTACTTGCTAGAATTTCCATACACTTTTATCGTACAATGAGGAGGATGTTAAAGAAAAACAACAGTACGAAGCTACGTTTATTTTTGCAGTGGAATATTCAAAATAAATTAATTGAGTTATTCATATTTTCAAACTTCGGCCGCAACCTGAATTTCATATAAAATTGGATTTAAATATTTCGACAAGAAAATTGTATCAATTCCATTTTTTTATATGAATGCATGATTGCTGACATTTACTTTTCTTTAATTTCGTCTATAGCAACCGTTTCTTACGTCATTTATTTCAATGAATCAAATCTAGTTTTATTTGCACAACTTTGAAGTTTTTTTTACAAAACAATGATTTTAAACTTACATATTCCTTCACGTATATACTACGCTACGGATTCTTGCACTTGGTACTATCTAACCATGCTCTTTTTCTTCATTTATTCCTCCAATACCCAGGTAGATCGCTACAAACAATGAATGTATTGTTTAGTAATATTAAAGTACACTTCATTTTTCGTTGACCAGCTAACATTTAATTTCCGTCCTTCTTTAAACCCGCCATAATACTACCTTATCCATCTCTTTATCGAAATCGACTTATTAATAGTCTAGAATATTTAATATACCCCAATATTATCTATTTTTGGTTATTAACGATGTTTACCATGTAATAACTAAAAACAGGTAATATTGGGCTACATTAAATATCCTAGACTATCAATAAGTTGATTTAATAAAGAAATTTATATATATATATACATATATATCGCTAATAAATAGATATCCATTTGATAAGACTTTTTGATACCGTTTGAATGTCGTTTTGTCAACTTTATGGATGCCTTTTGGACAACTTTTGGATGCCGATGACATCTTCGCATTCTAATGCCTTTAAGGGCATGTACAAGGTCAACATAACCTCACAATTTTCCAACCCAATTTTCTCATTGATGGTTACATTTTTTAGGAAAAACAAAGCATTAGGCTCTGGAGAATTCCCTGACGCAGAGCGTGATGATTTCCTTTTGCCCTAAATATTATTCATCTTTGAAGGATCTCTGTTCGAAAATTTCAGCTATATCTCTCGCACTCATATGTCACGTGGTGCATCTACACCGCCTTAAGACGGAATGACACCTCATCGCGGTCGGTATGGTAGAACAATTATAGATTCCCAAAAATCTCTGAAACGGCTCTTCAGATCCCGTCGAAACTTTGCCAAACGACGTCAAATAGATAGACGAATAGCTTCCAGCCCCTCAAATTTTCTAAATTTGAGAAAAAAAACTAGATTGGCTTATGATAAGCCAATCTACATTTTTTTTCTCAAATTCAGAAAATTTGAGGGGCTGGAAGCTATTCGTCTATCTATTTGACGTCGTTTGGCAAAGTTTCGACGGGATCTGAAGAGCCGTTTCAGAGATTTTTGGGAATCTATAATTGTTCTACCATACCGACCGCGATGAGGTGTCATTCCGTCTTAAGAGGATATCTTTCGGATATATCGATTCGATAACGTAACGATAACGTACCGACGATCGTTAAAAGTTAACCTCTGGTTGTCAATTTGTCAACCATTAAAAGTTGCCGTATAGTTAACCTATTGGATACAAATAAATTATCCGTGGAGCGGTCATCAGTGATACTATTTGTAATCCAAACTGGCATATTTTTGGACGACCGAAAAGTTATCCATATCCGTTTTGCCATATCTTTCGGATACCATATAGATAACATTTCGCTACCTTGGGCATTTCCTTGTCCGAATATATACGAGTGTCGCCCCCCTGAAAAGAAACTAATCCGCAGCAAACGAAACTAGCGACATTGTGCGCACATCTCGCGGGACTCCCCTCATTCGATGTACGGCCATCGAAGCGAAGGTAAAAAGCACGGATATATTGTATTCGTTAAAGAAGTCTCACAACAGTATACGAAATTGGGCATATTTGCCGAACGATATTACGGCAAATCAAACTACGAGCCGATTGCAGTAAAAAAGAAAAAGATTTGTTCGCCGCAGACAATAATGCCGAGAAAAAGTAAGAAAAAAAACAAGAACACAGGAAAGCCGAAAAACCGGGCTAGCAGCAATTCCGAAGTATGTCCTTTACAGTTTTACGCATGATTACGATATGTAGTTTTATGTAGATACCTCGAAATATCTGACATTGAGTAAAAATTCACATTTGTTCACGGGACACTTAGGTCGGATCGGACGTTTCAACGTCGCAGCGTTACGATGTCCAGTATCGCGAAAATCCCGTGAAATCCGACCTCGATCCCAACGAATACCGGTAACACTTTGCGGCACTAAAAAAAGTTCATATCTCACAAAGAGAAAAAAAAACTACCAAAGGATAGAGATGAAACAATGTTAATACGATAATCATAAATTTGTTTTTCAATCTTCATTAGGTGCATTAACTTCCTAACACTGTCAAGCGCATTGGGTCTCCTGCAACTGTATTTTGTGCATGCATTTGATTGTCGCTAAAAACAAATTTAGGCAATGAGACTGAAAATTGTAATCGACCATAAATCCTGCAGCTAGAAATATCAAGTAACCTGCGTCAAATTCATTGTCAATAAAGTCGCAACTGATTTTCCCAAAATATCTTGTAACTGTGATAGCAAAATTACGGGGACCCGGCGTCCGTTACTGCTCGATGAAGGCTAGGCACGTCGGCCATTTCATTGATGAGTGATCAAGGTCACTGATTTTTACCGATTGCTGATAGGTCCAAAAAAGATTGAATTCAAATTTTTCACGAGTCTTGGTAAATTACTTTAAAGGAAAAAAAGCAGCGAAATTCGGTTAGTTTAGCATAGTTTTATCAAATGAAATGATAGTGAATTGGAGGTAAAGGGCACTGATGCAGGTGTGACGAAGATAGCAACGACAATGTTTATGGCAAAGCAAGCGACATACAGATTGCATTTTTTTTCTTTTGGTATACTCGTCTTTTGCGGACCAACTTATTGTGATCGCGACCAAATCCTAATGAAATTTGCAATTTTTGATAAGTAGTGGCAAATTTTATAAAGAAATATTCAAAAAAAAGTTTATAAGTAACAAGGAGCAACGAGGAGCTTGCCTAAATTTTAGTATTTCCCTCATAAACAAACTATTGGATATTTCAAAAGCTTTGAAGTATAACTTTCAGAAACATTAAAGTTGAATCTTCATTGGACATACCTGCCTTCAAAAAACGAAATTGGTATTCTTTCATATTCAAATTCTTGAACATAAAAAGCTTGTGTTTTTTTACAGGGTGATTGAACTACCCAACGGCTTAGTAGCACTGTTAATTTCTTGCCCTGCCGATCCTTCCATTGAGACAGGTAAATCCGGACTTGGCATCCGAACTGGGATTGCGACTTCTTTATTATTTTGCTTTTGGGAACTTCCATTTTTCCATACGAAAAAAAAAAATTACCATCTTCCAAAAAAGGACCAAATGTTACATATGGTTCCAGAGTATGCCGAGCCTCATTGGTCCGAGAATTTGGACGGATTACCGGCTCGTCAAGAACAAGTGAGTACAGTAGAACCTCGCTTATCCTGTGTAATATGGGGAGAGTGTACCTCGGATAAGTGAAATTTCGGATAATACGGAAGTAAAGGAAGTAAGGAACAAAGTAGCAATATAGGACTACTCCACGCATAGGCATAGCAGATTCTTTCGTTTCATCCGTGATTCTCTGGATTATCCGAGGATACACCTCGGATAATGCGGAGCACTCTGATGAGTTGGGTGATCGTGGAACAGTGGTTAAGCGAAGGAAGTAGATCAGTCGGAAATAAAACGAAAATCGCCCGTTAATTTGTTATTGAATTTGCAATGTCCAAATAAAATGGTCCCACCAACGAAGTTAGTGAATGGGAAATAGTGACTTTTTTGCTTTCTTTTCAAAAACTAAAATAAAGTAGTATAAAAATGTTGAGATTCAGTTAAAAATCATATCTTGTTTGAGTTAAGGTATTCAACAAAAGGAAACAAAAAACGTACAACAAACATGGTATACTCAATGGAAACGAAAAATAAGAATTGAAATTTCGTTCGGGAGTATTTTGTACCCTCTGACAGACACATTCTTTCAGTGAGAATGTCTTTGTCAATTCATGAAGCAATCCTTGCCTATGTGCATTACGGCACAGTGCGAAAGAAATTAAACTCCTGCTCCTTAGGATAATATTATTAGGTGGAAAAAAATTGATGCCAAACTTGAGTTCTCCAACTCAAGCTGCCATATAATTGTCCCCACATAGTTTGGAAGGAAAATTTGCTTTTTATGTTCACACTTGAATGACTCAATAACTAATTAATGGTTATCAAATCTGGTTAAACATTCTTGAAACTAATCCCTAAAGCTTCTAACCCTCCGCGGGCACCCGGGGTCAAAATGACCCCAAGCGCAACTTTAAGCCAAAATTACTATTATAAGTTGTTGGCGGCCCGAGGGAGTGGCCTGCCTTCTAACGGCGCTTTGTAAGTATGTGTACTCGAATGTGGAGCAATTTTTTTTCTTAAACTGTTTCCCACTATGGGGCTCCTTTTTCCCTTAAACTATCATTTCTTAAGAGTACCAGCCTAAAATTTTATGTAAATAATTGAAGATTGCATGAGTTATGATTTTTTTTAGTAAAACGGCCTTATTTATGATCTGACCCGTTGCTGATTTTTTCCGCCATTTAAAAATTTGTTATCGGATGTTACTATTACTGTAGTCTGTATTATTTCAACACTATTATTTGAAGTGTTCAGAATTCAATTTTTCTTTCTCGAAAACACTCGAGGACCTACATACAAAAAACAAACTCACGCTAGTATGTACAATGACCATTTTTGTTTCTTTACGAGACTTCAGTATTCAATAAATTAATAAAAAAATGTTTTCTGATCAGAAACACGGATGCCCAGCAGTTTGCTGTCTGTGTCTAAACGCTGGATTCTTCAGTGATCCACGTCAGGTACCAGGTGTATCTCGTATATTGGGCGCTGCCATCATCGATCCAGTTCTGGATGACCCCACGGTAAACATTCTCCCTGGACAAAACTCGCAGCCATCGAAATTCGTCGCTCCTCGCAACCTCTCACGATTTGACATTTCAAATTGTATGCATCTCAGATTTCGAGCGAGTGTAAAAAAATCCTCAAACAGTCAGGCTCTCGTCAACTGCTTCCTTTGAGTGAGGCAACGATCTTCTACATCGAGGTGCCTCATCGCGTGTATCGCGAGGCTATTGGACGATTGGGGCACTCTCTCGAACATGCGGTCATATCGAAATATCATACGGAAACGAGTCGAGAAGCAGTCCTAAGGTAGGTACACTACTGGCGAAAAGTTTCCGGACAAAAGTTTAAAAGTGTGCCGGAACGGTTTTCTATGCCATTTCGCCGGTAGTTGACCTAGCCCAATTTAATAAACGACATTTTAAAGAGGAGGGATTCAACTTCATTTTGGCTTTTTTCAAAAAAATTACGATTTTTTTTACAATTAGCAACCGGTTTTGAAAGCATCAATCTTTCGTCGTTTTTCGTTCCTTTTGAGTGGACCCCGCTCGCAGTAGAACATTTTTTTACGCATTTTTTCGACCAAAATCATAAAGGGGGAAGTCTAAGCTTCAATTACGTTTTGGAAAAAAAATTCTACGATTTTTTTTCCAACACTATTTCATTTTTTGTGAAAAAATAGATCATTTGAAAATTGATCCAGAGTACGAAAACGATGAGATTTACAACAAAACCTCAAGATAGCAAACAAGTTGCATTGCTTCTTGTGAGTTCACGAGAATTTTTCGGATTTTTTTTCGAATTTTTTTTTTTACATCTATTTCCGGTCAAAGCTCGATTGATCTGTATAAAAAATTTAATTATATTATCGTTATGTTATTCAGATCAATCGAGCTTTGACCGGTAATAGATGAAAACAAAATTTGAAAATGAAAATCTGAATTTTTTTTCGTGAATTCACAACAAGCAATCCAACTTTTTTGCTGTCTTGAGGTTTTGTTGTAAATCTCATCGTTTTCGAACTCCGGAGCAATTTTCAAATTATCTATTTTTTCACAAAAAACGAAATACTGTAGGAAAAAACAATCGTAGAAATTTTTTTTAAAAACGAAATTGAAGCTTAGGCTTCCCCCTTGATGATTTTGGTCGAAAAAAATGCGTAAACATTTTTTTTGCCACAAACGAAGTCCACTCAAAAAGGAACAAAAAATGGTCGTTTTCAAAACCGGGTGCTAATTATAACAAAAATCGTAAATTTTTTTGAAAATAGCCAAAATAAAGATAAATTCCTCCTCTTTAAAATGCCGTTTATTACATTGGCCTAGGTCAAACACTGGCGAAATGGCATAGAAAACCGTTCCGGCACTCGTTTAAACTTTTCGCCGGTAGTGTATATACTAACGAAAACCAACGATTCTTCCAATAATCATAATTCATGTCTGAGTATGTTTGTCGTTGCTTTAATCATTGCTATTGCCATTCAGTCTTCAGCACACTCGCAGGATGTGCTTGACACCGGAGAGAGAGGAAGAACACATATTAAGCCAGGTCGTTTCAAAAGGACATCCGGGAAAGACGTTCGCCGAAGATTATTTGGAAAGTCTACGTCAAGTAGACGGCGACAAAGTGTACAGAGAGGTGCAGAAATTTCGTAAGCGTCATTACAGCGCAGATCGTATGACAGTTGTGATGAAGGTACGTCGCGCAGCATTTTTTGGGCACCCTGTGATGTGGAAATTTTGTCGGTGCCCCGCTATGGCAATCTCCTGCGTCAAACAGCGTTAGCCTGAGCCAATACTCAGATCGGTGACCGCATAACCGCGCGTCGACTAAAGAACGAGACACCGTTTCACTGAGTTTCCGGTCGTAACAGCAGACGCGTTGCCTGTACCGGCCCAAGTCTTTTAAAGTTTTCCCGTGCCCTCGTGCAAATGCGATGTGGTAGCGCATTAGACAAACAGTGGTTGCGGAAAACACTCCGGGCTAGGGGGGAGCTCCAAGAAAGTGGAAAAAATGAGTGACAAGTTGGGGCACAAATACTAGAGAAGAAATTCTATACGTCCGCGAGTCGACAGATCGTTAAAATTTTACAGAAAATAAAATGCGATACGGATTTCTTCCTAAGAATTATTTTGCTACAAAAAATGAATTCCTCGATACCATAAATTTTTGATGATAATTTTGCGCAAATCGAAGAAAAAAGCATCAATTATATAACAAACATAACATTTTTTACGATTTGTTCATTACAAAATTTCGAATATGTACATTTTTATATCGGTTTATTTTGATTTTTGTTCATTTTTTGTCGTTAAAGTGTAATTTGAAATGGTATTGAAGTTTTCATAGTTGAAATGTAACGGATCTTTAAACATAATTTCCTTATTTTTTATTATTTTTTGCAGATATCGATCCTAGATCTCTAAATAAGTATCTTAAAAAATTATTAATCGTTTTTCGTTGCTAACATTCATTAAAAGACATTTCAGCAATTCTACAACGATTCATTTTCATTGTATTCAAATATTGCAAATATCAATCTCATCTTTTGGATCACATAGGCGAAGCTGCCGCTCGATACGTTGGAAACTTACGCAAAGGAGAGTTTTTCGAGAATAACGAACAACCGTCTGCCACCCGAACTCTTTGATTCGTACAATTTTGCAAATTCCGTCGAGTATAAGAAATTTCGAAGAATTTGGCGCATAGATTCAGCCGATTGCAACGAGGTATGCATTTTTCAAAATGTCAGTGAAATTCGTTCCCCGATTCTACACTAAACAGCGAATGCGTATGTGATTTATTTAATCAGATATACGTCAAATGGATAGTACCGCCATCGAATTGGCTCTACAGGACGAAATCTCTCGAGTTCCTCTGTTGGCTCTTTAGCCGCGGTGGTGAGGGCTCGCTGATGAGTTATTTGAGAATGAAAAAATGGGCAACGGAAGTTCGTGGCCGAATTCTCGGCGATCAGGCATGGAACAATTCGCTGTACAGCACATTTTGCGTCTCGGTATCACTTACGGCAAGCGGCAATTCCGGAAATAAACTCGATGTTCTCGACGCGATATACTCGTACATCAACTTTTTGAGAAGAGAAGGACCGCAGAAAAGTATCTACGATGAAATTCGTATCATCCGAAATGCCGAATTCAAGTAAGGGGGATGAGCAAGCATTTTTAGACACTCAGGGCGACTTCAAACTATTTTCTTTGAAGATTTCGCAAAGCTTCTTTTGGTTTCTTCAGCGAAAACAGGCAGTCAGAATGATAAAAATTTAATTGATTTCCTACGTTAATCACAAGTGATTGGGCACAAGAACAAGGACTTGCACAAAGTTTAATTACATTGTAATGAGTATAAATATTCCGTTTTGTAGTTTGTACGTACATTTTCAAAGTTTCATGCTGCCGGATGATGCTGAAGCTACATGCTGGTGCACGATACCAATATTTCTTTGGAACGCAGTTCGTTTTCCAGTTTCTACATTTTTTTTTATCAGCCAGTTTGATTGTACTAGGCTTTTTCTAGTATTTATCGTTTCAGAGAGAACTTGAGTAAAAAAAAAAATAGCCGCGCATTTGAAAATGGTAGACACCTACTTCTTTAAAAGCGATTTTCGTTGGAAATGACGAGCTCAATTATTATCTAAATAAAAAATTATGATTCCACACTGAAGACTGAAGAGATGTTTCCCGAAGGGACTGTTTTTTGTTCCAACTCGACGCGACGTTCCATTCTCAACTCATTATTGCAAAATGTTCAAACGTAGAAATAGGCAAAAATTGCAATCAAAACTTTGAAACGCCGATAAACAAGAATCCGCAATTCTGAACTTTTTGCTGTTGAATTTTACTGAGTAAGGATGCAACCGTCCAAAAATGAAACGAAATTTTTTTTTCTGCAAGCTCGCTGCCTATCCAAAAAAAATTATACAATAAAGCAATGACATAGTAGTCTTTGATTGAAGGATTGAAACCGTTAGGGAAAGTGCAAGTAGTTTTAGTTTCCCTGCACTAACAAGGAGACGGCACGACCGTGGGGTTGGGGATTTGGCCGAATTTTTTTGTGCTGAAAGAGGACCCCTAGCACGCCTTATGAGTTTAAAATGCCAGGCCCTCGTCGAGGGCCGTTTTAGACGGTTAGGGCTCGGTCTTTTGCGCTGGAGGTCTCACGTTCGATTCCTCCTTCGGATCTTTTTTTTTTTATGAACAATTATTCAAAACGTTTCTCATCCTTACATTATTTTTTAAAATTTATTTACATTATTTCTTTTAAATTATTTTAATTTTTTTTAAATTATTTTCTTTATTTTTTCAATAAAACATTTCATAACGGTGGGTTTTTTATTTTTCATTGTAAACAATATGAGGAGGAACATTGGGTTTTCAATGAGAATAACAAAGTCGATTAGGGAAAATTCAATTTTTATTCATATAATAATTATATACAAAAATCGCAGTGGTAATTATCGTAGAAACAAACAAAGCAATAATTTTTGCGACATCTTGCGCAACATATAAAAGCGGATTTTTTTACAATCGCAGGGAGTTTGCAATACGTCCGTACAAAAACATGTCCCATTAACATTCATGAAAATGTTTCTAGTACCTGATAATTTCGAGGCAAATCAGGCGTATTGAATCATGTCTCGGAATATTGGAGACGATAATTGATGGTGAATTATTGAATGGAATTGAACGCGAGACCTCCGGCGCAAAAGACCGAGCCCTAACCGTCTAGACTAGACGGCGGCTCGACAAGTGCCTGACATTTTAAACTCATAAGGCGCCCAAGAAACTTTGAATCGATTTTTCTCGAAATTTTCCGAGGAGTGCGTCCTACTACTTTAACCACGTGAGGTGCTAGGGGTCCTCTTTCACCACAAACAAATTCGGCCAAATCCCCGACCCCACGGTTGTGCCGTCTCATTGTAAGCGGTTGCGATAATCGATACAATTGCAACAAAGGGTCGAAAGTATCCGCAACATAATTAGAAAATGTAAACTCGATAATGAAAAGAAGTTCCCGTTGAATAATAGCTCGCAAATATATTTTTGTAGATACCGACACGCTGAATTAAGGTGTATGACAGACTTTGCAGAACTAGCCACAGACATGCACGTCTTTCCATCCACCGATTACTTTGCCGCGCCCTCTTTTTGGTACGAATACGATCCCGTTTCGCTATCGACTTGCTTGGATCTGATGACACCCGCGAAAGCGTGTATCGTGGTAACTGACGAAAGTTTTGGCAAGCGTCTCGACAATAAGTTGACTTGCCTCGTTAGAGATGAGAGAAGCAAAGATATTCCGGAAGATTGGATCGACCGGTGGCAGACCGCGAAGCCGTTGCCAGGCTTCAAGCTACCGGGACGCAACATCTTCTGTCCCGACGATTTGCGGATGGTCGACGCGCCTGGGGTTCTTCGGAAATACCCTATCAAGGTGCACTCGGACAGTATGTCCGAAGTGTGGTACAGATTTGATCCAAAATTTCGAGGGCCCGAGTGTCGCATGAATTTCTGTTACTTGAGTCCTCTCCCATTGGAGTCGCCGGAAAAGTAAATATTCGTATTAGGTGTACAACTTAGTTCGGTCCGTTTTCAAAAGATGGCTCTAGGTGCTATAAATGGTTGACGACAACAGTTGATTTTTGCTGTATCGTGAAGTATCAACATCTCTTAACCAAATATCGTTTACAGACCTTTGAGTTTTGCGCATCAAGTCTAATTTTTACTGCGGTGCAAATGTCGAATTTCGTCCCAAATAAGCACAATTTGCGGGAAGTGTTGATTTTCTGTTTCAATTAGAAGAAAAGTGCAGCTGAAGCCCACCGAATGCTTGTGGGACCATCACGGGAGACTTCTACATTCAACAATTGATCCGTTTAAAGCGAGCTATAGCCGAAAAACGTCCAGAATATGCGACCAGACACGAGTCCATAATCTTTCAACATGACAACGCTCGGCCTCACGTTGCTATTGTGGTTAAAAACTATTTGGAAAATAGCGGGTGGGAAATTCTGGCTCACCCGCCTTATAGCCCAGACCTTGCCCCTTCCGACTGCCATTTGTTTCGATCGATGCAGAACGCTTTGACTGGAATACGCTTCACGTCACAACAGGGTATCAAAAATTGGCTCGATTCATTCTTGGCTTCAAAAGATGAACCCTTCTTCCGCGACGGAATTCATAAATTACCAGAAAGATGGGGAAAAGATGGGGCTAGCGGTGGACCATATTTTAATTAACGGAGACTTTGTCCTTGGAGTGCCATATTTCAGGTGTTTACATTTTATTTTTTTTAAAGGAAACGAGTAAAGCTTTTTGAGTGCGGTTTTTTCTTGCTTTTATTCATGATATACAGAACGTTAAAAAATTTAAAAAAAAAACCAAAATGGCGGCCGTTGCAGCTCCGCGAAAACAGGTCCTCAAATCGTGGGAGGTAAACGGCTGACATTACTGCCCCCTCTTTGTTGATCTGAAACACAAATTCAAAGCATATTATCAATATGTGACCCTTTGGTCATGGAATGACGGATGGGTTTTTCGTTTAGTACAAATTTCGGAAAATGGCGGCAATTTAAAAAAAATCGAATTTTCGCGTTTTTTTTCGCATAAAAAGATAAATAATAAATGCAAAAATGTATCTATCGAAAAAACGATCCGTCATTCCGTGAAGACATATTTTCTGAGTATGCTCTCGAAATTTCAGGTCGATATGTTAATTACAGCGGTCAGGAGAATGTCAGCCATTTTTAAAAACGTGTTTTCGAGAAAAACGCGTTTAAAGTTTTGTAATGTGTTTACACAAATGTGTTTATAATTACCGCTAATCTGCAATGCCTGGTCCATAGAGGCATCCCTCCTCTTCTAGCTGCTCATGTTGAGCTCAAATTGATTTTTTGAAAATTTCAAGGACAATGTCTCCCTTAATGTATTAATTCTTTTTATCATTCAAATAAGTGCGTATTTTAAGCAAAAAAACGGACCGAATTAAGTTGTACACCCAATATTTTACAGCTGTTGTCTGTTCGACTAAATATCGTTTCAAAGCGAACGTTTCCGATCGAATCGTTTGACGTTACTTTCCAGTGCGGCAATGCAGGGGGTGTTCACGCTGGTTCTCCGGCATTTGGTGCAGGATGAGTTGTATCCTGCGTCGTTAGCTGGATTGTCATATACGATTGAGTCGTACTTTTTGGGAGTGGGAATAGGAGTGAGCGGTTATACCCAGAAACTTTCGGTAAGACAACAGAGAGCATTCTTGTCAAAAGAGTAAACGGCAATGATACTAATTTTGAAAATTTTAGCTTTTGACACAGGCCTTAGCCCAGTCGATACGAAAAAGTTACCACTCCTTGACGAAAGGTTTATTCGAAACGAAGAAAGACGAACTATTCGTCCTATACAGCATGGGCTTGCGCTCTGATAGAAATCTGGCACAGTAATGTTTCATTATGATGTTGCAGAAATACGACATATCGCTTGTCAAAGAAAAATAATCTAATTGGTAATGTTCTTCAAGGGAAATCGCGCGTGCAGGTTCATTACCTGGACAATGGACCACAGTCGAGAAGCTTGCGGCACTGCCGTGTCTCCAGTATGAGAGATTTCAACATTTGGTGAAGCATTTCGCCGATCGAGTTTACATCAAATTCCTCGTGGAGGGAAACATTGCCGAGGACGATGCGGTAAAAAACGCTCTTAGAGTCGTTGAAATGTCGCAGTGCGGACCCTTGCCACGTGACATGATACCGCGATTCGGAACAAACAAGATGCCACGTGGAAAACATTGCTGCACAGTCAAGGCTTTTGGACTTAATAGCTCGAACGTGATTGTCAAAAATTACTATCAGTTCGACGATTCTTCGGTGGAATTGGGCGGAGTACTCCGGCTTCTTGTCGTATGTAATCGTGTCACGGTCTCACATTTTTGCAGGGATTTCCTTCCCGAATCTGTGTACCATTCAAAATAAGCTTTTGAAATGCGTGAGATGCGTCTGCTTACATTTTAGGCGTTGTCAACGAATTCGGCTGTCCAGGGTCTTCGTAAATCTGATTTTCGAACTGCAGACGATTTCACGGCCGCCATCACTGAACCTGGCGTTAACAATTATGTCCTGGGAATGGGCGTTTCCAGTACATCAACTATTAACGCAAAGCTAATTGCGTCTATTGACGCGGAGATCGAAGAACGACAACAAATTGTGCGTGATTTCCTCAAAAGGTGTATAGGTACCACGTGGAGGTATACTAGAGATGCGGTTATTGCAGCTCAGCGCAAAATCGCCAACATTCTTTCAATCGAATTCGATAATAACTGGATCGCCATTATGACAGGCGAATATGCTTTTGGCATTGATTCGCGTCAATTAGACGCTCTGCGCAAAATGAATTTGGCAGATTTTCACAAATGGTTTAAGTATATTGCGGACGCTTCAAACATTCGCAAGCTGAGCGTCCGAATTGTCGGCGACAAATACAGCCGGACTGATTTTTCAACTGTGAAAACTCGCCCAGATAAATCCAAAACCGGATCAAATCATTGTCGTGAGTATGCCGCTCAGTCTTCACCAACGTGCGTTAGCTTTCCGTACGCCAGTATCGCATATCTCCGGGGACCCCAATTTTTCAATTTAGTAATTTATCTCAAAAATAAATTATAAAGGTAACATTGAAAATAATAATTGTCCATGGCTGTTACGACAAAGATAACAGGTTGAACCTTTTGAATGCATTGTGGACAACTGAGTCGCTCTGAAAAAAATATTGTTTGCGATGGTTACTTCGAAGAATTGTGGGTATCTGGGGTCTTCAACAATTTTTCTTCCCCACCAAACAATTCTTTATCCCCTTATCGAGTTATCGAGACGCCCGAAGGATGTAGCAAGGTGCGTGTACTCATTGTAATCGGTTTATTCATCCAGAGTATTTGCACTCAACATGGTAGAGACGTAATTTTGAAAAAGCATTCCTGCCCTTCTTACATGTTTTCTCCGAAGATGTGCGAGAGATCTGCACGGAAATTCTCACTAGCTGAAGAGATCGGCATGTTTTCCATCAACACATTCGATCTGTTTTTTTTCCAGCTCTTTATCGGCTCGAATATTTGACCGAACACGCAGGACAAAGCGGAAACACGTCGTATAACTGCATCACTGACATATACGGATTCAAGGAACAACTTGGAGAATCGTCGAATACAAATGCTACCTTGTAATAAACGAGCAAGAAGGTCTTTAAAAAAGACAATAACAGTATCGAATTTAGCCGTAGTGTTATGTTTCGATCCGATACTGATCGGGCTCGTCGCGATTAATGTAATATCGTTTGTATTCGATTTTTTCCGCTTTACTGAATTATTCATTACCGAAAGGCGCAGACAAACTGCTTTTTATTTCATTTTACTCCACATTTATGTCTTGTTAACTTCAAGCACTTATGTTCACATATACATCTGCGATGTATTATCTACGTAATATTACACAGGTATTATAATTACAATAGCTAAGTAAGTGAACTTTTCGACTTATATAAGACCTATTAAAATAAAGTGCAAGATACTTGTCATGTTTTTAATTAATATGTCCATCGAAGCGCATGCCGTTGAAAATTCAAATTTGGATTTTCTAATTTTTCCAATTCTGTGGAACCTACCGACATATTCTCAGTTTTTTCAGCCCTCCGACATTCACAGTGTATACTTTTTATCGTTTCCATTCACTTTTATCGTACAGTGAGGAGGATGTTAAAACACAACAATACGGAACTGCCTTTATTTTTGCAGTAAAATATTCAAATGAAACTTATTTAATCTTTAACATATCCCAACTTCAATCACAACCGGAATTTCATATAAAATTGAATTGAAATATTTCGACAAGAAAATTGTATCAATTTTACTTTCTACATGAATTCATCATTTCCGACATTTACTTTTCGTTAATTTCCTCTGTAACAACAGCATTCCTTACGCTATTTATTTATTTTTTTCGAGTTGCTCGTAAAGTCATGGACCCGGTTCCACAGCTCTTGCTTATTAAACAAGGGGGGAAAACGTCATATTTTAAGTTGTCTCAATCGTAGCTCGTTCGCGCACGCACTAATATGTAGATTCGGTCGGTGTGATGATGACTGGTGGTTCTCTACTCCCGTAGTTCTCGGCGGCTTGTTCAGGTTCTATAAGGTCAGTGAAGGTTAAAAGCGGGAAAAGGTATTTGCGTTTCGTCTCTTTGGTACAGTGACTGACTCATCAGTAGGGCTGGGTCACTGTACCCTCCCCAGGACGCGCTAGGGTACGGAGACTCTTTGCGCTACGGATTAAGTTCTCGGGGAAAGACTTGCATACAAGCTAACACATGCCTTTGTGACCGCTTACGAAAAACGCTGGAACGAGGTCAACCTGATGACCGCGCAGCGGCAAGATGGTGAACTAGGCAACAGAAACACAATGATTCGTTCGTACGTGACACTTCCGGCAAAGCTGAAACAAAGCGCGCCCTGCCTCGACGACGTAATATTTAAGCGGAACGATCAGAGACCAATTTTGGCCTCAAAAAGTCAAATTTAATTAAAAGCGTGGGGCTGGAAAGTTTCGATAGAACGCATAAATTCGAATGTATATTAAAAAGCAACAAAATCGTCGTCACTCGGCTCTATGATCTTTCCTAAACAAAAGAATCTGATCTGCAGAAAACGACACTAGCGACAAAGGGCGCCAATCTCGCGGGACCGCGGGACCCCCCTCATTCGACGTACGGCCATCGAAGCGAAAGAAGAAAGACCGGATATATTACATTCGGTGGAGAAGTCTCACAACGGCATACGAAATCGGACATATTTACCGAACGCTATCACGGCAAATCAAACTATAAGCCGAGCGAAATAAGAAGGAAGAAAAAATTAATCGACGCTGGCAACAATGCCGAAAGAAAATAAGAGAAAGGACAAAAACACGGGGACGCCAAAAAACAGGCCTAGCGGCAATCGCGAAGTATGTCTTACGATTTTACGCATGATTACGAAATGTAGCCTTATGTAGACAACAATGGAAATAATACTGAGAACCAACAAAATAATATTTCTTCACTCGGGACACTTAGGTCGGATCGGACGTTTCAACGTCGCAGCGTTCCGATGTCCGGTATCGCGAAAATCCTGTGAAACCAGACGTCGATCCCAACGAATACCGGTAACACTTTGCGTCACTAAAAAAGTTCTATCACAGAGAGATAAAAACTCTATTAAAGCATTAGGATGAACAATGTTATGGAAATTGTTACAAATTTGCTTTCAAATCTTTTTTAGGCGCATTAGCCTCCTAACACTGTTGAGTGCATAGGGTCTCCCGGGATTCCATTTTGTGCATGTAATACTTTGATCGCTAAAAACAAGTTTGGGAAATGAGACTAAAAATTGTTATTGACAGTAAATCTTGCAGGAAAGAATATCAACTTACCTCTTATAAATTCATTGTCGATAAAAGTTACAACTGATTTTCACAAAGTATCTCGTAGCTGCCATCGCAGAAATGTGGGAACCCCACATTCTCGATGAAGGCTAGGAGGGTCAAGTGTTTTGTTGATAAGGGATTAAGGTCACTTATTTATACGGATCACTGATAAGTCCAAAGAAGATTGAATTCGAACTTTCCATGACTTTCGTTAAATTACGTTAAAGAAAAAAAGGAACTAAATTCAGTTAGCTTAGCATAATTTAAAACAATAAAAGAATAGTGAATCGGAGGTGAAAGGAATGCACGTGTGAGGAAGATAGCAAGGACAATGTTTGTGGCAAAACAAGTGACACATACAGATGGCAGTTTTTTCTTTTGCTATACATGTCTCTTGCGGTTAAACTGACTGTGATTGCGACTTCCAAATTCTAAGGGAATTTGCAATGTTTTATAAGGAATGGCTAATTTTATAAGAAAATATGCAAAAAAATTTATAAGCAACGACGAACAATGAGAAGCTTGCCCAAATTTTACCATTTTCCTGATGCAATTGGATATTTGAAGAACTTTTAGAAACAAAAGTTGAATCTCGACTGGCCATACGTACTTCCAGAAAAAGAAAACCGTATCCTTTAATAATCAAATTCTTCAATGTCAAATGCTCATAATGTGTCTTTTTTACAGGGTGATTGAACTACCCAACGGCTTAGTAGCATTGTTAGTTTCTTGTCCTGCCGATCCTTCCACTGAGAACGGTAATTCCGGACTTCGCATCCGAACAAGAATCGCATCTTTATTATTTTGCTTAGCTATCACTTGTCTTTGACATGGTCCAACATTACTTTCTTCTGTCGATATTGGTTGTTTTTTCATATCTATTTTGGATAAAACAAATTATTTTCCATACTTCCAAAAAATTACCAAATATTACTTACGTTTCCAGAGTATGCCGAGGCTAATTGCGCCGCACAGTTGGAAGGACTAACGGCTCCTAAAGAACAAGTGAGTAGTTGAAACTGTGCTTATACGAATGTTGAAAACAATTGTTTCTCCTTTTCCCACATTTTCAACCGTTTTCAACAGGTTTTCATATTCCTGATACTTCGAGTGGAAGTAGATTAGTTTGAAATAAAACAAAAATCGCCCTTTAATTTTGTAATTGAACTCACAATGTCTTTCCAAATAAAATTGTCTGACCCACCAACGAAGTAATTGACTGGGAAATAGTGACTTTTCTGCTTCCTTTTCAAAAACACTAAAAGAAAGTAGTATAAAAATGTTGAGATTCAGTTAAAAGTCATTTCTTGTTTGAGTTAAAGCATTTAACAAAATAAAACACGTACAACAAACACCGTATATTCAATGGAAGCGAAATGTAAAAATTGAAGTTTCTTTCTGCACCATTTTTATCTTCTGACTAACATATTCTTTCATTGAGAAGTTTTCGTGATTGTTTCATCTCAAGGGCATGGTGCAAAAAAAATTAAACTCCTACTCGTTCAGACAATATTATTAGGTACAAAAAATTTGATGCAGAACTTGAGTTCTCCACCTTAAGCCGCTATATAATTATTGCCCCCGCATAGCTTGGACGGAAAATTCGCTTTTTATGTTCAAACTTGAATGACTCAATAACTAATTAATATTCATCAAATCCGGTTAGAAATTCTGGGAGCTAATCCCTACAGCTTTTACCCCTACACGGTCGCCCGGGGTCAACATGACCCCAAGCGCAACTCTAAGCCAAAATTAGTATAATAAGTTGTTGGTGGCCAAGGCAACTGCCTTCAAACCGTACTTTGGTGTACCCTTCGTGAGTACAAACTAAGGTAGGATGTGGAGCTTTTTCCTTACATTATCACATTTCAAGAGTATCACCTTAAAATTTTATGAAAAAAATTGGAAAACTTCAAGAGTTACGATCTTTTAGTCAAAAAGGGCCTTTTTTACAGCATTGGCCTGTTGCTGATTTTATTCCGCTATTTTAAAATTCGATTCAAACATAATACCGATCGTGCCACATTCTAGTATGTTCATACTAATGTGCCGAGCCATTCGATACGATCAACGCGGCAATTGTTTCAAACATGGCTGGGATCATTGCGACCCCTTGTGACCAGCGTGTTATAGCCAGGACGTGTGACCGCGAAGGGTTCAAACCTATGTTACAATCTCCATAATGATGATTATCCCACAAATAAGAGCTTTAAAAAAAATGTATGCGTTGAAAATAAATAAGGCATTTTTCAAAGAGCTAGAATTTGGATGAAAATAATGATATCGTCATATTTTAAAAAACTCGTCAAATATTAGCTAGTCATTGATTTATTTGAGTTAATCTTCCGTGTAAATCGAATAGGGACTATTACGATCGGATTCAAGTCTATTATTTCAACACTATTATTTGAAGGATTCAGGATTTAATTTTTTTTTCTCGACATACCCTGATATGCGCCCAGTAAAGTACTCCAGGGCCTACATACAAAAAAGAAACTCATGTAAATATGTACAATGACCATCCTCGTCTCCTTGCGAGACTTCAGTATCAAAAATATAAACAAAAAAAATGTTCTGCTCAGCAATTCAGAAGCCCAGCAGTTTGCTGTCTGTGCGTAAACGCTGGGTCCTTCAGCGATCCACGTCAGGTACCGGGTGTATCTCGTGTATTGGGCACTCTCCTCAGCGATCCAATGTTTCTGAATGGCCCTGAGGTAAACATTCTCCCTCGACAATAACCGCAGCCATTGAAATTCTTCGCACCTTCTCATCATTTGATATTTCAAATTGTACGCATCTCAGATTTCGAGCGAGTGTGAAAAAGTCCTAAAACAGCCAGACGCTCGTCAACTAGTTACACTGAGTGAGGCAACGATGTTCTACATCGAGACCACGCATCACGTGTACCGCGAGGCTATTGAACGGTTGGGGCACGCTCTCGCCAGTGACGTCATATCGAAACATCAGACGAAAATGAGTCGACGGATGGTGTTACTATGGTAGATACTAACGAAAACCAACGATTTTGTTGTTATTATTCTTCTTATAGTTTTTCCAATAAGCGTCATGAATGTCTGAGTACGTTTGTCGTTGCTTTAATCATTGCTATTGCTATTCAGTTTTGGGGACGGACCAAATGTGTCCCTGACACCGCAGGAAGAGAGGGAACGCATATTTAGCCAGTTCGTTTCAAAAGAACATCCGGCAAAGACGTTCAGCGGAGATTATTTGAAAAGGCTTCGTCAAGTAAAGAACGACGAAGTGTACAGAGAAGTGCAGAAATTTCGTAAGCGCCATTACAGCGCACATCGTATGACAGTTGTAATGAAGGTAAGGCGCGCCGCTTTTTGAGTAGGCACAAGATGTTAGTCGTCAAATTTATCTTAACAGCGTTGGCCTGAGCCAATACTTGGATCTGTGACCGCATACCCACGCGCAGACTACTGAACGGAACACTTTCACTGAGTTTCTGGTGGTAACAGCAGACCATCCGCATGTAACGGCACACGCCTTTTAAGGTAGACCGAGCGCGCGCTCTTGATTTCTACAGATTTGTTCAAATTTTAACCAGACATCGCAACTTTTAACGCTGCATTGAAATTGAAATAGGATAATTTTCCGTTAAAAATATTTGCCCCTATAATAAGAAGACATGGTAACACCGCATCGTTCCACGTATCCAATGATGTAAGTTTGGGCGGCACATTTAAATAATACCGCAACACAAATTTTTCTTTGGAAGTAATTTTTAATCGAACAATGTTTTTAATCAGTGATAAATTGACCAACACTTTTATTTGTTAACGAAGATAACATAAACAATATAAAATATTAATATTTATAACGCAAATATTTTTTTATGAGGAACGTTTTTAACTTTAGAAACACGATAATTATTATTTTTGTTCTCAAAATATTCAACCACACTGTTCTGCTGTGTTGCCATGTCTTCTTATTGTAGGGGCCAAATATTTTTTGCGGAGAATAATTCTGTCTTTACTGAACGTTTTTTAGCAAAACTGAATAATAAAGACAATCCAAACTTTTGTCACTCTTTCCATACCTAGTTTGCTGTCTAAGCATGATTTGTTTAAAAAAATTTATAAACACAATAGAATGGTACGACGAATTACGCGACCTGACTTTCGGTCAATGCAGACCGTGCAGTGTTAAAAGTTGCAATTTAAAACTCATTATTTCCCAACCGAAATAGTCGACTGTTCTGAAATTTCACTCAAACATGCGTAATGATATGAACTGTGTCTGGTTAAAGTTTGAACAGAACCTATAGAAATCAAGAGCGCGCGCTCGTTCTAGGTTAAAGTTTGCCTGTGCCTTTATGCAAACGCGATGTAGTAGTGCATTAGGAAACCAGTGGTTGCGGGAAACACTTCGCGGCGAGGAGGGTCTTCAAGAAAGTGGAAAAAATGCGTGACAAGTGGGATGAGAATCTATGAGTCCACCATTCAACGGATCGTTAAAAATTTCAAGAAGATACAAACGCCATGCGTATTTATTTCTAAGAATTATTTCGCTACAAAAAAATTAATTGCTCGGTAACATAAACGTTTGATGATAATTTAGTACAAATTGGAGAAAAAAGCATCAATCATATAACAAAGATGAACATTTTTATGATTTGTTCATTGAAATATTTCGATATGTACATTTTAACATCGGTTTATTTTCGTCTTTATTCTTTATTTTTTGCAGTTCAAGTGTAGTTTTGAATGTTATCGAATTTTTCATCGTTGGAATGTAACGAATTTTCAAATATTCTTATTTCCGTATTTTTTATTATACTAATCATTTTTTGCAAATATCAATGGTAGATCTCCAGAAAAGCATATTTAAAAAATGATAAACAGCGTTTCATGCTAAGATTTATTAAAAGAAATTTCAGCAATTCTTCAATGATCGAATTTCATTGCTTCCAAATATTGCAAACTTTAATCTTATCTTTTTGATCACATAGGCGGAGCTACCACTTGATACGTTGGAAACTTACGCGAAGGAGTGTTTTTCGAGAATAACGAACAACGGCCTGCCACCCGAATCCTTTAATTCGTATAATTATGCGAATTCGGTCGACAATGAGAAATTTCGAAGAATTTGGCGCATCGATTCAGCTGATTGCAGCGAGGTATGCATTTTTCGTAATGTCGGTAAAATTCTTTCCCCGGTACTTGATTATCGGCCGTGATCGTCAGTCACTTTTAACGGCGATTGCGTATATGGATTATTTCACCAGATATACGTCAATTGGATAATACCGCCATGGAGTTGGCTGTACAGGACGAAATCTCTCGAGTTTCTGGATTGGCTCTTTAGCCGCGGTGGTGCGGGCTCGCTGAAGAGTTATTTGACAATGAAAAAATGGGCAACGGACGTTCGTGGACGAGTTCTCATGGAACCTGCATGGCACAATTCGCTGTACAGCACATATTGCGTTTCGGTAACACTAACGACAAGCGGCAATTCCGAAAATAAACTCGATGTTCTCAACGCGATATATTCGTACATCAACTTCTTGAGAAGAGAAGGGCCGCAGAAAAGTATCTACGATGACATTCGTATCATTCGAAATGCCGAATTCAGGTAAGGGGGCAAGGGGCGAAAGGAGAGTATTTTGAGACACTCGCAGTGACTTTCAGGTATTCCTATCGCTTCACACTAGTCATACCACTGATCATACTTGAAACTTGTAGAATTTATATTTTTTAAATATGCAAAAAAAAACATTTGTAATAACTAAAATTTTCCATTTGTAAACTGTTCAATGAATGTTTACATTTAATTAGATGAATGAAAAAATAGTTATTCCAACGATTCGCGCAGTATTTCTAGGTTTGATGTTTGGCAACATTGGTTCTATCTCCGTCTCTTTTTACCCAACCAGGCGAATTTACCCTCCATGCTTTTCGAGGTCGGCTTGTTTGTGGATATTTTCGCGTACAAATTTCACGGAATGTTCTTGAAATGACACTTAACAATGTACAAAAGGTTTCAATAAATTTACTCTATCCATACAGATGAAAAAAATTCGCAAAAAAGTGATTTTTTTTTCACGCTGAAACGCCTATCCTCCCCTTAATGCAATTACATAGTAGAATTTGATTGAAGGATGAAAACTATTAGGGAAAATGCAAGTAGTTTTTGTTTAATTGCATCGAGCGGTTGTGATATACAATACAATAGGATCAAAGGACCAAATGTATCCTCAACATTATTAGGAAATATTAACTCTCTAATGACAAGAGATTCCCGGCGATTAGTAACTCGCAAATACGTTTTTGTAGATACCGACTAGATGTTTTAAGGGATTGCATACACTTTGCACGTCTAGCCGCAGACATGCACATCTATCCATCCACTAATTACCTCGCCGCGACCTCCATCTGGTACGAATACGACCCCGTTTCGCTATCGACTTGCTTGGATCTGATGACCCCCGCGAAAGCGTGTATCGTGGTAACTGACCAAAGTTTTGGCGAGCATCTCGACATTGAGTTGGCTTCCTTCGTTAGAGATAAGAGAAGCACAGATATTCCGGAAGATTGGATCAAGCAATGGCAGACCGTGGAGCCGTTGCCCGACTTCAAGCTACCGGAACGCAACATTTACTGTCCCGATGATTTGCGGATAATCGATGCGCCTGCTGTTCTTCCGAAATATCCTATGAAGGTGCACTCGGACAGTATGTCCGAAGTGTGGTACAGATTTGACCCGGAATTTGCTGGGCCCGAGTGTCACATGAAGTTCTGTTACGTCAGTCCTCTCCCATTGGCGTCGCCGGAAAAGTAAATATTCGTATTTCACAGCTGTTGCCTGTTCCACTAAAGATTGTTCCAAAGCGAACGTTTCCGATCTATCCGTTTGACGTTACTTTCCAGTGCGGCAATGCAGGAATTGTTCACGATGGTTCTCGGGGCTTTGACGCACGATGAGGTGTATCCTGCATTGGTAGCTGGATTGTCATTTACGTTTGAGACGTGCTTCTTCGGACTGACAATAGGAGTGCGCGGTTATACCCAGAAACTGCCGGTAAGACAACAGAACATTTCAGTCGAAAGAGTTAACGGCAATGATATTAATTTCGAAAATTGCAGCTTTTGTCACAGGTCTTAGCCCAGTCGATACGAAAAAGTTACCACTCCCTGATGAAAGGTTTATTCGAAACGGAAAAAGAGAAAATGCTCGTCCGATACAGCGAGATCTTGCGCTCTGATCGAACTCTGGCACAGTAGTGTTTCATTATGATATTGCAAAAATACGACATATCGCTTGTCATAGGAAAACAATCTGATTGGTATTGTTCTTCAAGGGAAATCCCGCGTGCAATTACTCTACCTGGACAATGGATCACAGCCGAGAAGCATGCGGCACTGTTGTGTCTCCAGTTCGAAAGATTTCAACATTTCGTGAAGCATTTCGCCGATCACGTTTACATCAAATGCCTCGTAGAGGGAAACATTTCCGAGGCCGATGCGGTGAAAAACGCCCTCAGAGTCGTTGAGGTATCACAGTGCGGACCCTTGTCGCAAGATATGATACCGCGAGCCCGAGTAAACGTGATACCACGTGGAAAACATTGCTGCACTGTTAAGTCTTTTGGACTTGATAGCTCGGGCGTGACTATCGAGAACTACTATCAATTCGACGATTCTTCGGTGGAACTGGGCGGAATACTCCGGTTTGTTGTTGTATGTAATTGTGGACCGGTTTAACAATTTTGTGGAGGCTTCCTTCCTAAAAACTCTCTACCATTCAAAATCGGCGTTTGAAACGAGTGTCATGTTTCTGCTTATTTTTCAGGCGTTCTCAACGAATTCAGCTATTCAGGACAATGGTTTATACGATTTTGCATTGACAGCCAGTCCCAGGACCACCGCCTCTGAAGTTGGCGTTAACAAGTATGCCCTCGGAGCAGTCCTTTCCAGCACATCGACTATTACGGCAAAGCGAATTGCTTCTATTGACGAGCAGATCGAAGAACAACAACACATTTTTTGTGATCTCCTAAAAGACGGTATAGTTCACCCGTGCAAGTATGATCGAGATGTAGCAATTGCAGCTAAGTCCAAAAACGACGACATTTATTCAAACGAATTCAAGAACAACTGGAAACACGTCGTAAACGGCGATTATGAGTTTGGCAAAGATTCGCGTCAGCTAGACGCTCTGCGCAAAATGGGTTTGGCAGATATTCACAAATGGATTGACTATATTACGAACGATTCAAACGTTCGCAAGCTGAGTATCCGGATCGTTAGTGACAAGTACAGCCGGGCTGATTTTTTACCTGTAAATCCTCAGCCAGATAACTCCTCTACCGGACCAGATAATATTCGTGAGTATGCTGCTTAATTTTTAAAAATGCGTCAGCTTTCGGTACGCCAGTAACGCGCGTTTTCGGAGACGCCACTTTGTCAATTTATTAATTATTCTGTGAAACAAATCATAAAGGTCCCATTGAAAAGAATCATTGTTACAGGATCTCAAAACAAGGATTAAGGGGAGGGTAGGGGTTTCAGCGTGAAAAAAAAACACTTTTGCCATTCTATTTCATCTATATGGATAGAGTAAATTTATTGAAACCTTTTGTACATTGTTAAGTGTCATTTCAAGAACATTCCGTAAAATTTGTGCGCGAAAATATCCACAAACAAGCCGGTGACGAAGCTTTTCCAAGAACGCCTTTGGAAAAACACGATTTGCGGTGTTCACTGTATCTCAGCTAGAAATTATCTGAAATCAAGTACCATTAAAATTTAGTCAAAGTATCATCAAATCCTCCCCCCAACGGTCTTTGATAATTTTTTTTTTTTATTTCTAAATTTTTGGTGGTCATGTAAAGTGAAAAGTGTTATTTTTCACGAAAAACTCCGCCATTTTGGGGGTGGAAAACCCCCTCAATGTAAAAAAAAATCTCAAACTAATCGTTGGGGGGAGGTATTTTATATGTAGAAAGTGTGTACCAAGTTTGAAATAAATCGGTCGTGTAGTGTTCAAATGGGAGTGAACACGGCCTTTGAAAAAGTGGCTTCGAGAAAAACGCGGCACCGGCTTGTTTGTGGATATTTTCGCGTACAAATTTCACGGAATGTTTTTGAAATGACACTTAACAATGTACAAAAGGTTTCGATAAATTCACTCTATTCATATAGATGAAAAAAAAATCGCAAAAGTTTTTTTTTCACGCTGAAAGCCCTACCCTCCCCTTAACAGATTGTATATTCCAAATCCGTTATGGAAAAGTGAGTAGGTTAAAAAAATTGTTTTTTACGACCACCTCCCTACCAAACCATTCTTTATCCCCTTACCGAGTTATAAAAACGCCCAAAGTATGGATGAAGGCGCGATCTCATTGTAATCGTTTTATTCATTTAGATTATTTGTGCCCAATATGGTAGAGACGTGATTTCGAAAAAGCATTGTTGCCCTTGTTACATCATTTCTCCGAATATGTGCCCGGGATCTGGAAGGAAATTCCACTGGAAGGATTATTCTTTAGCACTTTATTCTGGAAGGATCCATTTTGTTACTTACGGTCTATCATTTTTGTTTCCAGCTTCTTATCAACTCCAGTATTTGACCACACGCGCAGGACGAAGAGGAAACACGTCGAACAACTGCATCACCGACATATACAAATACAAGAAACACCTTGAAGCATCGTCGAATACAAATGTTCCCTCGTAATTAACGAGAAATGACGGTCTGTGAAAAACACAATTACAGTATTGAATTTAGCCATTGTGTGATGTTTCGATCCGTTACTGATCGGGCGCCATTTATCTAATATCGTTTGTATCAGACTTTTTTCCGACTGAATTTTCATTACCGAAAGGCGCAAACAAACTGCTTTTTAGTTCGTTTTAACAGTTGCTCCACATTTCTGTATTAATCATGTATTTTAATGTATTATATCATGTATTATAAACAGTATGTTTATATTTACATCTGCGATGTATTATCTGCGTGACGTTCCATTGGTACTACAATTGCAATAGCTAAGTATGGGACAACTTTGTACTTTTATAAGTGTTATTAAAACAAAAAGTGCACGATATTTGCTGTGTTTTTAATTAATATGTTCGTCGAAGAATATTGAAATTCAAATTTGGGTTGGCATTTTTCGCTAATTATCCTGATTCTGTGGAACGTACCGACGTTGTCTCAGTTTTTCGTGACCTCGAACGTTCACAGCATATACTTTTTAGAATTTCCCTAAAGTTGGGAGGATCCTAAAAAAAACATCACGAAGATTCACTTATTTTTGCAAAATATTCAAAATAAATGAAATTAGTCACAATAATATTATCAAACTTTAATCACAACCGGAGTTTCATATAAAAGTTGAATTGAAGTATTTTGACAACGAGATTGTATCAAATCCATTTTTTTGTATGAATTTATCATTTCTGAAATTTACTTCTCTTCAATTCCGTCTATAACAACAGCATTTTTTTCGCCATTAATGTCAGTTTATTAATTTCTCGTCACTTTAAAAAAAATACCCGTTGGTCGTGCAAATTTTAGATTACTTCGAAAGGCACCTTTGCCCCATGCGTTTTCACCATTTACTAAGATCCAAATCTCCGTTCTCATATGTGGCAACGTTGCTGGCGAGCAAAATCAATTGTTTACTCTAAAAGTACTTATTGCCTTTGTTGATAGTGCTGTTCTTGCAACTCTCGCAGTGTATAAACCAAAGATTTAATTAAATCGACAATCGGCGGTGCTATAAAAGACGATTTGTAAAGACCGAAGTTTTAAAAAAGCAGTCCATGTAACGCGCATCCTTCGCAATGTTGCCAAGTCGTCCGCATCCTCATTAGGCTGCTATCACGTTTCATCACGTACTTCATAGTTCCAACCCAACGCAAAAATCACGTTCAGGCCTTCGGCCACAGTAGCGGGTATAAAATCATGTGCGAATTTAACAATTTTTTTTTCGTATGAAAAAGTTATTCACTCATAAAATGAATTACACATCTATTTAGCATGAATATCAAGCTGTTAGAAACTTTATATTTTTTTCGATGTACAAAATGGCCGACTACTAATATTTTCTTTTGTTATCTTTCTTTTTTAGGCGCTCCGCGGCGTGACATTTAGCTTCCACAATTTTTTACCTAGAACAAAAAACAAAAATTCTCATCAATCTACATTAGAATACCTGGAGAAGTAGGTACGGAATTTAAAAAATATTGTTTTATTCAAAAGTTGGAGGTATTTGAACTGGAGAGATGTATTTTCAGTGAAAATTTTTGTTATAACTGCTTATAGACTGCTCATAAAATGAAAAGTTTTCGATTAATCAGAAATTCCGTACTCACTTCTCTGCGAAATGCAATTAGAAACATAACTTTTAAATTTGAAGTAAATCGAGTGAAAATTGTTGAAGTTATTTGTCACGCCAATTAAAAAAAAGCTGTTTCGAAAAGTTTCGAGTAGTTAGCCATTTTGTACATCGAAAAAAATATATACTCTAACAGCTTGATATTTATACTAAATAGATGTGTAATTAATTTTATGAGTGAATCACTTTTTTCATACGAAAAAAAAATTGTTAAATTCGCACATGATTTTATACTCGTTACTGTGGCCTAAGGCCTTAATTAAGCGGATAATGTGTAATAACTAAAATTTTCTATGTGTAAACTGTTGAATGATTGTTCACATTTAATTACAAAAATGAAAAAATAGTCATTCCAACGATTCGCGCAGCATTTCTAGGTTTCATATTTGGCAACATTGGTTCTATCTCCGTCTCGTTTTACTCAACCAAGCGCGTTTAACCTCCACGCTTTTCAACGTCGATGATTTCAAACCAATGTCAGGTGCGGGAAATATAACGCATTGTATTCGGGCCTCGACTGGTAAAAAACGGAAAATTTATGTCGGCGAAATGTGTCGGTTAAAAAGGAAATATGTGTGGAAATTCGAATGAATGAGATGAGGTTAGGACTACAGTCAGCTGTTGCCTTGCTGTCACGTCTTTCTATCGTAGCGAGTGGTAATAAATCCAATACCGGAAGTTCAGATTAAAGTTGATATTACATAAAAATTAGGTCAATGAGCGTAATTTTTTCTGAGAGCATTGGATTACTACAAGTGTTAAGTATGTAAATCTGATTATTTTTTAAATTCTGACGGATTCCCACTATTATATACACTTTTGTAGCGACCGGAACTTGGGTTTTTGTATCGTCTCATAATTTCTTCACAAAATACGCAATTTTAATAATTTTGTCCCTTTAATTAGGTCGATAACCGTCCCTGAACTTTAACAGACCTGATTATTAATACATTTAGTGAAGCTGAAAAAAAATTATGAAAATCCTATAGATTGAAGCCTGGCGAAAGGATTACCTTACCAAAAACTTCGACCATAACCTAATTTCCATACAAAATTGAATTGAAATATTTTCATACAAAAGTTGTATCAATTCCATTTTTCAAATGGATTCATCATTTCTGACATTCAGTTTTCTTTAATTTTATCCATAAAACCAGCATTCTTATACTTTGGATTTTCTTTTTTTTTTCGAATTGCTCGTAACTTTTAAAAGAATTTCCGCTACTCGTACAAATTTGATGACTTCGAAAAGCGTCCGTGACACGCATGCGTGTTTTACTTCTACCGTTATAATTTTCGGAGGTCGTGTTCGTTGGGTCTCATCATTTTGATACGTACTAGTGCGCATCATGATGCGCATGCGCACTTGTTCGTATCAAAATGATGACACCCAACGAACACGACCGTTGTTTGGTGCTTGTTCGTAGCTCGTTCGCTCGAGCACTGATACACGACATGACCTTCGTGTTGTGACACTTCCGGCAAAGCTGAAACAAAGCGGGATCCGCCTTGGTGACGTAATATTCTCGCCGAACGAATTGAAATCAATTTTGGCGTCAATTAGTCAGATTCGATCAAAAGCGTCCGTACTGAAAAGTTTCGATGGAACGGCTAAATTTGAATGTAAATTTAGAAAGCGATAAAATCGATGTGCCTTGTATCCATGTGCGTTTGTAAACAAAACAAACTGATACGGGCCGCGGTCTAGACGTGTGTAAGTAATGCGATTGATGCATTACGCGTAATATCACCCGACCGCGTACTGTAGCATTATACATGACTCGACCAAATTAAGCATTACACATCACACTAAGGCTAGGTTTAGTGCTCGACCGACGGGGAGCGCTGATATCGGTCGAGTGTCGGGTCATATAACGCGCAATATATCAGACTGTACGTGTATAGTTATATGCAATACATATGCAATACATATGCAATACGACGATGAGCGCTGAAGTCGGTTGAGCAGTAAACCCAGCTTAAGTGTAATGCTACAGTACGCGGTCATCATCAATCGCATTACTTGCCATGTTAGTGTATAATGGCGACTGAGAGAAAAAGTAACCCTCTTTGGAATCACTTCGAAGAAGTTGTTCCGAGCAAAAAGGCCAAATGTGGCTACTGCTCGCGTATATTGGCAATTTCTTCCAGCTCAATAGGAAGCCTGAGCCGACATATGACAGTCATCCATCCTACAATTCAAGTAAATAGCGATAGACAGCTTGTATCTCTTCCCAATAGAAATGTCGATAATGAGATCGAAGTCGAGCCGATTCCCTCAGAAAGATAGTCGTTCCTAAAGAAATAAGGATTCCTCATTTCGCGGTTACAACGGAACGCGGAATGAGGGATCCTTGTTTCTTAAGGAACGACTATGAATACGGGTGTTAATCTATCTATTACTTTCCCGGGAAAAAAAGTTCATATCTGAATATATCTGAATGTATCTGAATCATATCTGTAGAATCAGATATGATCAGACAAGAAAAATGGCCAGGTCTGATCCGGTAATGTCATGACAGATCATGTATGCTTATATCTGAGCATGTATGATCATATCAGAGCCATTTTTATAATTTCGAGAGCAGACCCCCCGGGAAAAAAAGTTCATATCTGAATATATCTGAATGTATCTGAATCATATCTGTAGAATCAGATATGATCAGACAAGAAAAATGGCCAGGTCTGATCCGGTAATGTCATGACAGATCATGTATGCTTATATCTGAGCATGTATGATCATATCAGAGCCATTTTTATAATTTCGAGAGCAGACCCGTCCATATTGCAGCAGGTCTGACCACTTCCAATCCGTAGGCAAGATCTGATCTTGTTGGACCAGATCTGATCATGTCGGACAGATCTAATCTTATTAGACCAAATCTGATCTTGTCAGACAGATTTGATCCTACCGGACCAGATCTGAATATATAAGAATAAAATACCGTGGATCCCAGTAGACTTGGACATCTATGAACAATAGACCTGCCCATATGATAGAATCATAGTTTATCTGAACTATCAGACCAGGTATGACTCCGACTATATCAGAGCAAATCTTACCCTGTTGAAACAGAGCAAACTTTATTAGAGCAGTCCTGAAGATATTAAAATGTTCACATATATAGAGCGGGTTTACCCGTCATCACTCGACGTGTTAATAATTAACAATATTATAGTAACTCACATGATCCCATATAATACAGTCAGGTGAGATGCCGTATCTGATGGGATATCGTTTCATATATTTAGACGTTTTCATGTGTGAACAACTGAACTGCATATACGATAAGGTATGGGTGTATAAGACTTCGTATATTTTCCAGGTTTGGTATCGTATCTGATGGAATAGAATTTTATATGAACGTACCTGCTCATACATCACATCATATATGTTCCGATATGGTTTCACGCTGCCAACTCGCCTTGGTACCTGACCAGATAAAAACATATATGAGATCTATATAGCAGAGTCTGGTACCGTATTTGATCGGATATGATCTTATACGAACAGATACGTTCAGATATCACATAATGTATGTTCAGATACGAATTTACGGTACCAACTCGCCTTGGTACTCAGTCAGATATAAACAGATATGAGTTCATATATGGGCAGGCCAGATACCGTATTTGATCAGATATGATCTTCTATATGCATATATGATGTGGAATATGATCAGACCTAATCATATATGATACTGTAAAATGTCAGATATGAATATATCTGATACACATATGACAATATCTGAAACATATATGAACATATCCACTCAGACATGAAATTTTTTTCCCGGGTTATATTACACCCTAGCATTCCATTACAATATCACACAAGACGTGATAGTGAGCTGCCGCATGGGGCGCCATCTCGGGTGATGTTTAGGGTGATGTTGTAATGTAATATCACTCGGTACGAAATGTAATGCCATATCACATTACTTTATAAAGCGCTGTTTTGCGCATGTCTACCGCGGTCATCCGAATTGCGCTCACAGCGTGTATAGCGTGCTGTAGGTTGATGTGATTGGTTCGATCGCAGCGCGTATAGCGCTGTGAGCGCTTACAGCGCCATTCGAACCACGGACCCGCATAGCAAACGTGGGTCGGCCACAGTGCGGGCATCTCACGGGACTCCCCTCTTTCCATGTACGGCGATCGAAGTGAAAGAAGAAAGCGCGGACATATTGTATTCGTTGGAGAAGTCGCACAACGTTAGACGAAATCAGATATATTTGCCGAACAATATTACGGCACATCAAACTACAAGCCGACCGACATAAGAGGGAAAAAGATTTTTTGGCGCAGAACATAATGCCGAAAAAAAGTAAGAGAAAAGACAAAAATACGGGGAAGCCGAAAAACAGGGCTAGCAGCAATCCGGAAGGATGTCCTTTTTCAATTGTACGTATCATGCAGACGAGACATAAAACTAACGTCTAACAAAAATTAATAATTGTTCACTCGGGACACTTAGGTCGGATTGGACTTTTCAACGGCGCAGAGTTGCGACGTCCGGTATCGCGAAAATCCCGTAAAATCGGACGCCGATCCCAACGAATACCGGTAACACTTTCCGTCACTAAAATAGTTCTTACCTCACAAAGAGATAAAAATTCTACTAGAGCATAGAGATGAAACAAAGGGCGATAATTAAAAATTTGTTTTCAAATCTTCATTAGGCGCATTAGCCTCCTACACTCTCAAGCGCATTGGGTCTCCTGCAACTGTATTTTGTACATGCGATACTTCTGTTGCTAAGAACAAATTGAGGAGACGATACTGAAAATCGTAATCGACTGTTTGATCGAATTGTAATCCTGCATCAAGAAATAACGAGTTACCTCCATCGAACACTTAGTAAAAGAAATCAGCTGATTCTTACACAATATATCATAGTAGCCGTTGCAAAAATGTAGGGACTTAGGGGCCCTATGTGCTCGATGATGGCTAGGAAGGGCAAGCGTTTCGTGATAAGTGATCAAGGTCACTGATTTTAAATAATTATTGATAGGTCCAAAGTAGATTGGATTTCAATTGGGCATGAGTCACGGTACGCAACTTTGAAGAAAAAAAGCAATAGAATTCAGGTAGCTTAGCATAGTTTTTGTAAATAAAATGATGGCGGATCGAAGGTAAAAAGAAACTGCCGCGTGTGTGAGGAAGATAGCAACTACAGCATGGATGGCAAAGCAAGGGAGACATGATAATTGCATTTTTTTGTCTTTCGTATGCATGTCTCTTGCAGACAAACTTACTGTGGTTGTGACTTCCAAATTCTAGGGAAATTTGCAATCGTTTCTAAGGAACAGCTAATTTCATTTTACAAAAATATTCAAGCAAAAGCTTTAAGGATCTGCGTCATGAGGAATTTGCCCAAATCTCAGTATTATTCTCATAAAGGAACCCGGATATCTTGAAAGCTCTGAAATATAATTTTTAGAACCTTAAAAGTTGTACCTTCGTTGGGCATTCCTACCCCTTAGATGCCACACTTCTTTTCTGGGACACGCTTGTCCCACTAGGGTTTGTGGGATTCCATTCAGATTTACAATCATAACTCTGCGTAAAATAGTCGTATAACGATGGCTTTTTTTTAATCGTTAAGCCAATTAGTCGAGACATTTGTGTATGCATTGACCAAATTGTCATAGTTAACTTCTGAGACATACTCGTTAAAAAAATGTTCTCTCGAGAAAAGCGAAGAAAATTGATTTTACAAGTTTTGTTTGCGTTTCTCAGACCCCAGTCAGGCATGCGAGGGCTACATCCAAAAAAAGAAATCAGTATTCTTCAATATTTAAGCACTTTAATATGAAATGCTTATAATTTGTTTTATTTCACAGGGTGATTGTACTACCCAACGGTTTGGTAGCACTGTTAATTTCTTATTCCACCGATCCTTCCATGCAGAAAGGTAATTCCGCACCTGAAAGGGATCATAAATTTATTATTATTTTGCATATCACTTTGCTTTGACGTGGTCCAACATTATTCTCTTTCATCTACATTGGTTCTTTGTTAAAATCTTTTTCGGAACTTCCTTCTATTCGTCTAAAAGAAATCATTTTACATCCATCCAACAGAGGACGGAATAAATTGTACGCTTCCGAAGCATGATGAGCCTAGTTTGTCTGCAGAGTTGGATGAATTAATGGCTCCTCAAGAAAAAGTGAGTAGTCAAAACTGTGTACTAAAAAGAATGTTGAAAACAATTGTTTTTTCCATTTTAAACCTGTGGAAGGCATTTTATATTCCTGATACTTCGAGTGAAAGTAGGTCAGTCGGTAATGAAATGGAAGTCGCCTGTTGATTTTTTCATTTCATATGCCATGTAAAATTATCTGTTCTACCAACATAGTGACTGTGAAATGGTGATTTCTTTGCTTTCTTCTCGAAAAAGAATATAACAAAGTTGTATCAAAATGTTGAGATGAAGATAAAAGTCATTTCTTTTTCGGGCTAAGGTTGTTATGGGGTTTAGACGTCAGAGGTTAAGTACGAGGGGAGCACCCTATGTTATGCACAGAGCCGATTGACTGTTACCAACTGTTAGCTTTGAAATAATCGTCATATTAAACGTACGTTTTCAAACTATTTTTCTACATCTATTTGTAATAATATGCATTTTTGAACATTCGGTGATTACATTAAGTGTTTTCATTACTTTGTATAATTATTTTCTATACCTTTTACTCGCTCAATTAACGCGAAACGAATTGGCAACGTCGTAAATTGTGGTATATCATGATGCCCAGGTTGGCATAAGTGTCGAGAAGTTAGAGACATATGCGCCCTGTTCGTAACCTCAATATCGGCCCAAGGAGCTGTCAAAAATGAATATCGGTTCGAGTAAAAAAAATTCCGCTGGAAAAAAAAGTGTACTAAAGCTGTCTATTATCTCGATGAAATCTAAAACTTAAATAATTTTCCGATATTCGAAAAAAATGTATGTACGAAAGAAAATCCGCTTTATTGTGTCTGCCTAGAAATGTCTAGAAATGTATAATTTCTGAATATAGTTATCAAATTAATATTAAGTAATTATTACTAATTAAGGGAATAAGTACCAATAATATTCGTTGTTAATTATCCTGACCGAGTAGTTTGAGGTTCCCAGGCATAATTACCGAATACCGATAAGATAGGTAGCATTTGTGCCGTCTACGGCGTTGCCATGATAGCACAGTCAGTTTTGTGTGCTTGATTTCCGCACAAATTCGCTATCAAAAATATTAATCATTTTATAACGGTACTGTGAATCCCTATTTTCACGGTACCAAGGGTTAGTCCGATAATCAGTCGAACCGTACCTATTTTTTCAGCTCCGTGGTAACATTCTCTTAGCAGATATTAATAATGTACTGGAAAATGATCGGGTGTTTTGAATAAGCGTATTGTAATTAGCCCACGAAATACGTCGAGTTGCCGATTTTTTGTCTAAAAAATGGTATTGTGGATCGTATTCAAACTGCACAGGATGATCAGCATAGAGGTTATACGGGTCCAGAAAAAATTTCAGCTCGGTGGTAACTTGTTGACTTAACCCCATAACAACCTTAATTAAGGAATTTAACAAGAAAAGTCTAACAAACGCGGTATTTTCAATGGAAGCGAAATACAAGAATTAAAATTTCTGTTTGTAATATTTTTCCCCTTTAACTGACAAATTCTTTCAGTAAGAAGTTGTCATGATTTTTCTATCTCCATAAAGAAATCTTTGCCCATGTGCATCATGGCTCAATGCGAAAAACATTAAACTCCCACCCCTTCCATCGACATTATTGGGTAGAAAAAAATGGATGCCGAACTTGAGTTCTCCAACTCGAGTCGCGCGATAATTTTTTTATTTTGTCATTTGTGTTGTAGTTTCCACAGTACGGAGACTTCCCCCTTATTACATTCTTCACCATATTACACTTCCTCTATCCCCACCTTGCGGCCGCAGCCGACTTACCCCTCTGCATCGCATTCACCATGACATTTCTGCCATGGGAATGGGGAAGCTGCGGCAAACCTATACCAATACAGCCGGGCCCAGGTGCGCTTCCCAGTTTCAGAGCTAGTCGCGTTTCGTCGAGAAATAAATCACGGGTTACAATCGTACACACGTGCCGGTCCGTGTGCGTGACATCCGTGCAGAACTACGTCACGCCCGTATTTATTTTTCTCCGCGACTACGATACTGGGATTCGAACCCGCGACCTCCCGATGTTCTGGTTCAGAAACAAGCACGCTAACCACCAGACCAGCACACCGGTTTAAGTAGCTCAAAAATTATTATCCTCATATAATTTGGAGAGAAAATTCGCTTTTGTATGTTCAAACTCAAACAACGTAACAACTAACGGTCGTTAACCCCCCCACCACATCTTTGAAAAACTTTTCCATATCTCGATATCATCGTTTTCACCTAAATTACAGCTAATTAAAACATTGCATGCATTGTTGAAAATGAATAAGGCATTTTTCCAAGTGGTGGAGCTTGTATAAAAATAATAATATCGGCATATTTAAAAATTTCTCAAACATTATCTAGTCATTGAGTCATTTAAGTTAAATTTCCATGTAAATCAAATCGGGACAATTAGGATGGGGTTACTTCAAGTCCAAGCCCATTTGGAATTGATTTAAAAGGTTCAAATTTGGCAGATTTTCTAAAATTCCGAGCAACGTTATTTGAGAGTTCCGAATTCAAATCTTCTCGACACACCTTAATATGCACCCTGTAGAGTACAGGACTCCAGGGTCTAGATTCAAAGAAGAAACTTATAAAAGTATGTGCAATGATCCTCCTCCTTTCTTTGCGATACTTCGGTATTGAAAATATAAATAAAAAAATGTTTCTTGCTCAGCAACTCAGGTACCCAGCTGTTTGCTGTCTATGCGTTAGCGCTGGACCCTTCAGTGATCCACGTCAGGTACCGGGTATGTCTCATATATTGGGTACTGCCATCCTCGATCCAGCGTTTCTGAATAGCCCTGAGGTGAATATTTTCATTGGACAATACTCGCAGCCATTGAAATTACGCGCTTCTCGCGCGATCTTCGCACGACTTGATGTTTTTAATTGACTTTCAGATTTCGAGCGAGTGTAAAAAGATACTGAAACGGGCAGGCGCTTATGAAATCGTCGCAAAGAGTGAGGCAACGATCTTCTACATCGAGGCCACTCATCGCGTGTATCGCGAGGCTATTGAACGGTTGGGGCACTCGCTTGAAAGTGTCGTTATACCGAAATACCAGACAGAGATTGGTCAAGAGGCCGTCGTCAAGTACCAGTAACAAAAACCAACGATTTTATTATTTCTCTTTTTGCAGCTAATCCTATAATTCTAATCAATATCTTGTCATGTTTGCCGTTACTTTTATCATCGCCATTGCTATTCAGTTTTGAGGCAGTACAACGTATCTTCCCGACACCGGAGAAAGAGGAGGCACACATATTTAGCCAATTCGTCTCAAGTAGACATCCGGCAAAGACGTTCAGCGAACATTATGTGGGAAGCCTTGGTCAAGTAGACAGCGAGAAAGTGTACAGAGAGGCGCAGAAATTCCGTAAGCGTCATTACAGCGCACATCGTATGACAGTTGTAATGAAGGTACGTCGCGCAGCTTTTTTAAGGCAGGATTCTACTTTGAAACCATGAAAAAAACGCTATTTTCGTGATTTTTTTCTGAGAATACTATTAAAGATATCGATATGGGGTTTAAACTGTTCAATAAATACACTCTTTAAGTACATAAAAAAAAAATTTTTTAATGTATTTTATTCATTTTTTATACACGTAAAATATGTTTAAAGCCAACGCCTCGAAAAGCAGGTACCGTTGCCGTGGTCGTGAAATCTTCCCGACGGATGGTCTGAAACAAAAAAATCAAATAGTTTCATGTTCAGTATGTCTTCAGGAACCGACCTAACTAGAATATTTTATATACGTGCAAAATTAACAAAATGGCGGCTAAAACACGAAAAAATGCGTTTTTTTGGGTCTTTTTTTGCAATAAAAAAATAGTTCTAATCAAAATTTTAAGTTGATTGTAGTTAGGTCGGTTGGTACACACATATAGAATATGTGTTCCAAATTTCATAAGGATCGGTTCAGTACTTTTTGAGTTATCACGACCACGGTACTTGAAAATGTCGTTTCGAGAAAAACGCGTTTAAAGTTTTGGTGAGTCACATAGCGCGCTCAGGTAGGTGCGTTCGAAAGGCGAAAAAGGATAGTTAGACTGCTTGGAACTTTATAAAATTTTGACCGAACATTCTTGAACATATTTACTTTCGAAAAATGTAAAAAAAAAAAAATTTTTTTTCAAAGTTTCAAAGTAGAATCCTGCCTTAAGTAGGCCAGGGTGTCTATCGACCTGAAAAGTCATGAAAAATCTTAAATGACATGAAATTACACTCGACCCTGAAAAAGTCATGAAATGTCGTGAAAAATTACCAGTCTACCTGAATTACTATACCCTACTGAATTATCGTTGAGTCTATATTCAATATGAACTAACTTTGTGGTACTTGTCGATAAAGACGCGAATATCGAATCGATAGAAAATAAAATAGAAGAAAGTAAAAGAAAATGATGCGTTATCTCAACATATTAGTTTTTCTTTGTTATTCGTGTAAAGCGACTAGATGATATTACTCAAAGTTCTTAAATGTATGTAATATTTTTCTAGATGTTCCCAAAATATATTTCTTTACAGCAATCTTGAAATTATGTTTGTCTCACATTTTTTACTACATATGGAATTGTACAGTTTGGTGACTTTTCGTTTATTCCGTATACTTTTTATTTGCATACAACACACATCTGTTTGAAAGAGCAAAATAAAAATATAAAAATTTAGAAAATCGGTCGCACTGTAGAATCATTAAGTATACTTCTATGCCAGAAAGTCATACTAAGAGTCATGAAAAAATCCCCATTCCTTGCCTTAAAAATCCTTAAAGGTCGTGCAATTTCAGTTCTGGTCAAAATTAGACGACCTGTAGGCGCAAGAAGATGTTACTAATCATATTGATCTTATAGCGAACAGGCACCCTGTGATATGAAAATTTTGTCGGTGCGGGGCTACGGCCGCGTTCTGCTATCTTCCGCATCGAACAGCGTCGGTCTGAGCCAATAGTTGGATCGGCCACCGTATAGCCGCGCGCCTAGTATTGTTTCACGTACTTTCGGATGGCAACACCAAAACTGTCGCCTGTAACGGCATATGTATTGATGTTTTCATTGTTGAAATGCTATGAATATTCAAATATTCTTATTTCCTTATGTTTATTATTATACTAATTATTTTCCTAATATTTATCCTTATGTTTATTATTATACTAATTATTGTGTATTGATGTTTTCATTGTTGAAATGCTATGAATGTTCAAATATTCTTATTTCCTTATGTTTATTATTATACTAATTATTTTTGCAGATATCAATCGTAAAGCTTTTAATTAGCTTCTAAAAAAGAACTGGAAGCTTTAAGTTGCTAAAATTCACAACAAAAATTTCAGCTATTCCACAACGATCCATTTTCATCCCATTCAAATGTTGCAAACTTCAATCTCATCTTTTTGATCATATAGGCGGAGTTACCGCTGGATACGTTGGAAACGCACGCGAAAGAATGTTTTTCGAGAATAACGAACAACGGTCTGCCACCCCAACTCTTTGATTTCTACAATTTTACCAATTCCGTCGAAAATACGAAATTCCGAAGAATTTGGCGCGTAGACTGGGGTGGTTACAACAAGGTATGTAATTTTTGTAACGTTAGTGAAATTCTTTCCCCGGTACTTGGTTATGGGTGGTGGGTTTCTTTTGCTGTGAACGGCGATTGCGTTATGTTGATTATATCGGCAGTTGTACGTCAAATGGATAATGCCGCCATCCAGTTGGCTCTACAGAACGAAATCTCTCCAGTTCCTTGGTTGGCTATTCAGCTATGGTGGTGCAGGTTCGCTGAAGAGTTATTTGAAAACGCAAAAATGGGCATCGGAAGTTCAGGGCGGAATTCTCAACGAACCTGCATGGAACACTTCGCTGTACAGCACTTTTTACGTTTCGGTAACACTAACGTCAGACGGCAATTACGGAAATAAACTCGATGTTCTCGACGCGATATACTCGTACATCAATTTCTTGAGAAGACAAGGACCGCAGAAAAGCATTTACGACGATATTCGTATCATCCGAAATGCCGAATTCAGGTAAGGGGAGGGACGAGAGAACGAGAGAACATTTTGTGAAAATTAGGGCAACGTTGAAACGATTATCTTGAAAGATTCCGAAAAGTTAAACATTTTTCACGATCTTCAATTCATTGTAATGAGTATAAATATTCCTTTTGTAGTTTGTACATTTCCAAAGTTTCATGCTATCCCATGATGCCCACATTACTTTGAAACGCGGGTTGTTTTGCAGTTTTTACATTTTTTTCTAATTAAGGTAGTACGAGCGCGCAATCTTGATTTCTATAGATTTTGTTCGAATTTTAACCAGACATTGTTCATATCATGCATGTTTGAGTGAAATTTCAGAACAGTCGACTATTTAGTTTGGGAGATAATGGGTTTTGAAATTGCAACTTTTAACACTGCAGGCTCTGCATTGAAGTTTAGACAGAATACATTTTCCATAAAAAATCTTTGTCCCCTATAATAAGAAGACATATGGCAACACCGCAGACCAGTATTGTTCAATATTTTGAGAAAAAAATAATTATTTTGTTCCTAAAATTAAAAATTTTGTCATAAAAAAATATTTTCATCATAAATATAAATATTTTATATTGTTTATGTTATCTTCATTAACAAATAAGTGTTGATTCATTCATAAATAATTAAAAACTTCGTTCGATTAAAAATTACTTCCAAATAAAAATTTGGGTTGCAGGATTATTTTAAATATGGCGCGCAAACTCACGTCATTGGATACGTGGAACGATGCGATGTTGCCATATGTCTTCTTATTATAGGGGACAAATATTTTTTACGAAAAATTATTCTGTCTAAATTTCAATGCAGACCCTGCAGTGTTAAAAGTTGCAATTAAAAAACCCATTATCTCCCAATCTAAATAGTCGACTGTTCTGAAATTTCACTCAAACATGCATAATGATATGAACAATGTCTGGTTAAAATTTGAACAAAATCTATAGAAATCAAGATTGCGCGCTCGTACTACCTTAATGGGTCTTCTCACTTTACACGCTAAAAAAATATCAAAGTAAAAAAAATCCTTGATATGCGCTATAGCTATAGTTGTAAAGAATATGTGGGTAGAATTTCATAAGGATGAGTTCAGTAGCTTTGAAGATTTTATCAACAAGCCGTCGAAAAACGTTTCGAGAAAAACGCGTTTAAGGCGTCTGGCCACCTTGGCCGATCGAAAAATGGGTATATTAAAAAAAATAAACTCGAGAGTATGGGCCGCAATATTTTTATTTTTTTACACAACGTCAGAAAGGGCTTTAAGAATAACGTTAATAAATTTCCGTTTAAAATATTAAAAAATGGCGCCGTTATGCACATTGCCGCGGAGGCCCTCCGCACGATACGCGCGGTCGTTGTCCCAGCTGTTACCTGGTCATGTCACATCTGAAAAAAAATCAGCTCATTCGTGAGTAGTGTCGCTACAATGTAACGTAGCGGTTTCTTTTTCGACCATTAAAAAAATTGTGGTGAGCCAAAATTTCGGTGAAAAATACAAATTTTTTTAATGATCGAATAAAAAACCGTTCCGCTACATTGTAGCGACACTACTCACGAATGAGCTGATTTTTTTTTCGATGTGACATGATCGGTTAACAGCTGTTTTTTAATATTTTGAATGGAAATTTATTAACGTTATTCTTAAAGCCCTTTCTGACGTATAAAAAAATAAAAATATTCCGGCCCATACTTTCGAGATAATTTTTTTTTTTAATATATCCATTTTTCGATCGGCCAAGGTGGCCAGACGCCTTAAAGTTTGTTTGGGATACAAATACATAAAAAAAATGTTGTAATGTATTTCGAAAGTGTATTTATTAAGAGTAACAACTTTTACATAAATATCTATAATATAAACATATCGAAAAAATTCATGAAAATAGCCTTTCTCAGCGTCTAAAGGGCCAGGCTGATTCTAGTATTCATAATTTTAAAATTGGACCCTTGTAAACAAATCCGCCCCAAGTTAAAACACGGCAAAAACAAAATAAACCTTCCTGTCGACTTCTGACTGTCTGGTCCCTTTAGCACAGCACTGCAAGCGTGCTGCCTATCCGAAAAAAAAATAATGCAATAATGCACTTACATATTAGTATTCGATTGAAGAACGAAAACTATTAGGGAAAGTGCAAGTAATTTTTCTTTCCTCGCATCAAGCCCCAGCGATAATCTATACGATTGGATCAATGGGGCGGAAGTATCCTCAACATTATTGTCAAATATAAACTCGCTAATGAAAAGAGGTTCCCGTCGAATAATAACTCGCAAATATTTTTTTGTAGATACCGACAAGCTGATTTAAAGGGTTTTACGGACTTTGCGAAACTAGCCGAAGACATGCACCTCTATCCATCCACCGATTATCTTGCCGCGCCCTTCTATTGGTACGAATACGATCCCGTGTCGTTATCGACTTGCTTGGATCTGATGACACCCACGAAGGCGTGTATCGTGGTAACTGACGACAATTTTGGCGAGCATCTCGACAGCAAATTGGATGGCCTCTGTAGAGGTGAGAGAAGCACAGATATACCGGAAGATTGGATCGTACAATGGCAGACGATGGAGTCGTTGCCCGGCTTCAAGCTACCGGAACGCAACATCTTTTGTCCCGACGATTTGAGGCTGATCGATGCGCCTGCGGTTCTTCGGAAATATCCGGTCAAGGTGCACTCGGACAGTATGTCCGAAGTCTGGTACAAATTTGTCCCGGAACTTCGAGGGCCCGAGTGTCACGTGAACTTTTGTTACGTGAGTCCTCTCCCATTGGAGTCGCCGGAAAAGTAAATATTATATTGCTGTCTCCTGTTCCGCTAAAGTTCGTTTCAAAGCTTCCGATCTAATCGCTTGACGTTACTTCTCAGTGCGGCAATGCTGGAATTGTTCGCGCTGGTCCTCAGGGATTTGATGCACGATGAGTTGTATCCTGCAAGAGTTGCTGGATTCTCATATACGATTGAGTCGTACTTTTTGGGGCTGGGAATAAAAGTGAGCGGTTATACTCAGAAACTTCCGGTAAGACAACAGAGAAAATTCCTGTCGAACGAGTAAACGGTAATGATTTAAATTTCGAAAATTGTAGCTTCTGACGCAAGTGTTCGCCCAGTCGATACCAGAGAGTTACCACTCTTTGACGAAAAGTTTTTTCGAAACGAAGAAAAAGGAGTTACTCGATCGATACAGCGAGAACTTGAGCTCCGCCTCAAATCTGGCGAAGTATTGTTTCATTGTGATATTTCGTAATTACGAAATATGGCTTTTCAAAGGAAACGTATCTAATTTGTAATGTTCTTCAAGGCAAATCAAGAATTCAATTTTAATACGTGGACAATGGATCGAAGTCGACAAGCACGCGGCACTGTTGCGCGTCCAGTTCGAGAGATTTCAACATTTCATGAAGCATTTCGTCGATCACGTTTACATCAAGTGTCTCGTGGAGGGAAACATTGCAGAGGCCGATGCGGTGAGAAACGCTCTTAGAGTCGTTGAGGTATCGCATTGCGGACCTGTATCACGAGATATGATGACGCGAATTCGAATAAACAAGATACCACATGGAAATCATTGCTGCACAGTAAAGGCTTTCGGGAATGATAGCTCGCGTGTGACTGTCGACAATTACTATCAATTCGATGATTCTTCGATGGAATTGGGCGGAATACTCCGGTATCTTGCCGTATGTAATCGAAGCATGGGTTTTGTCATTTTTGCGACGATTCACTTCCTAAAACTGTGTAGCATTCGAGATGCGGCTTTTGAAACGAGTGTGATGGTTTGCTTATCTTTCAGGCGTTGTCAACAACATCAGCTGCCCAGAACGTGCGTACATTTTATAGTGCATTCGCAGCCAGTTATAGGGACGCCATCCCTAAAAATGGCGTTAACAGTTACGTCCTCGGATCAGTTGGTTCATATACATCGACTATTAACGCAAAGAGAATTGCGTCCATTGACGCCGGGATCGAACAAACACAACGTAATGCGCTTGATTATCTCAAAAATTGTAGAGGTGACATGTGGAAGCATACTAAAGACGTGGTAGCTTCAGCTATTCGTAATACCGTCAACATTTTTCCAAGTGAAGTCCACAATAACTGGGAAGACATTGTAAACTGCGAACATACTTTTGGGAAACTTTTTCTCGAGTTAGACGCTCTGGACGAAATGAATTCGGCAGATTTTCACAAATGGATCAAATATATCAAGGACGAATCAAACGTTCGCAAACTGAGTATCCGGATTGTCGGTGACAAATACAGCCGGGCTGACTTTTCAACTGTAAAAATCCAGCCGGATAAGCCTAATACAGGGCCGAATAATATTCGTGAGTTTTACCCGGACACCCAATTTTATCAATTTAGTAAATTATCTGAAAAATAAACAATAAAGTTCCCGTTGAAAATAATGATTGTTTACAGATCATGCGCCATCAATTATCAGGTTATACATTTTGAATTCATTATGGAAAAGTAATGCGCTTTAAGGGGAGTTATACACCTAGGAGCCGGAAAAGGGTCATTTTTGTGAATTTTTTTCAAGGAAAACTATTTGAAATTTCGGGTTCGGGTTTTAATTATCTAAAAGTATATACATTCAAAAATATGTTTAATTTTCTTTATTTAAAAATATCAAAAATATACAAGGATATTGTATGATCCTTGGAGCGTCGTAAAAAAATCTGCGTATACGGTACTCACTGGCGTTTCTTCAAAAATCATCTGAAAAAAAAACCAAAAATATTATTAAATTAGATACTATAATCTAGTACTTGTCATAGCCGATTTTGAAAATATCGATTTATGACAAAATGGCGGACGTTTGAACATAAATAGTGATTTTTGGGCCAAAAATTAGTTATTATTTTGCCTATAAAACAAAAACTAAGTAACGGAAAAAAATTCTATGACAAATACTAGATAATGGTGTGTAGAATAACGACAAAAAAACTCAAGGCAATCGGTTTATTGGTTTTCGAGAAATTTTGGGTACCGATTTGAAAAACGTGGTTTTGAGAAAAACGCGTTTGAAAATTTGGGAATGAATAAATCATGAAATTTGTCAAGTTACATGGAATCATCGATACCAGGCCCATAGTGTAGGTCTTCTACGGTCGACGGAATGTTCATAGATTCTAAATCCTCGACCTCGACCATCAAGGTGTATATCTCCCGTTAAACAAACAAAAATTCAGTGTAATGATGCCTACCAACAATTGTGACGATCCGGGCTACGCTACAATTTTTCCTCCCCACCAAACCATTTCTTGTCCCCTCGTAGAGTTATAGGCCACTCTAGAGGCTTTAGGCCACTCTAGAGGCCTTAGGCCTTAGGCCACTCTAGAGGCCGGAAAAATAGGCTTTTTGGGATTTTTTTTTTCAGTAAAACTACAAAATAAATCGAGATTACAAAAAAGGGTGTTGATCATTCATATCAGTGACTGTATACAATAATTTTTATGAAACGATTAATTAATTTGTTCATAGTTAATTTGTTATTAACAATTAACTGACGATTTTTTAGGCAAATTTTTGGAAAGTGAAAAATGTTGTCGGATAATTGTTAATAACAAATGAACGATGCAATATAAAAAAAATCCTACGTACTTCCATAGACAATGTATTTTTCAAGATATATTCAACATATCAAGTGAATCGGTTGACAATTGTCTGAGTTATGTTTCCGGCCAACTTAAAAAATGCAGTTTTGAGATAAACGCGGCACAGCCGCGATTTTTAAATTAATCGCTTCAAAAAAATTATTGTATGCAGTGTATATATGATAAACACCCTTTTTTAAAATTTCGATTTATTTTGTAGTTTTTCGGGAAAAAAAATCCCCAAAAAGCCTTTTTTCGGCCTCTAGAGTGGCCTAACCCCTTAAAACGCCCTAAGTATAGACCATGGCGCGAACTCATTATAATCGTTTTATTCATCCAGAGTATTTACGCCCAATATGGTCGAGACGTGATTTTGATAAAGCATTGCTGCCCTTGTTACATCTTTTCTCCGAAGATCTCCCACGGATCTGCAAGGACATTCTCACTGGCTGAGAAGATCGGCGTATTCTCGATCAACTTTATTACGTACGATTTGTTGTTCTCTTTCCAGCTCTTTATCGGCTCCAATATTTGACCGAACAGGCGGGACGAAGCGGAAACACGTCGTACAACTGCATCACTGACATACACGAATTCAAGAAACAGCTTGAAGCATCGTCGAATACAAATGTTACCTCGTACTAAACGAGCAATGACGGTCTATAAAAAACGCAATAACAGTATTGAATTTAGCCATAATGTTATGTATCGATCCGGTACTGATCTGGTTCGTCACGATTCATCTAATATCGTTTCTTTGCGACTTTTTCCGTTGTACTGAATTATTCGTTACCGAAATGCGCAAATAACTGCATTTCAGTTGGTTACAACAGTTGCTCTATATTTCTGGCTTTATCACGTCAAGCACTTATGTTCATCTTTACATCTGCGATGTATTATTTACATGATATATCACAGGTATTACAATTACAATAAATAAGTGAACACTTTGTAATTTTATCAGTGCTATTAAAAGAAAATGCACGATATTTGTCTTGCTTGAAATAAATACGTTCGTCGAAGAGTATTCCGTTTGAAATTCAAATTTGGATTGGCATTTTTCGCCAGTTTTTCTAATCCTGTGGAATGGACCGACGTTTTCTCAGTTCTTCGAACGTTTACAGTGTATACTTTTCAGAATTTCTATACATTCTTATCGTACAGTGAGAAGGATGTTGAAGAAAAACAACAATACGAAGCTGCGTTTATTTTCACAGTAGAATATTGAATATAATTGAATTTAGTCATTTATATTTACAAACTTTGATCACAACCTGAACTTCATATAAAATTGAATTTTTTATTTCGACATGAAAATTGTATCATTTCCATTTTTTAAATAAATGCATAAGTGTTGACGTTTACGGGTTTTTTAAATTTCGTCTATAATAGCATTTTGTACGCTATTTATTTAACTTTTTCTAATACCACATACATTTTAGAGAAATGTTTCGGAGACTCGTGATCGTTTAAACAACAGAGGGACAAACGTGTTTGATGTTATCCCAATCGTAGTTTGTTCGCTTGAGCACTGAGACATCACGACGTTCGCCTCGTGTCACTTCCGGCAAAGCTAAAACAAAACGCCACCCGCTTTGCGACGTAATATCTTGACTGCACGCGATTTGCGATGCCATAGGATATCTTAGCGGAAGTGAACTGAGATTAATTTTCGCATCGAATGCTCGGATTTGATCAAAAGCGTATGTACTTAAATTTAGATCAGATAAATTCGAATATCGATTTAACAAGCAACAAAATAGACGTAACTTGGCTCTACGAGAGCCGTTATCCTCCATAGTGGAGCCGAGCCGGGAAAAATCGACCAATCAACCACTGAATTCTTGTCTATCGGAGTTGAGCGGCGGAGTCCATTGGTTGTTTTTTTCCTAGGTCCGCTCGGCTTCCCTTTGGTGGATGATGGCCGGAAGTGCTCTTAAACAAAAGAAACTGACCCGTAGCAACAGAGCTATGTCGCTATAGCGACGCCGACATAGTGCGCACATCTCTTGGGACTTCCCTTATTCGATGTAAGGCGATTGAAGCGAAGAAGAAAGCCCGGACATCTTGTATTCGTTGGAGAAGTCGCACACTGGTGTACGAAATCAGACATATTTGCCGAACGATATTAGCACAAATCAAAGTATTGTAAAAGTCGACCGAAATAAGAAGGAAAAAGATTCTTTCACCGCCAGACAACAATGCCGAAAAAAAGTAAGAGAAAGGACAAAAACACGGAGGAGCCGAAAAACAGGGCCAGCAGCAATTCCGAAGTATGGTCGTTTACAATTTTACGCATGATTACGATATGTAGCTTTATGTAGACATCTCTCGAAATAAAACTGAGATCGAATAAAAAATTATTATTCGTTCACTCTGAATTCTTAGGCCGGATCGGATGCTTCAACGTCGGAGCATTCCGACGTCCAGTACCGCAAAGATCCCGTGAAATCGGACACCGATCCCAACGAATACAGGTAACACTTTGCGTCACTAGAAAAAGTTCATATCTCACAAAGAGATAAAAACTCTACTAAAAGATAGAGACGCAATAATGCTATGGCAACAAATTTTTATTCTGTTATCATACCTTCGTTTGGCGCATTATCCTTCTAACACAGTCGAGCGCACATGGTCTTGCGCGACTCCATTTTGTACATGTAATACTCTTATCGCTAAAAACAATTTCAAGCGATGACCCTGAAAAGGCCAGGTCGCTATTGACTTCCTTGAGATTGCTTGGACTTGCTTGGATTAAGGAAGATTGGATCGACCAATGGCAGACCACGGAGCCCGACGACTTGAGGATGATCGATGCGCCCGTGGTTCTTCAGAAATTCCCGGTCAAGGTGCACTCGGACAGTATGTCCGAAGTGTGGTACAAATTTGACCCGGAATTTGGAGCGCCCAAGTCTAACATGAACTTCACTTACATGAGTCCTCTGCCATTGGAGTCGCCGGAAAAGTAAATACTTGTGTTTCATTGTTGTCTACTGTTCGGCCAAAGATCGTCTCAAAGCGAATGCTTCGAATCTAATCGTTTGCCGTTTCTGTCCAGTGCGGCAATGCTGGAATTGTTTGCACTGGTTCTCGAGGATTTGACGCACGATGAGTTGTATCCTGCAACGGTGGCTGGATTGTCATATACGATTGAGTCATACTTTATGGGACTGACAATAAGAGTGAGCGGTTATACTAAAAAACTCCTGGTAAGAAAACAGAGAAACTTCCTGTCAAACGAGTTAACGGAAATGAAATAAATTTCGAAAATTTTAGCTCTCGGCGGAGGTCATTGCTCAGTCGATACCAAAAAGTTACGAATCGTTGACGATATGTTTATTCGAAATAAGGCGAAAAGAACTACTCGACCGATACAGCGAGAACTTCAGGTCTGACCTAAATCTGGCAAGGTAGTGTTTGATTGGGACATTGCAGAAATACAGAATATCGCTTTGTAAAGAAAAACTCTAATTTGTAGTGTTCTTCAAGGCAAATCAGATATTCAATTGTAATGTCTGGACGATGGACAGAGGTCGAGAAGCACGCGGCACTGTCGTCCGTTCAGCTCGAGAGATTTCAACATTTCATGAAGCATTTCGTCGATCGCGCTTACATCAAATGTCTCGTGGAGGGAAACATAGCTGAGGCCGATGCGGTGAAAACCGCTCTGAGAGTCGTCGAGGTATCACAGTGCGGGCCTCTGCCACGAAATATGATACCGCGGGTTCGAATAAACACGATACCACGTGGAAAACATTGCTGCACAGTCAAGACATTCAGACTTGATAGCTCGGACGTGACTGTCGAGAATTACTATCAATTCGATGATTCTTCGGTGGAATTGGGCGGAATTCTCCGGTTTCTTGTCGTATGTAATTCTAGCACCGGATCTTTCATTTTTGGAGATATTTCCTTCCCAAAACTTTGTGGCATTCGAGATAGATTTCCAAAATCAGTGTGTTTGCTTCTGCTCATTTATAGTCGTGTTCAACGGATCCAGCTACGCGGGCCTTTTGTGAATCGGAAGTTGCAAGTGCAGCCAGTTGCATGCCCGCCATCATTATAAGTGGCGTTAACAATTATTCCCTCGCATTAGTCGATTCCCGTACATCGACTATTAACGCACAGAGAATTGCGTCCATTGACGCGGGAATCGAAGAACAACAGGTTTCGCGTGATTTTCTCAAAGACACTATAGAGGACGTGTGGGAGCAGGCTAAATATAGGATAGATGCAGTTATGCGTCAAACCGTCAGCGATTATCCAAGCGAATTTATGAATAACTGGGAAGACATTGTTAACGGCGAATATGGTTTTGGTAAACTTTCGCGTCAGTTAGACGCTCTGCACAAAATGGATTCGGCAGATATTCAAAAATGGATAAAATATATTACGGACGATTCAAACGTTCGCAAGCTGAGTGTCCGGATTGTCGGTGACAAATACAGCCGGGCCGACTTTTCAACTCCAGAAACTCAGCCGGATGAGTCCAATAACGGACAACAAAATATTCGTGAGTATGCCGCTCAATCTTCAATAAAGTTTTCCAGCTTTCGGTACCCCATTAACGCGCATGTCCGGAGACCCCTCTTTGTCAATTTAATAATTTATCTCGAAAGGAAATGATAAAGTTCACATTGAAAATAGAAATTGTCTGTAGATCATGCGAAAAAAATGATCAGGTTGTACATTTTGAATTCATTGTGGAAAAGTGATTAGCTTTTAAGAAAATACAAATAGTTTGTAATAGCGCTTACGTAAAATTGTGGGGATCCGGAGTACCCAACAATCTTTCCTCCCCACCAAACCACTTCTCATCTCAACGAATTATTAAGGGGAGGGTAGGGATTTCAGCGTGAAAAAAACACTTGCGATTTTTTTTCATCTATATGGATGGAGTAAATTTATTGAAACCTTATGTACATTGTTAAGTGTCATTTCAAGAACATTCCGTGAAATTTGCACGCGAAAATATCCACAAACAAACCGGTGACAAAGCGTTTCCAAGAACGCTTTTGGAAAAACACGATTTGCGGTGTTCACTGTATCTCAGCTAGAAATTATCTGAAATCAAGTACCATTAAAATTTAGTCAAAGTATCATCAAATCCTCCCCCCAACGGTCTTTCATAATTTTTTTTTTTTCATTTCTAAATTTTTGGTGGTCATGTAAAGTGAAAAGTGCTATTTTTCACGAAAAATTCCGCCATTTTGGGGGTGGAAAACGCCCTCAATGTAAAAAAATCTCAAACTAACCGTTGGGGGGAGGTATTTTATATGTAGAAAGTGTGTACCAAGTTTGAAATAAATCGGTCATGTAGTTTTCAAATGGCAGTGAACACGGGCTTTGAAAAAGTGGTTTCGAGAAAAACGCGTTTGAAGTTTAGAGAAGTCGGCGCTACAGTCTTAGAGGAGCGGGACTAAATAGTCAATAACTTCGAGAGTTGCTCTGATTGACTTGAAATTTTGGGATTATATTCTTGAAATGTTTAACTATAAGAAACGACAAAAAAATCGATTTTTCAAAAGTGCAAACCCCTACCCTCCCCTTAAAGTAATCCTACCGCCAGGCTTCAATCCATAGGATTTTCATAATCTTTCTTTGAGCTTCATTAAATATATTAATAATTGTCTCTGTAAAATGTCAGGGTCGGTTATCGACCTAATTACAGAGAAAATTTTTTTAATTGTGTATTTTTGTGGAGGAATTCCGAGACGACATACAAAAACCCAATTTCCGGTCACTACAAAAGTGTATATAATAGTGGAAATCCGTCAGATTCTCAAAAATAATCAGATTTACATACTTGACACTTGTAGTAATCCAATGCTCTCAGAAAAAATTACGGTTATTGACCTAATTTTTACGTAATATCAAGTTTAATTTGAACTTCCGGTTGTGGATTTATTACCACTAGCTACGATAAAGAGACTGCAGCAAGGCAACAGCTAACTGTAATCCTACCCTGATCTCACTCATTCGAATTTCCACACATATTTCATTTTTTAATCGACGTTGAAAAGCACAGAGGTTAAACTCGCTTGGTTGAGTAAAAAGAGACGGAGATAGAACCAATGTTGCCAAGTATCAAACCTAGAAATACTGCGCGAATCGTTGCAATAACTATTTTTTCATTCTAATTGAATGTGAACATTCATTAAACAGTTTACACATGGAAAATTTTTGTTATTACAATTTGTTTGTTGCATATGTTAAAATTATAAATTGTTCGAGTCTCAATTATGATCAGTGGTATGACTAGTGTGAAGCGATAGGATTACCTTAAAACGCCCGAGGTATGCGCCAAGGCGCGAACTCATCGTAATCGTTTTGTTCATCCAGAATATTTCCGCCCAACATGCTAGAGACGGGATTTTTATAAACCATTGCTGCCCTTGTTACATCTTTTCTCGAAAGATCTCCCAGAGATCTGCAAGGAAATTCTCGCTGGCTGAGAAAATCGGCGTGTTCTCGATCAACTTTGTTACGTACGACCTGTTCTTCTTTTTCCAGCTCTTTATCAGCTCCACTATTTGACCGAACGCGCGGGACAAACCGGAAACACGTCGTACAACTGCATTACTGACGTACCAGAATTCAAGAAACAACTTGAAGCATCGTCGAATACAAACGTTAACTCTTGCTAAACGAGCAATGACGGTCTATAAAAAACACAACAACAGTATTGAATTTAACCATAGTGTTGTGTTTCGATTTGTTACTGATCTGGCTCGTCACGATTTATCGAATATTGTTTGTTTCCGACTTTTTCCGTTCTACTTAATTATTCGTTACCGAAATGCGCAAAAAACTGCTTTTTAGTTCGTTACAACAGTTACGCCATATTTCTGTCTTGTCAACGTCAAGTATTTCTTATGTTACATCTGCGATTATTTCAACGTCAAGTATTTCTTATGTTACATCTGCGATGTATGATCTACGTGATATTCCACAGGTTTTACAAGTATGATAGCTAAGTACAGGAAAACTTTGTACTTTTATAAGTGTTATTAATAAAAAGTGCACGATATTTATCTTGTTTTTAATTAATATGTTCGTTGAACAGTATTTCGTTTGAAATTCAAAATCGTAAACGTATTGACATTGTCCCAGTTTTTCGTTTCTTCGAACGTTCACACTGCAGATTAGAATTTTCATACACTTTTATCGTACAGTGAGGACGATGTTAAAGAAAAACAACAATACAAATCTGCATTTATTTTTGCAGTAGAATATTTAAAATAAATTAATTTCGACACATTAGTATTTCCGAACTTCGATTACAATCTGAATTTCAGATAAACTTCAATTTAAAGTTTTCGACAACAAAATTGTATCTCCCATTTTTTTATGAATTTATTATTTCTGACATTGACTTTTCTTTAATTTCTACAACAACAGCATTTATTTAATTTTTTCCAATTCGACATTTCTAGAGAAATATTTCGTTATTCATGCAATTTTAGATGCGACCAAGAATTCGTTGATGCGACTTCGGAATGCGCCTCTGACGCATGCGCATCTTTACCATTTCCGTATTTTTCGGAGTGTTTCAGTTTGCGATACAACAGATCTCCGTAAATTTGATTCATGCCCGCGTCACCAAAGTACCTTGGAAAATGTTTGTTTTGTCGGAATTAAAAGATGTCGTTAGAATACCACCGTGGAAATTTAAGCGAAAATTAAACGACGCCATAGCGGATGAATTAAATAGAAAATTGGCCAACAAGGTATTATTTTATACAGACTTTCTTCCATTGTTTCTACCCGGTTCCTAACCTCAAACCTGGGCCCCTCGTACTTTAGTTTACAAATACATTTCAAAAAATTATGTACGACACTGATAATTGAATTGGAGAACGACGAACGGTAAACATGTAATTTTATCGTCTAAATTCTTAAATCTGCGTAAACTCAACATCGGCACTGTCTTACGAGGCCTGTTGGAGGTCACAAACGCATTTTAAAGTCAAACATTCATCATTACACGCGAATTTTTAAACCGCTTCTGACGATAATTGAATACTGCACAATTCTCTTTTCTTCACTGACATTTTGAACAACGCGTATAAAAAATATTTCATTTTTTAGGCTATTTTGCCACTGTCTTACGAGACTTTTTGGAGGTTATGTAGGTATTCATTGTAATACGCGAATTTTTAAACCGCTTCTGACGATCGTTTAATCAATTCAACACTACTAAATTCCCTCTTCCGATATTTTTACCAACGCGTGTGAATATTTTATTTTTCACGTTATATATTTTCATGCGGTAAAATTGTTTTTTTTTTTTCAGGTTTATTTGAACGTAGGGCTTTGCATAGCTCTCCACGATATCACAAAAATTGAGGAATCTTACATATTCCCTGGGGATGGAGCGTCTCATACAAAAGTCGTTTTCCGCTTTATCGTTTTCCGTCCTTTCATGGAGGAAATACTGCTCGGGAAGATTAGGAGCTGTAGCGCGGATGGTGTCCACGGTAATGTCCCACGATATCCAACTTATCTCCTATTTGCCGTTGCGTATTTAAACGCAGAGCACGCGAAACGTAAAATGTTTGAGAAATGAGTATCGCTATAAATGCAGAAAAAGTTCTGTGTTGGAATTCGAAATCATTAGTAACGAAACGGTAACACACGACAGAGACTTTAACTTTCAGAACTACCATAGTCCTTTTTTTCTCTCTCATACCTTCTCTGGTCAAGTTCGCCTGGGCGCCTTGAATAGAAAAGTTATAAAAATGCATTCGACGCTTTTGTTTCCTCATTCTCGTGTTTCCAGTGACGCTAGGCTTTTTCGAGGATATAATTATTCCTCCGCACAAACTTCAGCATCCCTCGAGATTCGATCAAACGGAACAGGCTTGGGTATGGGAATACGACACCGGTGACGGTGAAAAGCATGACCTTTTCATGGATGCAGGTATTCAACGATTACTTCTTCGCGAACGTCGGCGAATCGAATTACCGACTGTCCCTCTTTTCAAGGTGAAGTAATTCGGTTCCGTGTGGTGAGCGAAAGCTTCGTGGAAACTCTGCCGACGGGTCCTGCGGTGCCCGGAGAGGCTGTGGAAAACCCCGAAGCCACTGGAATTTCGCCTTACACTTTAGGGGTAAATGAACAAAAATGAACTGGATTTTAACGAACTGATAACTTTGGAAAAGACGACTAATCGTTTCGAACCGTTCGTTGCAGGCTGCCATCGACGAGCCGGGCCTTGGTTTGCTCACGTGGTGGGAAAATACCTGAGGCGATATTTTCAAAGGATTTTGAGGAATGGATTTTTTGCTTCGATTCCGTAAAACTCGCGAAAACATAGCCCGCGCGTGAAAGTTGAAAAGTAAAAAACGAGCGACCTGTTCGTACGAAGCGCATGCAATACTTGTACATTGCTCCTCATTCACTTTTAATATCAATGCCATGATCTTCCCACGACTGGATATACGTTCTTAATTACTTCCTCGTTCATCGAACAATGCGACGTCGTAGCTCCTCGGGATCTTTGTGGGGGGTCTCATAAAAATCCGTCGAATGATCAGTGGTATTATTATTTGTACAATATATACAAAAAAGAAACCCTGCGGGCTCAGGGAGCGTGCGAGGACATGTCACGCCGAAAACGAAACAAATTGTCCTTAAATCCATCAATGGTGATAATAACAAATATTATTCTAGTGTTTTTCTTTTCCAGCCGTCCGTAAAAATTACAGTGATCATCTATCCAAGTTTCTATCGTACAAATTATACAGCAATTATCGTACATCATTCATAATAATATTATCATTAATTCAAATAAATTATGCGACGTTAAGATATATATATATATATATCCATCGTCCGCTTACTAGTAATTTCGTGTAACGATTCTACCGTCTCGTTACAATTCACGGATTACGAATGATCAACAACGATTTTTCAATTACGCGTACCCATCAATGATTGACACTATAAAGTCAAATTCTAAATTAATCATAAGAACAATTCAACGTTCATTTGTTGCATATTATTTATTGATACTCCAATAGCGACCAAGAATGTATCGTGAATTCTTCATGTTTTGATAACTGTTTTCATAATTAATTTAGAATTTGATTCGAATATAGGATTGATGATTCGACGGTGGGCGCCCCAGAACCACACACATACCATTCTTTTTCCTTCTAATACAATAATATCGGCGATAATAATAATATCAATAATGTTAATAATAGTGACGATGAAGTTCGCTTTATTCGCAAATGTTTTTTCCTTGCAATAATTATTAGGTGTACGAATAAGTTCTTGGCCTGAGAATAAAAACGACTGTATTGTGAATTTGAACGAAAACGTTTTCCCTCAAGGCCTGGTGTCATGTGATACCAATCTAGTAGACTATTTTTCCAGACCAACGGCTTAAGATAATCTCAAAATATACATCGTGAGCACAGTGAGCAAAATGAGTTGCAATAACGGGTATACGAGAGACAGTATGCTTTGCGCGTTCAAATTGAATAAAAATACTTTCGAGACTAAAGAGATGATTTGTCAGGCATTGGGGGAAGATACCGTATCCATCAGTACCGTGAAGAAGTAGTTTCAAAGGTTCCGAAGTGAAAATTCGAACCTCGAGGATGGCCAAAAAATGTTTAGGACGAGGATTTGGACCCGTTGCTGGACGAAGATCCTTGCCAAACGCAATTGGAGTTCGCTGCTACCCAACAAGACATTTCCTGTCGTTTTAAAAAGCTCGGCAAGATTCGAAAGGAGGGCCACCGGGTTCCGCACGTGTTTTCGGAAAGCAACAAAGCGAGATGATGCGAGACACGAAGATTACTTTCCCGATTAAAATATATCTTGATTTTAAGTAAATATATCATTGTTTTCGTGAAAGAATGGCCGAGAACTTATTTGCACACCTATATTTAACAACGACGACGAATCAACGAGAAGAATATTCCTGACAAAATTAGACATAATTTTGCAAATGAATTATCTCTTGCTCCTTCCTCGTTCTACGAGATTTCACAGAGATAAACGTGAACATCGAGATAAAACGGAGCTACCAAAATGTTATCTTCGTTAATTCTTCGCCTTGAGAAAGTTCGAACGATCAATGTGGCGAATATATGTTCGTGCTCGAGCGTGTGAGCGCGAGCAGTGAAAACGAGAAAATACGAAAATTGAAGTATTGTCGAAACGAGGGTTACCGTCCACAAGTCCGCGCAATCGTGAAAATTCATTCGATCGAACTTTCTCAAAATCGAAGATACACAATAATACATACGTGACGCGAGTGTAATGTGTTTTTTTTTCGTGTTTGCGTGATAAGGGTACAATAATTCGTGTACGTGTAAAATGACGATATCCTAATAGAATTTGAAAACCGGAATATTTCTTTATTCCCATCACCCGCTTTGGGTAAACGATCCCATGATTTTCTTTGGATTTTGTACGCGTTGATTGGTTGTTTTTCTTCTCTTTTGAGGGGTTAGGCTACTGTGAAAATCACGAACGCTCGTTCGTCGCTTGAGGCAACTCCAATTGAAGAGGAAGGTCCAACATGTGGTGCAGGAATCGCAGATTGAAGGTGAACTCATGATTACGATAGAACTGCTGGTAAAACTTCAAACGCGTTTATCTCGGAACTATGTTTTTGCAAAACGGTATACACGATTTATCGACATCTAATGATCGGGTTGACTTGAAATTTGGTATACTTATTCAGTGTAATAGTAGTTAACTCTTAACCGATATTTTTCTCCTTGACATTTCTTTTTCATCGGTTATTAACAATTATGATGGCATTTTGCTTCGAACTATCGTAAAAAAAAGGCAACAATTTTTGTTTTTTGATGATTGCAACACGATAATAAAAAAGGCTCGGACAAGCCTTAGCCAGTATTATCAATTTTAAGGTAGTACGAGCGCGCAATCTTGATTTCTATAGATTTTGTTCAAATTTCAACCAAACATTGTGCATGTTTGAGTGAAGTTTCAGAACAGTCGACTATTTAGATTGGGAGATAATGAGTTTTAAAATTGCAACTTTTAACACTACAGGGCCTGCATTGAAATTTAGACAGAATAATTTTCCGTCAAAAATATTTGTCCCCTATAATAAGAAGACATATGGCAACACCGCATCGTTCCACGTATCCAATGACGTGAGTTTGCGCGGCATATTTAAAATAATACTGCAACGCAAATTTTTATTTGGAAGTAATTTTTAATCGAACAAAGTTTTTAATTAGTTATGAATGAACCAACACTTTTATTTGTTAATGAAGATAACATAAACAATATAAAAGATTAATATTTATAATGCAAATATTTTTTTATGACAAACTTTTTAACTTTAGGAGAACGATAATTATTTTTTTCTCGAAATATTGAACAATACTGTTTTGCGGTGTTGCCATAAGTCTTATTATAGGGGACAAATATTTTTCACGGCACATTATTCTGTCTACATTTTAATGCAGACCCTGCCGTGTTCAAAGTTGCAATTTTAAAACCCATTATCTCCAAATCTAAATAGTCGTCTGTTCTGAAATTTCACTCAAACGTGCATAATGATATGAACAATGTTTGGTTAAAATTTGAACAAAATCTGTAGAAATCAAGATTCCGCGCTCGTACTACCTTAAGAAAAGACTCGTTTTTTCGATCCAGATCAACCGGGTGGCCAAAACCGAGTACACCGTTGAGCCCCTCACGTTGAAAGGTCCTTCACGAGATTGTTCATAACTTGTTTAGTTGTCCAAACGATTTTTCAATCGTTTACTTATTGCTTCAAAATGATTTTTTTTAAATAACCCTGATTTTTCGGTCGATCACAGTAGCCTAACCCCTTAATAGCTCAGGAGTTTCGAGCTCGCCACAAAAAGCGATATCAGCGGATCGCACGATGAGAATTCTGTTCACGCTTTTTAGGTACGATGTGGAATGTTTTTGTTTTTTTTTTTTTTCGTTCGTGTACTTCGTGTGGCCTCCACGGGCCCGCCAGGGTAGATATATGTTTACTTCAATAATTTTTCTTATCCTTCAGCACTTGATCTATAAAGCAAAGTTTGACCGGCGCTCCAAATCTGCTTTGCAAGGACCAAATGTGTTCGCGACTCCGAAGGTTACGATTGCCCTCGCGTCCATATACCCGCGCAATAAAACGCTCGCGCGTCTCCAAGCTCATCCGCGAATACGCAGACTCTACACTGTTCATAAATATACCGCCTAAAACGCGCAATTCGTCACTTGCCGCACTCTGCTCTCTCAATAGACAAGTTCCATCTCACTCTCAGAGTGCCCGCCGTGACGCTGAAGTTTGCATCGTTGGAATGCAACGACAATTCCTTCTTTTCAATTGCCCAATTTATTCTCACCGATTTAGACTGCGAAAATCACTCGAACGTTTTCACGTATTATTGTTAGAGATTCATGATCTGGATGCGCAAAAAAAAGGCTTTGGATAGCGATAAAAATGAAGAAAACAATCGTTGCACGCCAACGATGCGAACGTAACCGTCGTCTGCCTCGGGACACAATCTTTCTCGAGAAAATAAGCCTAACGTCCACACTCGCCGAATGGGCAACTTCTTCGCACATGAACACACAGGAAAATCAAGCGTCCGTCCGCACGGAGTACGTTCGGGCCTTTTGGGGTCGTCGGATTTTGTTTTTATTGGCATAACGTATACGCGAAGCATATATTTCACTCGTCAGTTTGCGATCTAGAACGTTTCGAGACAAAATAACAAACGATGCGTACACATCGTCGAGGTATATTTCAACAAGTGCCAATGGGTGGGATGCTAGTTGTGCCTTAGGTTGCAACGCCTGGATAGTTGTGGAACAACAAAGATAGGCTTAGATGTACGAAAGATTGAATACATTTGGACGATAGGTCGATCTTCCCTGCAAAGATCTTGTTTCCTTTGTGTTTTTTCTTCTTTATACGTTCGCGCGACTCGTCAATTTCCGTTTATCTTCCCTCATTATTCCCTTTAAACTTTCTAAACGAATTGAAACACGAACGTACGTTATAAATTTATCACAGTCCTAACCGTCGTGTCTGTCGCGATCATTGTTGCTGTTGTTGTTGTCTTCTCTTTTTCTATCTCGTATACAGTATAACAGTTGAATTATCGTTATTGAAACGCGATTCGCACTTCTGGCGATATATAACTACTATTTATACGATCTTTTTGGTTTGTTTTGTTTTCTTCTTTTTCATCTTCTATGTCACACCTTTTTGTTCGTGCTCGGGCGAATTTTAAGCTCTACATACGCGCAATTCTTCTAGGGCACTTGTTAGTTTTTGCCTGTTTGTTTGTCCTTCCACGAAGCTGCTCGTTCAAATGCGGCAATATGCGTGAAAGTGTAAAAACGCAAGTGTTTTTGCTTCTCATCGTATTCTTAATCGACTATCCGATGGGGCGGGAACGAAAAACATTTCTGGGGCACACGTCGTAAAAAGTGGGAAATTCGAGGGACGTTAAAAACACGACGATGGTTTTCTCCGCGTTCGAGAGCAATTTACCTCAATCGCGCAACCGGGTTCTCCTCGTTTTCTCGTGTATTGCTGTGGTGCGCGCGAAGAATTTTCCTTCTTTCTCGCTTGGCTCGCGATCAAACAGAGACCTCTCGCGACTGGTGTGGAAAATTGACTTCTTCTCGACGAATTTGCTCACTCTATCACGAGACAACGTGGTAAATGCTCGCGCAGGTAGTCGAATAACTCGCGTGACGTGCCCGGACAGTTTGTCAACTCGAGCTCGTGAAGATGACGAAGCTGGATGAGACTCGACAGACCACTGCTCGTTAATAATGGACAGCCTGAAAAAAATTGGAGAAAAAAGAATTTCACACTCGCTTGGCTCTTCACTGATTGAGTAATGAAAAGCGCGGAACAACTTTCACGTCGATTGACGGATATTTTAAATGTCAGTCGGCGTCTGAGGGAATCTCGTTCGACTGACTTTCCAAATTTCGGAAAATTCCAAATACACTGGTCGATATTTCGACGGGGCACCCGGCCGAAATCGGTCGGGTTGTTTTTTACGAGCTTTTCACAAGTTAAGTAACTTGTCTTTCTGTGAGATGGAAAATGGAACGTCGATATTTCACCCACTTCCCGATTAGTTACAAGGAACGTCACTTTGGTGTCCTTCTCCGATTTTGTTGAAACTTTTTTATGTGGAAGGGTATCAAAAACTAAGAGACACGTATTTTTTTTATCGGCGGAAAAGCGGTTTTAAGGGGTGAAACGCACCCTCGAAAATGGGGGTGTTTTTGGTTTTTCGTTGATAACGTTATCGCTCTCATCTCCAACGTATAGTATACAAAAAAATAAACATTGTTGCAGTTTGACATTTTTTAATATCTTGTACCGTTAAAACGTTATCGACGAAAAACGAAAAACATCCCCATTTTTGAGGGTGCGTTTCACTCCTTAAAACCGTTTTTCCGCCGATGAAAAAACATACGTGTCGCTTAATTTTTGATACTCTTTTACATAAAAAAAAGTTTCAACAAAATCGGAGGAGGATACCAAAGTGATGTTTCTTGTTAGAGCTCTGAAATTTTGCACACATGCGTCTAAAACGTGACAATGCATGATTCAACGTAAAAAAACTTCAACTTTTAATGTAAAATTAGCGATATATAATCATCCATATAAAATCTCACTATACATACAAACAAATTCGTAGCCGACTGATGTGAAAAGTTTATATGCAGCAATTAGTCGTAACTTCAGTCCCAATTTAAGTCTTTGTTACTTTTTACAAGTATTCCATGTTCCTAACGTACAAACTCGTAAACTAGTAAACTACTAGTAACAACTAACTAGTAAAATCAATTAAAGACCAAAAAGTGGAAAATAATTTATATGTAAAAAAAATTTGAAAAAAAACAAGCTTTTATTTAAGGAGGTACACCAGCTTCATACAATGTTGCCATGCTAAACCATGGTCAAATTTCAAAATGGTGATAGATCAATAAAATTTGGTGAGTATATTCTTTAGTATTATATATGTCAATACAATTTTTTTCAGATTTTTTCATTGTGCCGTTATCGAATAATTGAACATTGAAGTTCACGTGTATAAGCATAGCGTTTTTATAGATATAGGTATATATTCCGGGTATAAGAATAAACGCTTGTGAATTATTTGTAAGAAAACGGCACAACCAAAAAATCTGAAAAAATTTGTATCTACATGAATAATACTAAAGAATATATTCACCAAATTTTATTGATCTATCACCATTTTGCTGAAGCTGGTGTACCTCCTTAATGTACTAAAAAGTAGAAAACAATTTTTTTTAACCAAGTCATCTATATGTGACTATAAATAAAAGCTTGGGGCGCTCAAGATTTAGACATATAACCTTTAAGGGGTTGGGCCACAGTAACGGGTATAAAATCATGTGCGAATTTAACAATTTTTTTTTCGTATGAAAAAGTGATTCACTCGAAAAATCAATTACACATCTATTTAGTATGAATATCAAGCTGTTAGAATTTTTTTTTCGATGTACAAAATGGCCGACGACTTATATTTTCTTTTGATATCTTTTTTTTAGGCGCTCTGCGGCGTGACATTTAGCATCCACAATTTTTTACCTAGAACGAAAAACGAAAATTATCGTCAGTCTACATTAGAATACCTACAGAAGTACGTACGGAATTAAAAAAAAAAATTTATTCAAAAGTTGTAGGTATTTGAATGAATTTTCAGTGAAAAATTTCGTATAAAACTGTTCATAAAATGAAAAGTTTTCGATTAATCAGAAATTTCGTACGTACTTCTCCACGAAATGCAATTAAGAACATAACTTTTAAATTTGAAGTAAATCGAATGAAAATTGTTGAAGGTATTTGTCACGCCAATTGGAAAAAAGCTGTTTCGAGAAAAACGCGTTTAAAGTTTTAGGTACTCTATGGCCGTGCCGGAGGTGGGCTTACGTTATACGCTCAAAGTCGGTGAAAAATAATATTCCTGCTATAAATCGAATAGTAACTTTTTCTTATGATGATAAAGCAACGTTTCAGCGAAAAAAAATCGATTTTTTGAAAATTCTACTGTGGCCTTACCCCTTAATTTACATAAGTCCGTTAACATATCAACTGTATTTAATTTACTGTAAAACAACCTTAGATTTCTCAAATAGAAATCCTGAAACTGTGTACAAACGTGTCATAATAATTTCTCTAATTACTAGTGTGCCAAATTCAATACGGTTAATGAAACTGAATTGATCAGATTTGTTAAACACTTAAAAAGTTGAGCGTCCCGAGCTTTTATTTATAGTCACATATAGGTGACTTGGTGAACAAAATTATTTTCTACTTTTTAGTACATTAACCCTTTGAAGCATACATTTTTCCTTACGTGCAATCAGCTCAAAACTTTGTGCTCGGAGGTTTTCAGGGTCGCTGATTACAAATCTGCACTCAAAATTTTGAAATTCAAGATGGCGGATCCAATATGGCGGACCATAAATGCAAATATCGTTTGATAAAAAGCGAAAGTTCGTACTCGGGGGTTTTCGGGGTCGCTGCTTACAAATCTGCCCTCAAAATTTGAAAATTCAAGATGGCGGATCCAATATGGCGGACCACAAATGCAAAAATTGTTTGTGTGGGTTATAATAATATATAACATTATTTATACATTATAATAATAAATAATATAAAAAATATACAAAATAAAAAAGTAAAAAAAATAGAAAAATTAAAAAGTAAAAAATTTTTTTTTTTTAAATATGGAGCTAGAAACTCGCTACGTCCTCGCCGTTAGCTCCGAGTAATGCTAAAAGCGTAATTCTATTAGAAATTCAGTATAACAGAATCAACATATTGAGCAATTCCGATGTTTTTGTAATTCCAGTAAAATCTCCGGTTTTGGTCCGCCGTATTGAATTCGCCATTTTGAATTTCTGGATTTTGAGCTCGAATTCGTAATCAGCGACCCAAAAAACGTCTTGGGTTTTTCGGACTTTCTCCGCCATTAGATTCATAATATGTCCGTAGAATATTCATTTTACAGAATACGTTCGAAAAGAACGGTGGACCTTCTAAAAATTCAAAGACTCCCAGCGAAAACTTTGAAAGAAAGTGAAATCTCATTTTATCGCATATTGCAGCCACTGGACAGAACTTCGATAAAGCGTATACACTGTTTCGTAACAAAGGACGCGCATTGTGCGTATGCAAAATTTCATTGAAATCCGTCCACTTCAGGCTGACGGGACAGCAAACAAACAAGTTAAACGGACAGCGAAGTTCCATCGTCCTAGCGTAGCAACAGACGTTCTACGTAGGACAAAAACATTGAAACAGTAGTCGACTTGTTTTACCAGCCACGGAGAGCACTTGAAGAGACCTCATTCCACACAAATGCTGCAGACCGAAATCTCGTAGTTGGGAACACCATCGTAGAAACAAAGCGCTGAGAGAACCCATAGTCGATATATAGCCAACTCCGATATCGGTTACGTGGACACACCTAAAATTAAAACAAAACGAACAAATGCATTTGATGAAATTACAGCGCGTTTATGATTTTTTTTCCATTATTCAAACAACGTCCGAGATTTTATCAATTTGGAATGACGTACAATTTATCTGCAACGTTACCGATAATCGTACTTGGAATTCTCAACGTTTAAGGGTGCAGATGTCTTTAGGCGACGAAAAAATTGCTAGTTTTCATGATTTTTCTTTAAACGGAAAGATTTCTTCACCATTTTTTGCGACTTCGGGTCTGTATGTTTTATTACTACGTTTTGCTGTTGCAGGAATTGCTTTTCATTAAACTTTTAAACCGGCGTGACGGGTAGCTAAAAAAAACGAATCGACCGCTTCTGATGAAATTTGGTACAAATCTTTTTAACCTTATTGTCTACAACCCTTAAGGGGTCTTCTCACTTGAGACGCTAAAAAAGGCTATTTTCACGATTTTTAAAAATAGGTTTGTATTATAGATATTGATATAAAAGTTGTTACACTTAATAAATACACTTTCGAAATATATTAAATTTTTTTTATGTATTTATGTAACCCAAACAAACTTTAAACGCGTTTTTCTCGAAACAACGTTTTTCGACGGCTTGTTGATAAAATCTTCGAAACTACTGAACCGATCCTTATGGAATTTTGACCACATATTCTTTGCCACTATAGCTATAGCACATAGCAAGAATTTGTTTAAATTTTGATATTTACTATTTTTTGCCAAAAACGGTGAAAAAAACGTTTTTTGCAGACCTACAATTGTTTTTTCGAAAAATGTCCGGCATTTTGTGATTTGTGCATATGTAAAAAATCGTATGATATTCGCTATAGTCATTAACATACTGAATCTAAAATCTTTTGATTTTTTTTTGTTTCGGATGATCCATCTCCGAGATTTCATTAACAGCGCAGACGTACCATTTTTTTAGGACATTTTTTTAACTACATTTTTCGTCTATAAATAGTGACTTAAATAAATAAATAAAATTTTGTCGTATATTTCGAAAGTGTATTTATTAAGTGTAACAACTTTCATATCAATATCTATAATATGAACCTATCAAAAAAATTAATGAAAATAGCCATTTTTAGCGTCTAAATTGAGAAGACCCCTTAATGTTTTCGAAAATGGAAGAAAAATCGTATTTTTCGTTGCTTTTGCTCTAATGCGTGCCATTTCGTCAATGGTAAAGGGAACTTTTGTTCGTTCTCATATTCAATAAAGCTGTTTTCATTCTCCGGCCGAGAACTTATTTGTACACCTATAAATACACATTATTCTGTAGTAAAGTGACAAATGTTATTTATGTTTCATTTAGTGACACAGCGATATAGATTTTACGACGATAAATTCATGGGCGATTATTCATCCGAATAATTGAATAAAATTGGCAATTGATACGGCTCAACTAAATAGGGCTGGTTTACATAATTTGTGGGATCGCGCCAGGAGCACGTACGTCGATCGTTGCACAATTATAAATACCCACGATAATGGTAAATAAAACAATCGAGACGGAAAAGCGAACGCGGCTGTTCGCCCGTCAACGGTGAAATGAAATCCGCTTTTCATGGTTGAATTGAATTCCTCGGCACGAAGGTGGACGCTCGATTAGCCATCGTGGCAAAGTTTCAATTGGCTCGTGCCTGAACCGGGGTCTTTCAAGAAGCCAAAGAATCGACTTGCCCTCCCTAACCCTCGGTCTGTTTAAACATTCACGAGTGACGAAAAAAAAAATCTCACATTCCCATTGCCGACATTTACCGACGTTTAATTTATCCGTTGGCTAACTAACGCTTTGTAAAATCACTTCGAATTCGAAAGCCTCCCGGATCGTCAAATTTCTTGCACTTTTTAAGGCGTTGGGTCACAGTAACGGGTACAAAATCACGTGCGAATTTAACAACTTTTTTTCGTATGAAAAAGTGATTCACTCATGAAATTAATTACACGTCTATTTAATATGAATATCAAGCTGCGAGGATTTTTTTTCGATGTACAAAATGGCCGTCTACTCGAAACTTCTCGAAACAGCTTTTTTCCAATTGGCGTGACAAATAACTTCAACAATTTTCACTCGATTCACTTCAAATTTCAAAATTATGTTGCTAGTTGCATTTCGCCGAGAATTACGTACGGAATTTCTGATTGATCGAAAACTTTTCATTTTATGAGCAGTTTATGAGCAGTTACAACGAAATTTTTCACTGAAAATTCATTTCTTAAGTTCAAACACCTACAACTTTTGAATAAAACAATATTTTTTTAATTCCGTACGTACGTCTCTAGGTATTCTAATTTAGATTGACGAGAATTTTTGTTTTTCGTTCTAGGTAAAAAATTGTGGATGCTAAATGTCACGCCGCGGATCGCCTAAAAAAACGATAACAAAAGAAAATATTAGTAGTCGGCCATTTTGTACGTGGAAAAAAAATATACATTTTTTCTAAGAGCTTGATATTCATACTAAATAGATGTGTAATTAATTTTATGAGTGAATCACTTTTTCGTACGAAAAAACAATTGTTAAATTCGCACATGATTTTATACTCGTTACTGTGGCCTAACGCCTTAAGGAAGAAATGTCCATCGTTGACACCAATTACGCATTGAAATTTCGAAGATTGTACTAGTGAAGCTTGTTAACGGGGTCCTCTAGTTTCTCGGGTCGAAAAAATCGATTTTTTTTTTTCATAAATCTCATCTACAACATGTGTAGAAAATGTGTGCCAAAGGATTTTTCGATATTCGAAGTGGTTCACAAGTATAAATCACATGCGCGAACTTTCAAACGCGTTTTTCTCGAAACACCATTTTTCGAAACGGTGACCACGATATTTCAGAAACTACTGCGCCGATCTTGTTCAAATTTATACAGCATCTTTAATATGTTATAAGCCAGCGATTGAACTAGGATTATCATGATTGCTTCGATAGTTTTTTTTTGTACGAGCGAAAAACTTAAGAAAAAATGAGTAAAAAATAGAATGTAATTTTCAAAAGTGTATAAAAAAGTCAATTTTTGTAATTTAGAATTCACTCTAGTTCAATCGCTAGTCTTAAATATGAAGATTAAAATGCCGTTTGGTTTTTTGATTTCAGATAAGCAGAACAGCCGCAATCTTGGTCACCGTCAAGCACCTCTTTTACTTGATGTCTTCCTGTCGGCCACTATAACCTTTATTCTATTATATATTTTGACTTCAAAAAATTTGTAAAGCTTATTTAAATGTTAATAAAGATTATGCAAAAACAATGAGATTGATTATTTGGATGCTTTGCCCGTAAAAAATTATTGAAAAAGCCGTAAAAAAAACAGCCGAGAAACTAGAGGACCCCGTTAAATATTCTTCCTTTTTGCTTCTTTCATTTATCGAGACATTGACTTTGGTACTTTTTACCTAAAAAAATGTTAACCACGCAATTTGGCATTTTTTTAGGCTTCTGGGCTTTTAAATAAATACTTTATATTGTTTTACATTCTATGGGCCAATCAGGCCTCGCTTCGATGCTAAATTCATGGGGTTGTCCGTTAAAAAGTTTGAGAATGGTCGAAATATTTCAAACTGTTTTTAGTCGAGGTTGAGAACATTCGAGACACGTAGTAAAAATCCTGTTAATTCACGAATGAGGGGTTCCTTCTTCAACAATTGTTAATTAATTGTTAATATGGTGCAGAAATCGCAGATAGAAGGCTATGGTTACAACGATAGAACTACTAGCAAAACTTTGAACGCGTTTTTCTCGAAACTATGTTTTTCAAAACGGTTCACACGATTTTTCGACATCTAATAAACGGATTGACTTGAAATTTGGTACACGCATTCAGTGTTACAGTAGTTTAGTCTTAACCGATGTTTTTCTTCTCAACATTTTTTTTTCGTTATTTATCAACAATAATGATGCCAATGTTTCTAAATTTTTTTTTAATTCAATTTTTTTCCTATATTGAAACACGCCAACAAAAAAGCTCTCTCAAGTGTTAGCCAATATTGTTTATTAACGTTTTTGTTTTGTTTTAGATCTATTAACTTTTTTGTTTTGTTTTAGATCAATGAAACAAAATTTGTTTGTTTTCGTTTTAGATCAACCAGATGGCCGATATAGATTACACCGTTGACCCCCTCACAAGATTGTTCATAACTTCTTTAATTATTAATATTTTAAATTAAATTTGGTACACAATTATGTTAATGTACACTGCCGACCGAAAGTTTTCGGACAATTTAGATAATTGCAAAACTTTCGATCACTGGATAATTGCCAAATAATGTTAGAATAATATAATTCATTTATTTATTATTTTACGTCGATACTATATAGCTCTATATACTGAATTATATTATTGTACTATACTTTAACAATTATCAAAAGTAATCGAGAGTTTTGCAATTATCTGAAGTGTCCGAAAGATCTTGGCCGGTAGTGTACATACAAATAAATGTCCAAACGATGTTTCAATCATCTTACTTATTCCTTCAAAATTATTTTTTTTTTCAATAAACTTGTTTTTTCGGTCGTCACGGTAGCCTAACCTATCATTAAATAAAGTAGGTTTTTTTCGTAGCTTTATACGAATGAATAACTTTTTTAAACCACTATTTCCCTTTTAACAAAAATAATAATCTACATATTATCATTTTATATGGAGATGGCCGATAAACGAATTCTCTGTACCTTCGAGTACGATACGGACGTTGGCAATTTCGCAAGCGCCCAAAAACTGCTCAGATCTTCTGCGATCCTCAATCTCGCGAGGCTGATTTATCGAACGTGATTGTTGTGACGCGGGCTTTCGGTTTAATGTCAAACTCGCGATGACAAGATTGAGATAGCAAAAATATTTTAGTACGTGATTTCTGGCAGCCCTCGCGTCTCGAATTTTTGGCAAAGTTACCGCCGACGATTTGTGCTAAGCACGAAGATTAATTTGTGACGTGAGTATTCCGTTGTTCGTTTCACGCGGATCTTCAATAAACCCATACGGAGCCTATTCCATTTTTCTAACGTATTGGTTTTCCAAGAAAAAGATGTTCAATTGACAAGCCGAATGTACAAAAAGAAACCAAAAAATCGGGGTTCGCATTTTTAAAAAATTCATTTTAATATTTTTAATTAAATGATTTTTGTTTTGATATAATTGTGAGTAGTTTTGAAAAAAATTACATTGATAGGGTTTAATTTTTTTAGAAATTTTATTATAAAAATTAGCATAAAATTATTTCTGTTTTCCTACAATTGAGAGTAATTTTGAAGAAAATTACATTGGGGGTTTAGTTGTCAGAGATTTTAATATAACATTTTAAATCAAATGGTTTTTGATTTGATATAATTCAGAGTAATTTTGAAGAAAATTAAATTGGAGGTTTAGTCTTCAGAAATTGTATTATAACATTTTTAATAAATTGATTTTTTCTTTGATTTAATTGAGAGTAATTTTGAAAAAAAATTAATCGTGGGGGGGGGGGGGTTAGTTTTCGAAAATGTTATTATACAACTTTTAATAAAATGATTGTCGTTGCGATCGAATTAAGAGTAGTTTTAAAGAAAATTAAATCCGGGAGTTTAGCTTTCAGAAATTTTATTATAAAGTTTTAAATAAAATGATTTTTGTTTTGAATTAATTGAGAGAATAAAAGTGGAAATTTTGTTTTAATTTAAATAAAAATATATTTTAATATTTTTATTTATTAAATTGTGTAAAAAAAATGTTGTTAGTAGAATTTCACAATTTTGTGTCATGATATCAGGGATGAGCAATTTTATTATTCTGTGCTGGATTTTTCTGTAAATAAAACTTGTATGACTTTTTTTTATTCTTATAGAGCGCAATCATTATTTTTTCTATCGCGAATCGAAATAACTTTTTTTTTTTTCAATCAAACACCTAGGGCAATAATGTTTTACCTGTCGAGAGTGAGTTCCTCAAGATGATTGAGATCGCACGCGATGTATTCGAGTGCGGCATCGGTTATCCTCGGGCACCAGCTAAGATCGAGAGATCTGAGCCTGGGCAGATTTTCGGCTATGAGCTCGACCCCGTCATCCGTCACTTTGCTGCACCCGGAGAGCGAGAGAACCGTCAAATTCGGCAATGAATGAACTGTAACGTGGAAAAATAGAATAAAAATTAAGAAAAATACGAATAACAGAGTATCCAGAAAGGTGCAAGGGGCATATCGAATAAATGATGGACGGCGTGGTCGAATGGTATAAATAATACGATGGAAACTCGAGAACTCGGCGTGTGGATGAGCTATAGAGTAACAAGAGAGATCCCGAGTCAACGAGGAAGAGAGACATCCGCGGTGACAGCTCATCCCAAGCTAAATAAAGCCTTCTACGATTACTATCTATATTTAATTCAAGGTGTGCTGGGTTTACACACAAACGCATCACAATGATCGCCGATCGAAACGTTTCTTCATCAAGACGCCGATTTTTTTTTCACATTGTGTATACCTCGTAAAATACTGCGATTCTCGACCCAAAAACGAAAAAGTGTAATCCCGCGAACGTTTCGCGTATTTGTTTATTCGTGTTGACCCAGGAACGCGGAGAACTGACAACGTTTGACGTCAACTCGTTTGCTTCTTTCATTTTCTTCGTCGATCTTGAGACTTGATTGAGAGTAATTTAAATGAGATTCCATTGGCCTTGGAATGCCTTCACATTTTACTCTACATTTTTTCTCAGCGTATTTCCATCCCTAATTTTTGCGGCAGTTGCACAGATTTTTACGAAATAAAGTCCAAAAATATGATTTTTCGAAAAGTGATAGTCGGAAATTTTCTGACTTGATTTCTTCGCTTTCAAACACTCATGTCGTTTTGATTAAAAGTAATTTGAGGTGAAAATTACCTCTGGGCGAGAAAAACATTTGCTGATTTTCATGATTTTTTTTAAAAGGAAAGTTTCTTCCCCGTTTTTGAGACTTTTATTACTACTTTTGGCTTTTACATGGTACTTTTTTGATAAATCTTTAAAAATGGCAGAGGTATGACACGGCTTTATGAAACTGCATTTTCAAAACTGGCGCAACGTCCCAGGTAGGAAATTAAAAGGCTGACGATGGAAACAAGCTTGTGCGAGCCTTGTTTCACCGAGCCTGAGTGAGACAGACCTGGCCCAGGTTTCATTGCATCGTTTGGAGCAGCCTGGAACCAAGACTGGCTGCTTAGCCTAAACTCAGGGGTATTTCAACCTTTATTCAGCCGGTGAATTTTGAGGCTGAACAATCAAGGCTGCATGCAGACTTGTTTCAGGTTGTGATAAAATAAAATAAGTTTAAAATCATATTTTTTCTGTACTTTTATGAAGAAAAAAAATTAGCAATAAATTTGTCGGGTGCGAAGGCACGAAAAACGAAAGCCAAGGAGGCAGCTCAGAACATTTAAACACATGCTCTTATCGATATTTATGAGGTACACAAAAAAGTATATACGAAAATAAAAGTACGCAATAAAATAAAGTATTGTTTTTTAAAATATTTTTTATATATATTTTGTAACAAATAATATAACAAATAATAAATATATATAACAAATCAAATGAATTCTTTACAAATTTATTAAATTTACCCCAATGTAGAATATAGAAAACTAAAAACAGGCCTCATATAGCCTCGGGAAGAGTTTGGGAAAAGCCTGGTCATAAATGCTCGTGAAGGCTTCATTAAGGGTCGTTTTGAGCCTTGTTGTTTCGTCGTTTCAGGCTTAGTACAGGCTTTTCTACCAGCCTTTCGTGAAGCCTGTGTGCAAGAGCCTGAAACCGCGTTATCATTCAGAGGTTCAGCTAGGCCTGAAATCAGGCTGGTGCTCAGCCTGAATTAAAAAATGTGAGCCTTGTTTCAGAGCTTGGCGAGCCCTTTTTTCATCGTCAATTCCTACCTGGGGTATAGCTGAAAAACTAATCGACCGATTCTGATGAAATTTGGTATAAATCTTTCTAACCTTATTATCTAAAACATGATCCTAAAAGTTTTTGAAAAAAAAAAACAATTTTTTTATTGCAAAATGTAGACATTTTTTCCGATAAATCAATCATTTTGTTTCAAAGCGTACTATTTGATCGATTTCCAAAATTTCTCACTTTTTCTTGGTTCATATTCTGCGTGCGAGTGTTAATGAAAGAAAAATCTTCGTTGCCTTTTTTTTCAGATTAATCCCGCCGACACTACGTATCACGCCGTCTGACAACGTCCGCCGCAACCCGTTTAGAAGAACGTGCCATTTTTTAAGACTAATAAAAAAAATATCATGTAACAGCCAAAAGTAGTGATAAAACACATAGGATTAAACTAAGAAGAGAGAAATGTTAGATAGTGACAAGGGAAAGAGTATGCAGAGTGGAAAATAAGTTAAGGTACATGTAGAATAAAAAATAGCATTTTGTAAAAAAAACTCGTTGATAAAGTTGTGCAAATAAAACTCGATTTGATTCATAGTTATAAAACATACCCCTAAGTCTCAAAAATGGTGAAGAAATCTTTCCTTTAAAAAAAAATCATGAAAATCAGCTATTTTTTCCTCGCCTCAAGGTATATCCCCCTTAAGGGGTCTTCTCACTTTAGACGCTAAAAAAGCCTATTTTCATGCATTTTTTTGATAGATTTATATTATAGATATTGATATAAAAGTTGTTAAACTCAATAAATACACTTTCGTAATACATTTAAAAAAAATTATTTATTCAAGTCACTATATATAGACGAAAATGGTAGTTAATAAAATGTCTTAATAAAATTGTAGGTTCGCACTGTTGATGAAATCTCGGAGATGGATCATCCGAAACAAAAAATCAAACGGTTTTGGATTCAGTATGTTAATGGCTATAGCGCATATCATACGATTTTTTATATATGCAAAAATAACAAAATGGCGGATATTTTTCGAAACAAAAACACAAAAAACGTGTTTTTTAACCGTTTTTCGCAAAAAAATAGTAAACATCAAAATTTAAAAAAAAATCCGTGATATGCGCTATAGCTATAGTTGTAATGGCGGACATTTTTCGAAAAAAAAAAAAAAAGTTTTTTTTTTACCGTTTTTCGCAAAAAAAAATAGTAAATATCAAAATTTAAACAAAATCCGTGATATGCGCTATAGCTATAGTTGTAAAGAATATGTGGTTAAAATTTCATAGGGATCGGTTCAGTACTTTCGAAGATGTTATCAACAAGCCGTCGAAAAACGTTGTTTCCAGAAAAAACGCGTTTAAAGTTTGTTTGGGTTATATAAATGCGTCAAATTTTTTAAAAATATATTTCGCAAGTGTATTTATTAAGGGGAGGTACCTGAGAAAACGGCGAGAAAAACAGGTAAACTTCGGGAATATTTATCTCAAAAACTAATGTTTCGATTAGATCCGGATTTTTTTATTGGAAAATATGTACATTGAGGTATGTTTAGGAATTTTTTAAAATAAATTCGTTCACTGGAAGCGATTCAAACGCGATTATCTCGAAAACATAGTTTTCAAAGTCGGTGCCAGATGTATCTCGAAAACGGCTTGTCCGATTTTGTCCAAATTTGGATACAATATTCTTCGATAGTTTTTCTCGTTCGCCACGTAGGTGTTTTTCATTTGATTGAACCATTGCTTTTTTATGCGATGTGTATGCAATCGAAAATCGTCGGAAATTGCGAACGAAAAACGAATGTTAAATTAAAACGGTCGCAATTCCGTCAAAAATGAAAATTTCGAAAAAAAATCCTACGTGGCGAACGAGAAAAACTATCGAAGAATATTGTATCCAAATTTGGACAAAATCGGACAAGCCGTTTTCGAGATACATCTGGCACCGACTTTGAAAAGTATGTTTCGAGATAATCCCGTTTGAATCGCTTCCAGTCAACGAATTTATTTTAAAAAATTCCCAAACATACCTCAATGTACATATTTTCCAACAAAAAAAAACCCGGATCCAATCGAAACATTAGTTTTTGAGATAAAAATTCTCGAAGTTTACCTGTTTTTCTCGCCGTTCACTCAGGTACCTCCCCTCAAGTGTGACAACTTTTATATCAATATCTGTAATATAAACTTATCGAAAAAATGCAAGAAAAGAGCCTTTTTTAGCGTCTAAAGTGAGAAGACCCCTTAAGAAAATATAGGTCGCGTCGGCCTGTTTCTTTTATTCATTGACGTCGACTGCACAGTGGGCTGCGATTACTGGCTCCGAGTAGACGTTTAGCCTCGGAAATGAACGCTCACCTATATTAACGACACCGTGATTCGTGAGCTCCCAGCAGGACTGAAGCCTGAGGATACTCAACGAACTGCTCTGTTTAGCGCTAAAGTAACCGAGGGCCGCGTCAGTAACGTGATAAGCCTGCAACGAAAATTCGTACAGGCTCGGCAGCAGCTGCGCCACTGCCCCGACCGCCTCGTCAGCCACGTTTATACAGTCGGAGAGTGACAGTGATACTATCCTCGGTGTTAGACATGCCCACAAGCCTGCCTCCGTTATCTCGTTACAACTCGCCAATTCGAGCTCGAAAAGTGCCTGAAAAAAAAACAACAACAACAACAATTAATCTCACGATTATTCAAGGAGTTTCGGGACAATTGACGAAATGTTACCATTTGATGCAAATTTATACAGTAATTGTCATTTACTGAATGCACCCTTCACATCTTAGATCGTCTACACCGTTTCTATAAAATTCATAATTGAAAAAAAAACAAACACTTTTTAACATGGGGCATTTAACGTTATGACGCTGATGACGAAATTGTCATCACGTATTGAGTGATTTGACAGTTTTTCAAAACATTTAAAACATTTAAAACATTTTTTCACTATTCCGTGCGTAAAACAGCGATGAGCGCAGGCTAACTATATTGATGACCCTACCAGGTGTGTAAGTATGAAACCGGAATTTGCCCATAGGTGGCGCTAGATGTCGATGCAGTTACCGACACATCACGTCAGCGGTGTCTTGTTATTGTATTGATATCCGACAAAGATTTCCAACTCACAATAACACGAGTTTCATTCAGTAGCATTAGTTTATTAGAGATAAACATGTCGAGTTTTGTGCCAACAAATTACGATTTGCGGACAGCACTACTTTTCTGTTTTCATCTGAAGAAAACCGCAGCCGAATCGCATCGAATGCTTGTGGAGGCGTTTGGTGAGCATGCTCTCGGTAAAACACAGTGTTTCGAGTGGTTCAAACGGTTGAAAAGTGGCGATTTTGACGTGAGGAACGAAGAACGTGGAAGACCACCGAAAAAGTTTGAAGACGCTGACCTGCAAGCCTTGTTGGACGAAGACGACGCTCAAACACAACAACAACTGGCGGATCAGTTAAAGGTGACCCGAGAAGCCATCTCCCTTCGGTTGAAAGCCATGGGAAAGATACAAAAGGTGGGGAAATGGGTTCCACATGAACTCAACGAAAGACAGCAGGAAAACCGCAAAACATCATGCGAAATGCTGCTCGCCAGGTTCAAAAGAAAGTCATTTCTCCATCGAATTGTGACTGGCGATGAAAAGTGGATATATTTCGAGAATCCTAAGCGCAAAAAGTCATGGGTTACTCCGGGTGAACCATCAACATCGACGGCAAGACCAAACCGCTACGGACGAAAGACAATGCTGTGTGTTTGGTGGGATCAGAAGGGCGTAATCTACTACGAGCTGCTGAAACCTGGGGAAACTGTCAATACTCAACGCTACCGACAACAAATGACCAATTTGGATCGAGTTTAGCGTGAAAAACGGCCAGAATACCAACAAAGACAACACAAGGTGATTTTGCTGCATGACAATGCACCAGCACACAAAGCAAAACAGGTCCAGGAAACGATAGAGTCGTTCCGTTGGGAGATTCTTCAGCACGCGCCTTACTCACCGGACCTTGCCCCATCCGATTACTACTTGTTTGCATCGATGGGACACGCACTTGCTGAGTAGCGCTTTACTTTTTACGAAGATGTACGAAAATGGCTCGATGACCGGTTTGCCTCAAAAGAGCAACAGTTCTTTTGGCGCGGAATCCACAAATTGCCAGAAAGATGGGAAAAATGTATAGATAGCGACGGACAATACTTTGAATAAGTTACTTTGTATCATATCATTACAATAAACGTGTTTTTTCTGTACAAAAATTCCGGTTTCATACTTACACACCTGGTATACTAACCCTTCCTTGACACACTGGGTCAATATATCCCGGATAGAAGTTCATCGCCTTGCCATTAACAACCGTACAGTCGGTTTATGTTGAAAAAAATCAGAGATACTCTTTAAGCGGCTATACCAGTATGACACTTTTCAAAAATCGATTTTTTTGCGTTTTCGACAGTTTATACTTTCAAGAATATCCTGTAAAAATGTCAAGGCGGTATCTCTAATACTCCTCGAATGGCAGCCTTCTAAAGAGCAACCGCTCGTAGGTATTTAATCGATAGTTAAATCTTTAAACGCTTTTTTCTCGAAATGAGATTTTTCAAATTTGCCGACATTGTAACTCAAAGAGCAATTATCCGATTGACTTGAAATTTGAACTGAGTACTCTTGAATATATTTACTCTACAATGCAGAGGATATTTTTTATTGGATGAAAATTGACGATTTGGCATTGAAAAAAACGACCATTTTATAGGCAAGAAAACAGACTTTTTTTCATAACTACGCCATTTTGTTAGATTTTGATATTTTTCGAAAATCCTACGTCATTGTACAGGAAATACCTTCCAGTGTAACGACATTTTTTCCTTTTCGGTTTCAGCTACTCATCGGCCGGAATCATGTCAGCAGTGGAGAAACTTTTTTTTTGACGCCTCCGAAGGCAGCGCAAAAGTCGCTTGGATCTCAATATTTTTCTATGAAAAAATTATGTAATATAGGTCAAATATAGCCAAATATATTCTTAATTTTCCGAAACATTTAATTGAGTACTTTTCTTCCAAAAAATTCCCGAAAATCACCAAAATTTTCAGCGTTCACACTGGTATAGTCCCTTAAACATTTTTTAATATGTCTGCATAATTGAAATACGGAAAGTATAAAATTGAATTGTTGTAAAAAAATCATTGAAAATTTCAAATTCCGGGAAAGCAGGCATTTCAATTCAAATTCGTCTGGGTCAAAATGACCCAGTGTGTCAACGTAGGGTTAAGGGGGAATATACCTTCCTACACTTTTTTGGCATTTTTTTCCTACATCTTCCAGAAAAGACGAAGAGCAAGAGAATGTTGAAGGACGATTGTATGGACCAGGCATCGCCGATTTAAGGTAAACACGAAATTTCCATGATTTTACAGTACTTAAAACTTTAAACGCGTTTTTCTCGAAACTATTTTTCCAGACACGGGCGGATGCGTAGCGCCTCGAGTTTTCAATCGATTGACTTGAAATTTTAACTGTAGCTTCTTGACAATATTTTCTAGTCTAGTACGTGGGATTTTTTCGATAAGTTGAAATTTAAAAATTTTCTGATCGATATTCGACCGATTTTTCATATTAACGCCATTTTTTTAAATCAATATTTTGAAAAACTCCGTACTGGACTAGTTTTTTATGTCTACTTTCAAAATATTTTTCGTTTTTTGTTCTAGCTTGAAAATTATAACCTGTGCGGATGCGCCCGTAGAGGACTATGACAAAAAGGAGTTTTCTTTCATCGACTATTGCGCCACCATTTTGTTTCAAAATAATTTTTAAAAAAATGTACTTTAAGACTTGTACTAACATGTATAAAAACTCGAATTTAAAAATATTGTGTTGTTTCTCTTAAATAAATTGTCAAAAATGACCCTTAATTTTGCCCTCACAAAGGTATATTCCCTCTTAAGGAGGGAGATATCTTTAGGCAAGGAGAAAATTGACTGATTTGTATGATTTTTTTTCAAGAGGAAGGATTTTTCACCCTCTTGGAGACTTGGAGTATATTTTATTACTACTTTTGACTGTTACATGGTATTTTTTATTTTCATTAATCTTTAAAAATGTCGGAGGTATAGTGCGATCTTCTCAACTGCGATTCAAAACTGGCGTGACGTATAGCTCAAGAACGAATCGACCGATTCTGATGAAATTTGGTATAAATCTTTCTAACCTTATTGGCTAAAACGGGGCTGGGTTGAAATTCCAAACTTTGAATGATCAGAACGCTCAAAACTCCGAAAGAATTTTCATACAAAAGACCAAAACTCCGAAAATATGAACGCCGTCAAAATAATTCGGATATGGAAGTTTTAAAAGTTTAAACATTTTCAATAAATCGACGAATTATTTCAAGAATTATTTTTTATCAAGAAGTGATGTTACGTCAATTTTGAAATTTGTCTAGACAATGCCATACGTTCTACATAATTTATAATCAACTGTGTAGACTTTCGCTGGCATAATCTCTAAATTGACGAAGATATCTTTCCTTCAAAAAAGAATCACAAAAATAAGCAATTAAAAAGTGTTTATTTAATTGTTAATTTTATAGAAACGGTTTAGGGGGTCGATTGAAAATTTGGAGGGTGCATTCGGTATATGACAAAGAATTTACTGTACAAATTTGAATCAAATGGTCTTCACCAATTGTCCCAAAACTCCTTAAGGAGTCTTCTCACTTCAGACGCTAAAAGAGGCTATTCGCATGTTTTTTTTTGATAGGTTTATATTATAGATAATGATATAAAAGATGTTAAACTTTATAAATAAACTTTCGAAATAGAGTTTGAAAAAAAAATTATTTATTTAAGTCACTATTTATAGACGAAAATGGTAGTTGAAAAAATGTCCTAAAAAAAGTAGGTTTGCGCTGTTGATGAAATCTCGGAGATTGATCATCCGAAACGAAAAAATCAAACGGTTTTAGATTCAGTATGTTAATAGCTATAGCGCATATCATTCGATTTTTGATAAATGCAAAATTAACAAAATGGGGGACATTTTTCGAAAAAAAAAAACAAAAAAACCTGTTTTTTCACTGTTGTTGGCAAAAAATAGTAAATATCAAAATTTTAAAAAATCCTTGACATGCGCTACAGCTATAGTTGTAAAGAATATGTGGTTAAAATTTCATAAGGATCGGTTCAGTAGTTTTGAAGATTTTATCAACAAGCCGTCGAAAAACGTTGTTTCGAGAAAAACGTTACATAAATACATAAAACATTTTTTTAAATGTATTTCGAAAGTGTTTTTATTAAGTGTAACAACTTTTATATCAATATCTAAAATATAAACCTATCAAAAAAATAAAGAAAACAGCCTGTTTTAGCGTCTAAAGTGAAAAGACCCCTCAATATGATCGTATGTCCGTGCGTACGTTTCTCCAAACGAAACCTGAACTGGCGTGTCAAAATGACATGTTACGTTTTTTTAAGCCCCTTTCAACGCCCTGTCGAATAAACATCGTATTACGATATAATCGTAACGTTTCCGCGATTGCTACACTGAGAAAAAAACCAATTGAATCAAAAAATATATTGGTTGATCCAGATAAATGTGCTACTGCGGAGTGCCACCGATATATGAGATTGTTACAATACTATACAATTTTGGAAAATGAGATTGATTTAAATAACATATTATTTCAGTTGAAAAAGCTCTTCTGTTCTCTTAAGAGGTAAGGCCACTGTAAATTTTTTGAAAAATCGATTTTTTTTTATTGGCTTCAAAAATAGTTTAAACCCTCTAGAATAAGGAAAAAAAGGTCCCGTGCGAGAAAAAAATTTTTTCCTTAGGAAATAGAGCAATTCGCAATAGTTTTTTCCTTAGGAAATAGAGCTATTCGCAAAACTTTAAACGCGTTTTTCTCGAAATACGGTTTTTCAAAATGGCACGCAGCATCACTCAACAATTTTCATTTTTTTTACTTGAAATTTTGACCAGATGTGAACATTAACATTATCTTGAGAATGTCGATCGGGATTTTCAATAACTTTATTTATTGATTTTTTATTAACAAAAAACTAGCCGTTTTTTTCGTCAAAAATCAATTTTTTTTTCAAACGCACGCCAAATCCACAAAAATTGATACTTTTTAAAATCCGATTGACATTCTCTAGCTATAACCCTCTAGATTGATGGTTTTTTTTTTGTTCTAGATTCAAAAGTGCACCAGTGGTGCTGCGTGCCGCGGAGCCCTGCAAGCAAAACATGCCCCGGGAAGATAGCTGTGGAACCGCCATTTTGTTTTTTTTTCGCTGTAAAAAAATTTGATAATAAAGTTTAATGTATGCCCGATAACACCCTTAAAAGTTTTTTTTCAATTACCTTCAATTTTGGAAGCAAAAAATTCGTGAAAAAACCTTTTTTTTGGACCGTTACAGTGGCCTAACCCCTTAATGTCTGCATTATCCTTCAAATAAAATGATATTCTATTGAAATCATTCTATATACAATCCGTAGATGTATGGATGAAATAATTAAGCGGTTGCTACAACATTTTTTATTTCGTACAAAAATATAATCAATAGAATTAATTATTTCTTTACTGCATCGAAACGAATATGCCACGGGAGGTAAGTTTTTCAATTTGTTTTAAATCTTCAATAAAAAGTGAGCATTAGAATGATCCACGATAATAGTGGAGAGGATATCAGATATCCAATGGAATATCCAGGGAGAGAATATCAGATATTCAACTGATAAGAACAGATACTACACTTTGATCTTAGCCACAGGTCAAGAAGCGATGCTCTTTAGAGTTTCTCCGGCGCTTAAGTAGATTTTCTGTTCGCGCTACGCTTACGAGAAACGAGCGCGCGTGCGGCTTCTAGCGGTTACTCCGAGAACTACGGGTTTCCTCACGCCTATAATTTCGGTGGCGCTCGGCCACGATTTGGTTGAATTTTTTCAACCAAATGCGCAAGAAACAAATTTCATTTTCGCATAATTTTTTAACCAATTCAGACATTGGCTTCATATTTTTCAATCAAAATAAAATATTAATATTTTAACGAATAATGTACTTGGAAATCACTATCGGATATGGTGAAAAAAATAAAATAACATATTTACTCAATAGAAATTTTATCTGAATCAAACGAGGGAAATTCAATTTTTCTTGTGTACTCGAATCAACAATATTCATGCTATGAATTGAAACGCTGTTTTTTATCGTTGCAGAAAATGCATTCAAAACTATATATAATTTGTTGGCGATAATTTTTTAGATAGTTTCAATAATATATTGTTCTCGGCTAACAATATATCTTTTGGATGAAAAAAAAATCTTTTAATTTTATCATGTTATTAAAGTCAATATCGTTTTGTTTGGACTAATAAATCCGATTATTTACACGAACAATTTTACAATCGAATCAACGCCATTTCATTGAATAACACCAATGATATTGGATCAATGATTTTTTTACTCAGTGTACTGAATTGAGTCGTGTCGGTTGAACTTTTGACCATTCGAACATAGAGAAGTGTTAACCTGAAGATGATCGAGGAGGGCCTCGAGCCCTCGATCCGTGACGACGCAGCCTCTCAGTGAGAGGGAGTGCACGTGCCTCTGAGCAAGTGGAAAACTGTGAGTGAGCTCGGGGATGTCCTCGTCCGCGGCACCCTCGAGGACCAGAGAATGAAAGCCTCGCCTAACGAGGGAAGCGTAGAGTCTTGTCCTCGAGCCTGCGGCCATAGCCCGTGCCTCGCGACATTTGACCACCGGTACGAGACCGGCCCAGAATCTTGGCCGAGCGTACAAAACGTCTCTCCATCGCGCGCATACCTGCCAACAATGTTTAGGAACCCCGTCAATTGACAATTCACGCATTTCTCGTTAGTAATTACGGATAATAAATGGCGATGAGGATATTGTCGACGAATTGCGATTCAAAGTCGTTCGGTCGATTTTGAACGCTGTCACGGAGGTTCGCGCGTTTCACCGATCAATGGTAAAGGACACTGATCTTTTTTTAGACGCGGATACGTCCGACGAAAGTTCAACTGCGAAGTTTCCGTCAGGTCTACTACAGCACAGCCGAGAACGCGATATTAAGGGGGTAGGCCACTAGAGGTCGAAAAATAGGCTTTTTGGGGATTTTTTTTTCAGAAAAACTACAAAATAAATCGGGATTACAAAAAAGGGTGTTTATCGTACATATCAGTGACTGTATACAATAATTTTTTCGAAGCGATTAATTTCAAAATGGCAGCTGTGCAGCGTTTATCTCAAAATTGCATTTTTTAAGTTGGCCGGAAACACAACTCAGACAATTTTCAAACGATTCACTTGGAATGTTGAATACATCTTGAAAAATACATTGTCCATGGATGTTCGTAGGATTTTTTTTATATTGCATAGTTCATTTGTTATTAACAATTATCTGACGATTTTTTAGGCAAATTTTTGGGAAGTGAAAAATTTCGAGAAATTTCGAAATTTTTGGAAAGTGAAAATTGTCTGAGTTATGTTTGCGGCCAACTTGAAAAATGCAGTTTTGAGATAAACGCGATACAGTCGGCATTTTGAAATGAATCGCTTCACAAAAATTATTGTATACAGTCACTGTATGATAAATACCCTTTTTTGTAATCTCGATTTATTTTGTAGTTTTTCTGAAAAAAAAAATCCCCAAAAAGCCTATTTTTTCGGCCTCTAGAGTGGCCTGAGGCCTTAAGGAATCATCGCAGTGTAAAATTTTCAAAAAATCAATTTTTTGCATTATCCGATAGTATACACGGTTGTAAACGTTTTGTCCAATTTTTAGATCAAAATTCGAATTATCTCGTTCGGTACAGCCTTTCTTAGAAAAAGTTAAGCCTTTCTTAACAGCCTTTCTTACCACTTAAAACGCGTTTTTCTCGGAATGGTGTTTTTCGAAATGGTGGCCACTCTCAATGGAAGAGTTTCTAAGCTATCCGTTTGAAATTTTAACAGAACATTCTTCACGTCATCCTCTATGTTGCTATGGAAGCTTTTTTTATTCTTCCTATTTTTTTTACGAAAAACTGTCGGAAAAAGGCTAAATTTGACAATTTTTGTTCAAGCTGTCGACATTTTTTCAAATTTCACTAAAAAAAACCTGCATAGGAACATAGCGGCTTTCCTACAGATTAATAATCATTTTGAAATTTTCTATTCAGATAAAACTTGCGGCCGCAATCCTGGCCACCGTGGGACACCATTTTTATGCCACGCAATTTTCCGCAAATAAAAACAATGTTAAAAAATAAATAAAGAAATTGAAAAAAAATCATTTTGTATACTTTATCAGTGCTTCAATTTATAAAAAAAAATTAGACCGATTAGCTTATCCTATCCACCTAAAAAAACGCGAAAATCGGCTATTTTTCGAGCAGTCACACTGTGATGATTCCTCAAGGAGGTTGTTAGCCACAATCCAAGATTCAGAGAAAAATATATATGTTATTGTGTGGACTATACTGAGGCTTTACGAATTTTTCGAAACTTTTTCCCTCGAATCATCTTAAGGAGGTACACCAGCTTCAGCAAAATGGTGATAGATCAATAAAATTTGGTGAATATATTCTTTAGTATTATTCATGTAGATACAAATTTTTTCAGATTTTTTGGTTGTGCCGTTTTCTTACAAATAATTCACAAGCGTTTATTCTTATACCCGGAATATATACCTATATCTATAAAAACGCTATGCTTATACACGTGAACTTCAATGTTCAATTACTCGATAACGGCACAATGAAAAAATCTGAAAAAAATTGTATTGACATATATAATACTAAAGAATATATTCACCAAATTTTATTGATCTATCACCATTTTGAAATTTTACCATGGTTTAGCATGGCAACATTGTATGAAGCTGGTGTACCTTCTTAAAAAATACTCAAACATTTTTTTCAATTATTGAAACACCATAACGAAGAAAGTCTCAGTCAAGTATTAGCCAATATTATCTATTTCAAGAAAAAAGTTCGCTTTTTTTTCAGATGAACCGGGCGGCGAAAATCAAGTACTACGCTGTGTTCCTCACGTTCAAAGGTCCTTTACGAGATTGTTTATATAACTTATAACTTCGTTAATTATTAATATTTTCAATGAAATTTTGTACACGACTTCATTACTGTACATCTAAAAAAATGTCCAAACGATTATTTCAATCATCTTGTTCTTTCAAAATTGATGCTTTAAGGCGGTCCTCTAGTTTCTCGGGTCGAAAAAATCGATTTTTTTTTCATAAATCACATCTACAACATGTGTAGAAAATGTGTGTCAAAGGATTTTTCGATATTCGAAGGGGTTCACAAGTTACGGCCCTGGAACGGAGCAGGTATACGGAGGTATACTTTCAAACGCGTTTTTCTCGAAACACCATTTTTCGAAACGGTGACCACCATATTTCAGAAACTACTGCACCGATCTTGTTCAAATTTATACAGCATCTTTAATATGTTATAAGCCAGCGATTGAACTAGGATTATCATGATTGCTTCGATAGTTTTTTTTGTACGAGCGAAAAACTTAAGAAAAAATGAGTAAAAAATAGAATGTAATTTTCAAAAGTGTATAAAAAAGTCAATTTTTGTAATTTTGAATTCACTCTAGTTCAATCGCTAGTCTTAAATATGAAGATTAAAATGCCGTTTGGTTTTTTGATTTCAGATAAGCAGAACAGCCGCAATCTTGGTCACCGTCAAGCACCTCTTTTACTTGATGTCTTCCTGTCGGCCACTATAACTTTTATTCTATTATATATTTTGACTTAAAAAAAATTGTAAAGCTTATTTAAATGTTAATAAAGATTATGCAAAAACAATGAGATTGATTATTTCGATGCTTTGCCCGTAAAAAATTATTGAAAAAGCCGTAAAAAAACAGCCGAGAAACTAGAGGACTGCGTTAAATACCCCTGATCTTCGGGTCGTCACGGTAGTCTATAACATTCATGAGTGAAACGCCAGGCCCTCTTCAACTAGCGTCTCTTCCGCATTCGCAATTTTGTCTCCAAAAGGGACTAGGGATTAAAATGAAATCTACCGATTACTGTAGTACAATTTAGCTTCATTCAGGTGATTAAACAGACTCGTTTAAATTTAAACAAAACGAATCAAAAGTGATCCAGGTACTCATCAGTAAAAATCGTCCCGGTAAAACGAAGCAAATGACACGACAGAGCTGAATGGAATGATCACAGCTCCTGGTCTCATTAACCATTCCACGCTCATTTTCCATGCTCCTTAATTCTTTAAATGGGGAAGAATTCTCATCGATAATTGAGCGGATGAAAATGGAGGCAAATCGCGAGTAAAATGCCTAGGCCGTTACAGTGAAGGATAGTCGATCGATTGCAGCGAGGTATTTTGGGAAATGAAAGATCGTGTCAACCTGGGCGAGGATTCTCCTGTCGTTCGCGTTGAAATAGAGGAAGAAACGACTGAGGAAGTGATCGTCGGACATGAGATGTTCCCAGGACAAGGGCGGAAAGTATCCGCCTGTACCACCGCTGGCCAACGGTACGTTCTTCGTTCGGTTTCTGGATATTCTGCCTCGGTTAGTCGCGTTACCTCCGCTGTTGTTGATGCTCTTGTTGTTACCGGCGTTCGCCGTAATGTTACCGGGCATTTGGACGCTTCTGCTTGGCTTCTCGGGCGTTGGATTTGCATTGTTTGCACTTTGCAAATTCGTGTACGCCATCGCTCCACCGCCGCAAAATACATTCGTGACACGCTCCATGACGCTCGCCTTTCCACCACCTGAAAATTCATCAAAGCCCATGTAACGCGAAATGCCCATCCACCCGCAAAAATCATTCGTAAAGGGTGTCGCAAAATGACCTGACATTTTAAATTGCGCGCCATTTCTTTTTGTCGCGAACATAGAGTGCACTGACAGAAAAATTCTATTGATATGAACTAATCGCGACTATTTGATTTTTGTTTATTTGAATTAACTAGATTTTTCGTGGAATCAAATTCTTCCTATTGTATTCCATTATTGAAATTATTTACTTTAAATATGTTTCTTCATTCGAATCGAAATATATTCAATATCGTCCAATAACTAAACATTTTATTTGATCGTAATAAATCTGTGATTTGGTTTCATCTGCTCGAAAAACAATTTAATTGAATCCACTAAATGGATCTATGTGATTTTTTTACAATTTAAATTAAATCGAATTTTCGCAGAGTCAACCATTTTTCTGTTTGAATTAATGGTTTGTTTTATTGCAACACACATATCAATGAGGTGTGGGGGAAGAAAGGGTGGAGAGAGAGAGGAGTTATATATAAATATATATATAGGTTATGTTAGAAAAATATATAGCATGTTATTCGATAAAACTCTCTAATTATCACAATGATATTAACTAATTGATATAGTTTATGTGATACAGCAAATAATTATAGGAATTCATTTGGTGTCTTGTGTTAGCCATATCTGCGACTAAGATGATACAAGTACTCGGTAACAGGGGGGCAGCGTGCGCAGCTATGAGTAGGTAGGTTCTGGGTTCGCTTTTCATGTAGGAGGCATTCCACGTCACTTCAACCAGTAAAAAAAATCCACAAATAATTTTGAAAAATCGAGTTACTTTATTGAAAAATGTTCACCGAGTGGTGAAATTTTTTTTAAATTTCTGACGTTTTTTGTCGTTGATTACCATTTTTTAACATTTTTCCATTCGAATAGCTGTATTTTTGGCAGGATGTGCCGTATTTACATTCGGAAAAAACAAAAATGTGCGTCTTTTTCTAGCCTTCCAGAAAAAAATTAATTTAGGTTTTATTGAACGTCCGTTTCAGGGCAAAATATGCGAAAATATTTTTTCTTTCTCAAGGAAAGACCCTCGTTATTTTATCTTTCTAAATTTCCCCGAATTGTGAATACGAAAAACGGATTTTTTATATTATGGGATTCCTAAACACCGTGAAGTAACAGCTATTTTTATTTTAAACATTTTTTTATTAATATTCGATTGAAGAGTGGGGAGCACTCCAAGGCTCGAATACATTTGACATATATGTCATATGTATTTCAAAAACCTGGAAAACATACAGCGAGTGCTCCACGCTCTTCAATCGAATATTAATAAAAAAATAGAAAAACAAAAATAGCTATTACTTCACGGTGTTTAGGAATCCCATAATATAAAAAAATACCAAAAATCCGTTTTTCGTATTCACAATTCGGGAGAATTCTCAAAAATAAAATAACGAGTGTCTTTCCTTGAGAAAAAAAAATATTGTTGCATATTTTGCCCTAAAACGGACGTTCGACTTGCTCAATAAAATCTAAATTAATTTTTTTCTGGAAGGCTAGAAAAAGACGCACATTTTCGTTTTTTACGAATGTAAAAACGTCAAAACCTCCCAAAGATACAGCCACTTGAATGGAAGAATATTAAAAAATGGTAATCGACGAGAAAAAACGTCAGAAATTAAAAAAAAATCGACACTCGGTGAATATTTTTCAATAAAGTAACTCAATTTTTCATTATTATCATCAATAAATCAATAAATTCATCAACAAATTATTTGTGGATTTTTTTTAAATCGCTGAAGTGACGTAGAATGCCTCATATTTGAAATACTTTCTTCGATAGAAATCATCTGAAAAGGCTAGGGAATAACAAATTACGATGTAAAATGGTTGTCGTAAAACTCTCAATTAACGGGTTGTACGCAGTTAGAAATTTCTAAAAATCAACTTTTTTACATTGCATTTTCGGAATGTACAAATATGTGAGTATTCTCCCTGAAAATTTCAAATCGATCCAGGGAATATTCTCGGAAATACACACATATTTGTAAGGACGTTCGGAGCGCTACAGAGTAAGCGCGCGAATCTTCAAACGCGTTTTTCTCAAAACGGTGTTTTCAAAGTCGGCGAGCACGATTTCTCAAAAACGGCTCAACCGATCGGTCTGCAATTTTAACACTTGTCAGATATATTCTTCAGGTATTGATCGAAGGAATAAGATTTCCGATAATTATTTCTATTTTTTTAACGATTTAACGAAAAAAATTTGGTCGAAAATCGAAATTGTTTCTTTCCGAAGCCACCATTTTGTCAAAAATTAAAATTTCGACTATTCTTTCGATCAATATCTGGATTCATCTATCCCCTAAAAGAATCTTTTTGGTTTTTTTCATTTTAGATAATCCAAACCGGAGATACTTTGCTCACCGCCGGACACTTTTTTTCGGGGACCTCCAGGAGACTTCCTACAGGAGCAATGTTAATGAATTTTTTTGAAAATAAAAATGCCAATCTAAAGCTAAAAGATGTCACTACACTGACTAATACTTTTCGTTTTGCCCAAATGAAATACTTTCCTAGAAAAAACTCGTGAAAAAACGACTTTTTTGGCGTTGCAACTACGTATAACACCTTAAGTATTTCATTTTATTTTGGATTTATGAAATATTTTATGCATATAGTCCACTTAGATTTACAGTGTACATTGTAAGCAAATAGAGATTTAGTTGAATCGAATCTTTATTTAGTCAATTTTAAGATAGTCAATATTTAAAAAGAATAGCTGAAACAAATAAGAAAATATCTTCGAAACAAATAAGATCGTAGTAGGCCGTGAGCTAAGGAAAAACATATTTGATTTAAATAGATCCTATTTAAATTTAAAAAAATTTTGGCAGTGTACTAATCTTTGACTACTGGCATCAGGAAGTACTGAGATTTAGTCAAATGTTATTTGTTGCATGGTTACTGCATAGTTATTGCAGACGAAGTTTTATGGTCGTGTTATTTCGCGCCGCGGCTATGTGAATTGGCCACCATGATCGCGCGACTTTAGTCCAGTAAAGGAGAGACGAACACCCAGCACTTTTACCGTAGAATTAGAATTTTTTACTGAAGCTAGATGGTTGCATACTGAAAGTAACCCTAATGAAATTTTGCCCCTCAACTCACCCCAACCTTAACAAAATAGGGGTTGAAAACTTAATAACCGCCGTATCTCGATAATTAATAGCCCGATCAAAAATTGTGTCAAACAAAAGTTTTTTGGAATAATAAAATACGTATAAAGTCATCTGACGTCGAATCTCCTATCTTTAAAAATAGCGGCACAAAAACGCGAGAGCACCATTGACGCATCAACCCGGAATTTTCTAATCGCTTTTGTGTCGCTATTTTCAAAGATAGGGGGTTGGACATCAGATAACTTTATACGTATTTTATTATTCCAAACAACTTTTGTTTGAAATATTTTTTGATCGGACTATTAATTATCGAGACACGGCAATGTTTAAGTTTTCAACCTCTATTTCTTAGGGTTGGGGCGACTTGAGGGGCAACATTTCATTGGGGTTACTTTCGGCACGCAACCATCTAGTTTCGGTCAAAAATTCTAGTTCTGGGCTAAAAGTGCTGGGTTTTTGTCTCTTTGACTGGACTATTGACGCCATTGAACTTCTTTCTTTGGGGTGTTCTGAAAGGAAAAGTGTATGGCAATGATCCACAGACCATTCCGGAGCTCAAGGAAGCGATTGGACGCACCATTAATGAAATTAATCCGCAATTATGCCAAAATGTTATTGAAAATTTCGTTGTGTTCCACACATAACCTCCATATTTGTAGCTTGTATTGAAATAAAAATATTCGTACTTTGTAAATAAATAATACGTTTTATTAATAAATTAAAATGTCAGGCAACTTTGAGACACCGTATATAATCGAGACGAGGTTTTTCGGTATACGAAATTATCGAAGTGACGAAATCGACTGTACGCGCGGTCGGTGTGCGGCTTCGACGATCGCCCAACCGAGCAGTTTCGGCCAATACACGGATTGGTGACCGCTAGGCCACGCACTCGCTTGCGCCCCGTCTACTCAACAGATACGCACTCCAACTGAGCTTCCAATGGTAACGCGATTGAAACTTGGTAAAGCTGACTGTATCGGCGCAGGATTTTCGCAGTTTCCCCGTGCCCCGGTACAGTTGCGATACGGTAGTGGGATTGGGAAAGGACTGCGAGCAATCTTTTGGACGGTGTCCAAGAAGCTGGCGATAATGAAGCGACCACTGGGGTGTAAGTGAAATTGGGATCGTAAGAAGTCAAAAGGGTGTACGAAGTTGCAAATTTTAAAAAGTTTTATTTTTAAAAGTTGCAACATATAAGTTAAACACCATTTTCTGAAACATGAAATTGAAGTGAAAACCCATTTTTATAAATGAATATCATTGAAGTAAAAATATATTTAAAAAGAATTATTCAAGTGAACGCTTAATTTATATTAATTAAAAAAAATGTATTTTACTTCTATTTAAAAAAATAGCTTTTTACTTTAATAAGGTAAAAACCTATTTCTATAAATATATCAAATTGAAGTAAAGAGCTATTTGAAAAGAAACTTAATTGAAGTAAAAAACTATAGTAAAAAATTAAAAAATTGAAGTAAAATACCATTTTTCTAAACACAAAATTGATGTAAACTCCTATTTTCAGAAATATATCAAATTGGAGTAAAACTATATATTTTTTAATATGTAAAATTGAAGTAAAGAAATAAAGTAAGGGCTTTGCAAATTCTCGCATTCGAATTCCTCATTTCTTTTAATAAATTGCGTTGAAGTTTGCATCCTTGGAATTTGCCGAAAGTTATTCTCAATTTGTCTTCTATATTCATCACTAAAAAAAATTCCTTAGATTGACATTGACTTTTGGCTGTTTCTAATAAAAATAAAAATTCTCAAAAATCGTTTGAGCGATTTTTGTAGTCTCGACGTGCGAAAAAATTTATTTAAAAAAATGTATTGTCATGGCATTCCAACGAATTTGACATCATTTCAATAGCCCACACAATTTCTCTAACTCCCAACGTTATTGCAGTAAACGAACAGCTTCAGTTTGAATATAACTATGTAGAACGATTAAAAATAATTTAAAAATATTTCGAACCAACTAATTTGAGAATCGTTAGACAAAAGGGCAAAGAGCGCAAAAATCCATGCGTCACCGATAACGTCTCAAATGCGAATAACGTCTGTCGTAAGCCGATAGAAAAAGAAGAATAAAAAAGCGTATAACTCGAATCGAGTAAGAAACAGCACGTTCGTCAAGTGCAATCGAAAGAAAGCGTATATTGTATTGTATATGAATTCATATCACAGACTATTAACGGAGACACAATGTGTCGGGCCGCAGTATAATTCAAACAATGAACTCGCGAGCACACAGTCATCCCACAAAGCATCAATTCAAGTCCACAGAAGCTTCGGAGCTGGAATTCCATTCCTTTTATTGCGGTTTATTGATGCTCCAATACAGAGTTGAAACGATATAATACAATTTATATTGCATTAATAGCCGACACGGCCTCGGCTATTCCTCGTTTATTTGTGTCAGTCCAGTTGCGTCATCTACTTTACTCGACTACTTTTATTTTACTATTCAACGTCCTCTTTTTCAGCTTTTACACCATATACGTGGGTTCGACTATATCTTTTTTTTTAAGTCACTATTGATGTGTTATCGTTTGTCTCGAGGGAGCAAAATATTTACTGATTCGAAGTCGTCACGATTTTACTGCCACTTGGCCATAGTTTAGTTTTAATTGTGATGTTTTTGAAATCTCCTGATCATGTTTAGCGTTCCTCTTCGTTCTCCGACCCTATATCGCTGCTTTCTATGACACGGGATGAATTTATAAATTCATACACCTCATAAACTCATATTTATCATAATTATTAATAAATTTATAAAATTTAGTAATGGACGGTTCCGAGGGAAAAAAAAATTTGGAAAATTTGCAAGGTGCAGCTGACCGTGTTTGAGAAAAAATCTTTAGCAAATTTAGAGGATCATCACAGTGAACATTAAAAAAAAATCGATATTTTTTTGCTGCATTGTCCTATAGTATAGACGGTTATAAGCATGCTGTCCATATACTTATATAAACGTAAGTAGACAATTTATATGGAAATTCCGCACTCGAAACTTTAACGGGTTATACCAGTGTGACACAAAAAATCTCCGAAAATCACCCAAATTTTCAGCGTTCACATTGGTATAGCCCCTTAAACGCGTTGTTTTCTCGAAATATCGTTTTTAAAAACGGTGTACACTCTCGAAGGAAGAGTTGTCAACCTATCTGTCTTGTATTTTGACACAACATTCTTCACGCCATTCTTTATCTTGCTATGGAATTTTTTTTAATCTCCATATTTTTTTTAAACGAAAAACTGTCGAAAAAATAGTCTAAATTCGATACTTTTTTTTCAAACCGCCGCCATTTTGTCAATTTAGATTTTTTTAAAACCTCCATAGCAGGATAGCAGCTTTGTTACTGATTAATAATATTTAAAAAAAATTTGTTTCAGATAATATTTACTGCCACAACCGTGTACACCATGAGGACTCCTTTTTGTTCGAAGACATTTTCAACGGTTAAAAAAAGTCAAAATGAGCGTTTAAAAATTTAATTTCTGTTCTTTATTAGTGCTTCGATTTGACATTAAAAAATCAGACTGATTAGCGTATTTCACCCAACGAAAAAAAAATCGCGAAAGTCAGCTATTTTTCGACCCGTTACACTGTGATGATCCCTTTATTACGAGTATAATAATCCGGAAGCTATGCGACCGAAAAAAACGCAGTAAAGTGATTCGGTAATTATAAAATTTCCGTTAACCCTCGACAAATCCTCGAAAACGTGTTTTGTTTCATCACAATCGTTACGAGCCAACTTTTTCGTCGTTCTTTGCTCAAATTGAAACTGAACCGATGGGGGTGGGGGGTACCGCGCATAAATCACGAATTCGTACGAAATGTGGTGCAATACTGGAGGCAATTAATTACAAATGCGGACTGCAGAAAACAAAAATGGAACGAAAGAAGAGATCGAGATTCGGCGATAGTAGAGATTTTATCATTGTGTACGCACACCAAACTCCACGGGGATCCTGGCAAAGTGCCAATTTTTCGTGGATAATGTATGTACGAAAGAGACCACTTGGACGAATGTTTGAGAAGTGACTTGAAAGATTTCGGGCAGATCTACAGGCACAGGAAAATGGAACAGTCCGGAACTCTGTGTTGCATTGTAAAATGTAGCAAATATAAAGTATCAATGATTATTTTACTGATTTTCATTTTGGAAAATGGAATGAAAAATTATTATTTCTGTTGTTATTATTGATGATTTTTACTGTCATTATTGCTAGATTTCGTTATTATTATCACTATCGATGTTTTTGTTATTGTCATGATTACTATTTTTGATATTATATATATATATATATATATATATATATATATATATATATATATATATATATATATATATATATATTGAAAAACAAAATTATTCTTTGGTCATTCGATTTTTTATTCTTAAAATTATTTATACAGTAGAACCTCGATTATTCGAACTAAATGGTGGTCTTTTTTTCGCAGTTAAGGTATCGCCCACCTTAGGGCGATACCTTAACTCAGAAAAAAGACCATCCAGTCGTAAGGATACATAAGGTATCCCTCTTTTTCTCTAGTAAAGCTGTTCCCTATCACTTCGAGATATTTTCAAAATACATTATTGCCTATATGTAACTTCACGTATCAGATCGTATATACATTAGACTGGCCCAAAAAAGATTTAAATTTTATTTTTTTAAATTTTTGTTGCAAATGTTATTGCGAATGACAAAAAATGTGTACTCACCAAATTTCAACCCTTTATATTAATATTTAGAGGTTCCTCATCGCGATTTTCTAGTTCCCATTCATTTAACATGGAAAAAATTTTGTTTGCCGCTTCTGAGCTTTATAACTCGCCTACGGGTAAATACACGGAAACGCCCAAAAATATTGTTTATAGAAAATTTAACGCTCTACAAAAAAGGTCCTTAGCCTTTATACGATAAATTCACTCGTTCAAATTTTATTCAACATTAAAGTTGGATTGATGATGAATTTCATGATTTTGTGAATTTTTTGGAAATTTGTGAAAAAATTATTGATTGTTTTCGTTGTTTGTTTTCTGATTCATCTTGACACGTATTGTATCCTTTTTAAATTATTCCCTAGATATTTATTTATCATGCTATGGCAATTGAATTCGGTTTAAGAGTAGATTTTTGTATTATTGTACTTTTAATCAACAATAAATTTGAATCTATAAGGAATTTTAGAAACTATCTCGGGAATAATTTGCAAAGGATACAATACTTTTTAAGATGAATGAGAACAAAACAAAAAATCAATAATTTCGTCGTGAAAGTCCAAAAATCTCACAAAATCATGAATTTTATCATAGACTCAACTTTGTCGTTGAATAAAATTCGAACGAGTGAATTTATCGGATGAAGGCTAAAGACCTTTTTTGTTGAGCGTTAAATTTCCTATAAAACAATGTTTGGACATTTCCGCGTGTTTACCCGTAGGCGAGTTATAAAGCTGAGAAGCGGCAAAGAAAACTTTTACCAATCGCGATGAGGGACCTCTAAGTATTGACATAAAGGTTTAAAATTTGGTCAGCACTCATTTTTTGTCATTCTCAACATTTTCAACCAAAATTTCAATGGAATTTTTTTTTTTGGGCCAGTCTAATACATTGTGTGTGTGTATATATATATACGAGAAACCGCCCTGGAATGGTTTGAAATCCGACCAGAAAATAGGCCCACACAATCTTTGCTCAATCAATTTACTCGATAAAATTAATATTATAATTATCAGTATTATCGAAACCCTTATTGTTGATAGGTGATAATTAACATATATGTCGTTTCAAAAAATATTTGTTGAGGCTACTGTGAAAATGACGAACATTCATTCGCCGCTTGAGGCAACTAAAATTGAAGAAGAAAATGCAACGTATGGTGCAGGAATTCCAGATTGAAGGTATGATTACAAAGGTAGAACTATTAGTAAAACTTTGAACGCGTTTTTCTCGAAACTATGTTTTTAAAAACGATGTACACTATTTCTCGACATCTAATCAATGACGTTTTTCTCCTTAACATTTTCTTTCATGACTTATTAACAATAATGATGTCATTTTTCCTCGAAAATTCGAAAAAAATCTACATTTATTTATTTATTATTGAAACACGATAACAAAAAAAGCTCGGTCAAGTCTCAGCCAATATTATCTACTTTAAGAAAACATTCGGTGTTTTTGTTTCAGATTAAGCAGGTGGCCAAAATCAAGTACACCGTTGAGCCCCTCACGTTCAAAGGTCCTTTACGAAATTGTTTATTACTTCATTAATTATTAATATTTTTTAATGAAATTTGGTACACAACTTTGTTAATGTTCATATAAATTAATGTCCAAACGATTTTTCAATCATCTTGTGTATTCCTTCAAAATTAATTTTTCTTTTAACCCTGATATCAGGGTTTTCACAATGACGTTGAAGTTTGCAACGTTGAAATGCAAAGATTCTTGTTTATTTCTTCATACTTGTTATTATTCGAAATCTTTGTTCTGCAACTTGCGATGGTGAATCTGTAATAAAAATACGTAAAAACGTCCGAATGATTTTCGTAGCCCAAATCGACCAAAAAGAAATGTTAACAATGAAAACAAATAATTGTCGTTGTGTTCTAACGATGCAAACTTCAAGATCATGTTGTGACAGTAGTCTAAACCCTTTAAGGGGTTATTTACAGTTAAAATTTTCGAAAAATCGATATTTTTTATTTTTTTTTTCGTAATGTACATATATTTAAGTACACACACAGAAAATTTCTTGTCAATCCGGCGAACATTCTCGAAGTTACACGCACATTTGTAATGACGTGTCAGTGCTTTTGAAACTTTAAATGCGTTTTTCTCAAACCTGTGTTTTTAAAGTCGGTGAGCAAGATTTCTCGAAAACGGCTGAACCGATCAGTCTCAAATTTTGACACAATCTTTTCAAGTATATTTTTTAGTAATTAATCGAAGTTTTTTCTCACCGCCACATGTTTTCCATTTTATAAACAATTTAAGGCCTAAATTTTTGTCAAAAATCGATTTTTTTTAGAAGCCGCCATTTTGTAAAAAATTATTATTTTGCTTATTCCTTCGATCAATTATAAGATAATCCATTATATTAACGAAATTTTTTGGTTTTTTTATTTTAGATTATGCAGTCCAGAGATATCGTGCTCACCGCAAGACGCCTTTTTTTAGAGGTGCTCCCGGAGATCAGCTATAGCAGCTTTCAAAATAATTATTTTCGCAAATAAAAAATGTTAAAATACAGTCAAGAGTTACCATAATATGTGTACAAATTTTTAAGTTAATAGATTTAAAGGTCTTCTCAAGAAAAATTCTTTAAAAATCCATCTTTTTGGGCCTCCTGACTGTATATAACCCCTTAAGGGATCATCACAGTGTAAAATCTGCAGAAAATTGATTTTTTTGCATTCTCCGATAGTACAGACAGTTATAAACATGGACCTGCCATCACCGATTGATCGTAAGTCACGATTTATATGAAAATTCCGCACTCGAAACTTCAAACGCGTTTTTCTCGAAATGTCGTTTTTCAAAATGATGTACACTCTCAAAGGAAGAGTTTTCAAGCTATCCGTCTCAAATTTTGACACAACATTCATTACGCCATTCTTCTTTATCGTGCTACGAAAGTTTTTTTTTAATCTTCATATTTTTTTTAACGAAAAGCTGTCGAAAAAATAGGTTAAATTCGATACTTTTTTCAAACCGTCGCCATTTTGTCAATTTTGACTAAAAAAAGCCTCCATAGCAAGATAGCGGCTTGCATACTGATTAATAATCTTTTTACAAATTTTGCTTCAAATAATATTTACCGCCACAACCGTGTACACCGTGAGGACTCCCTTTTTTCGAAGACATTTTCAACCGTTAAAAAAATGTAAAAAAAAAAAAACTAAAAATAAACCTTTAAAAATGCATTTTCTCTTCTTCATGAGAGCTTTGATTTGGCATACAAAAATCGGACTTATCAGCGTATTTTAACAATCGAGAAAAAAAATCAGCTATTTTTCGACCCGTTACACTGATCCCTTGAAAAGCGGGAATCGCCGTGGAAATCGTAAATAAAAATGAAACTACAAGCAGCGATGAAAAAAAAACCTGAAATAAAAATAGCTCCTGTTACAGAATATATAAAATGAGTGTATCATCTGGAAAATGTTTGATAATTTTTTTGTCGTTGCAATATTGGTGCGAAAAAGAAAAAAGAAGAAAAGAAAAGAGCAGCTCTACCAGAATCGAGGTATTACGCTATCGTTGTCCGATGGGGGTTGGTTAAGGAGGCCTTTATCGATTCCATTGCAGTTACAATAGCGGCCGTCGATATCTCACCGGCGAATCTTTTTCCCCCCTTTTTTCCCTCTTTCCCTCTCGCTCGCAAGACTCGCGAGCAATAACAATAACTCGGGGAAAATAAAATGGATGCAACTCCGTAATGAAAATGAGTAATGGTCGTCGGCATTCGCGTGAAAATTTTCGATCTCTTAAGGATCTACGATCGCGAATTAAAATTAATCCGAAGCAAATTAAAACAAGAAAATCGTGTGTAAGAGGCAAACAAATGATACTCGTGACATTGAACATTGTCAAACGGTGAAAAGTAATGCATAGACAAAACTTCGAGTGAATTTCTTGCGGTAAAATCGATACGACAGCGAAGCTGACTGAGGGAAAGTGCACAGTGGGAACGTAAATCCACTAATTTATTTACGAAAAGCAGCTTATATTATTTTCCTGAATAATTGAAAATAACATAATTTTTGCATTGTGGAATTCTTGTCAAGGTCGCGTAATTAGCCGGTCAGAGAAGAGGACGGAAAACGCACGAAAGTAATCATCGTTTCAGTCAGTTATCTCGCCTTTTCAAAAGGGTTTTATTTCGGAATTTACGATGTTTCGTTGCAAACGTAACCGGAGAACATTTCTATTATTCCAGGTTTTTCGATTACCTGGTTTCGATCGCAAAATCAGAGCCAGACAGAAATTGAAGAATTCTCCGTACATCGGAAATTAAAAATCACGACACGATCATCGACATCGAAAAGCAAAAATCACGGTATCGACAAACTCGCTTCAGGCAACTCCAATTCTTCCCATACCTAAAAAATTCCTTGCATTTTTATTTTATTTCTTTCATTTTCATTTCATTATTTTTATTTTCGGGTATTTTTTTTTCTTTATTTGTCTTTAATTTAGTTGATTTTCATTTTTTTATTTTTGCCCAACGGTATCATATGGAAATAGTGAAATAAAAAGATCCTTCCAATGATGTCCTCATGATGCGAATGAAAACTTTCAGCTTATAATGTACGAACAATACTCACATCAGTGAGGTCTTGTTTTGATATCGGTGATTTTACTCCACCCAAATTTATTCCCTCCATTTTTTAGACACGTATATTATTTTTTAATTGAAATAGATATATATTATCGTAAACTTCGAAGAGACCCCGGTTTTGGCAACGTCTCCAATAGTACGACGTTGCCAAAAACGGGGTCTTTCAACAGTTCATTATATATATATATATATATATATATATATATATATATATATATATATATATATATATATATATATACACACCTCAACTTTGGCAACCCGAAAAATATTTTTTTCCGCGATAAATTTTATCATGCAATTTTCAACAGTCGCGATTCCACTAACGCGGCTTCTCAGCTGAATTGTATGCACTAAGCGAGTTGCGGATGTCGGGCAAATTTTCCAGTCAAACATAACGATTAATTAACAATGAATTAATTTATAATCGTAATTACGCTCAGCATGGTGTTTCGATGCACGAAGTCCAAGTCCATTGATTCTCTTGGTCAATTCGGCGCTGGCCCTCTCGACGACGCCCTGAGCCGATATCGAAGACATAATAAACTCCGTTTTGTCTATATACTCAGCACTGCTTGATGAGCTCTCAGCCCCGAGGTCCTCCAGGCACGAGCGGAACGAGGCCGCAGGGGCTAAACTCACAAGACAGTCTCTCCCTCCCTCTCTCTCTCTCTCTCTCTCTCTCTCTCTCTCTCTCTCTCTCTCTCGATTTCTCTATGTCGTGGACCGTTCAACCCCTTCGCCCGCTGCCGATTCGTTGCACCACCAAAACTGTCACCTCCGCGACCTCCCGACCATCCCCTTTCGCCACCATCAAATCCCGAAAAAAATTCGAATATCCCGACCGAGGGTGCTTACGAAACAATTTTTCCGAAACGTTACTCAAAAAGAAGAATATTCAATTTCCCTACACTCAGGACGTGTTCGACTTTGTTCTCATGTCGAGTCGCCTCATATTTCAAAGCTAAATTATTCGCGCGTTCGCGATAATTCTATTCTATTCAAACGGCCACTTCTCTCGTACATATCTTCAGGCTCGTCGCCTCACGATTTTCCACGAAGAAATCTCCAACTACCAACGAAGCGCGGTATTTCTTATCACTGTTGTTCTTTCTTTTTCTTTTTCTGTAAAAAGTCTGTATTTTTGTGTACAAAATTCGTCAGAATGGTCCTTGGCGACGTATCGCAGTTTCCGGCAGTCCGCGAAGACTATTCGTTGGTGTGTCGCTACTTTGTTTTGAACGGCGATCCTTTTGCACGCATTCTTTTCGGCTCAGTCGCGGTCGTACGCGGCTGCACAGTGAGAGATCTAACCTCGCGCGACACCGTCGAGTGTCTTTGAGCGAGAAACGCGGAAAAATTACGCATGCAGAGCAGCGGAAAAGAGCGACACGTTCCACCAGGGCGAATCAATACTCAGCGTGGATGGAAAAAAAGAGTCGTTCGGTGCACGCGGGGCGACATACGCTCAATCGAACGTCACGAATGTTCCGAGAGGCACAATTTTCGAGAGAGATACGGGGGAAATGAAAATAACGTTGGATCGGTGGACAATTTTGTTGTTGTCTTGTCCTGGTTAGCGCGAGGGCCGAACCGCGCACTGAATTGCTCGGGGGTTGAAAAATATCTCGATCATTCTGACCGTGAAGCGAGCGAGGGTGACGTGCCGATATGCAGGATGGACGGCTTCTGTGACGCGCGTCACTACATGCGAAAACAACGAGCCTTTCAAACCCCTTTATTTCCGTCTCACTTGTCTCGAGGGTGCAAACACAAGCCTTCTGACCTTAACGCGCCGTTAGTGGCGAGTTTGTACGGGCGTGTGAAAAAAGATCAATATCACCGAGCTTTACACAGATTTTCACCTTTATCATTATCAATATTGGTCTCTTAATGATAATATTTGTTTCATCTTTCGTCCACCCGCATCTGTCTTTATCCGGGAGGGTTGCAAAGCCTCACGCACACCGAGGGTGGTTTCACCGCGACTGAATCGATATCGCGCTCTCCCACTGACTCGACGGCTCTGCATCCCCTCCCCTCGCGCCTCACAAGCGCAGCACAACGGCGTGGAAATCCATGCTTTTTATATAGCTATATAGCCGATAAGCGCGCGTTCCCTCGTATTCGCTTCCCAATGAACTAAATCGCAGGTCCGTGACCCGCCACGCGCGGACATTCGGTTTAAGTGGCTATACCAGTGTGAACGCTGAAAATGTGGGTGATTTTCGGGCATTTTTTGGAAGAAAAGTACTCAATTAAATGTTTCGGAAAATTAAGAATATATTTGGCTATATTTGACCCATATTACATAATTTTTTCATAGAAAAATATTGAGATCCAAGCGACTTATGCGTTGCCCTCGGGGGCGCGAAAAAAAAAGTTCCTCCACTGCTGACATGATTCCGGCCGATTGAGTAGCTGAAACCGAAAAGGAAAAAATGTCGTTACACTGGAAGATATTTCCTGTACAATGACGTAGGATTTTCGAAAAATATCAAAATCTAACAAAATGGCGTAGTTATGAAAAAAAGTCTGTTTTTTGCCTATAAAATGGTCGTTTTTTTCAATGCCAAATCGTCAATTTTCATCCAATCAAAAATATCCTACGTCATTGTGGAGTAAATATATTCAAGAGTACTCAGTTCAAATTTCAGGTCAATCGGATAATTGCTCTTTGAGTTACAATGTCAGCAAATTTGAAAAATCTCATTTCGAGAAAAACGCGTTTAAAGATTTCAATATCGATTTTTACAAGATAAAATTATATTGATATAAATGATAATGATATTCTTGAAAGTATAAACTGTCGGAAAAAGGCAAAAAAAAATCGATTTTTTTAAATTGTCACACTGGTATAGTCCCTTAACATTTTTCGTCCTACGTTTTTGAAGCTTCGTGCAGCTTTTTGTCGGGATTTTTTTCATTCCGGTGCTATTTCATACGCAGACGCGGTTTTTTGCAAGCTTTTATTTAATTTGACTTTCTGGAAGATGCAAAGCGGAAAATCGATATTTCATCCAATTCCCGACTACTAGGAGCTCTGAAATTTTGCGTAATATTAGCGATATCTAATCATCCATATAAAATCTCACTAACACACACAAACAAATTCGTAGCCGACTGTGTTCGTATGTGACAAGTTAATATGCAGCAATTCGTCGTAAGTTGAATCCCAATTACAGTCTTTGTTATTTGTTACAAGCATTCTATGTCCCTCACGTACAAACGCGTAAACGAGTAAACTACTAGTAACAACTAACTAGTCAAATCAATTAAAGACTATAATTCGAAAATAATTTATATGTAAAGTTTTTTTTCAAAAACAAGCCTTTATTCAAGGCGGGATATACATTTACAACGATCAAAAAATCGATTTCTTTTTTTCTCTAAACGATAGAACTATATATGTAGAATATTTTCCCAAAGTTTCCAAGCGAAATTCGACAAACTTCAAACGTTACAGCCCGTCAACGCTGTGCCTCACCGCTCGGATACGGAGCGGGCGTGAACTTCAAACGCGGTTTTCTCAAAACTGCATTATCGAAATTGGCGCGCAGGATTACTCAGACTATTAAGCCGATTGAGTTGACACTTGGTAGAAATATTGATAATATTGGTACCTTCTACTTGACGAGAATTGTTTTTGAAAAATTGGAAAAAACGAACTTTTTAATCCACATTTCACAGAAATGTTGCGTGAAAGGTTGATTTGTTTTTTGTAAATGCGTGCCATTTTCTTAAATTTGCATTTTCTTCATTTTAATTACCGTCACATAGAAACTAGACAAGTTCTAACTGAAAAGATGTTTGAACTTTTTTGCAAATCAAAGTCTACGGGAAGCTAGACTGCACGCCGATTCGCAACTCCCGCGGCGACCTTGCTGTAACACTCTGCCACAGCTCTGTCATTTTAATGATAAATTAATTTAAAAAAATTGTTTTGTATCCATAAATTCACTATTAAAGTATACCTGAAGTTTGATAATTGTAGAATAATTATTTCTTAGTTTAAAAAATCCCTCAACGTGGCTTATTTTTTTTCCTGTCTAAATGTATATCCCGTCTTAATGCACTAAAAAGTAGAAAATAATTTTGTTTACCAAGTCACCTATATGTGACTATAAATAAAAGCTTGGGGCGCTCAACATTTAGACATATAATATTTAATTTACATAAATCCGTTAACATATCAACTGTATTTAATTTACTGTAAAACAGCCTTAGATTTTTAAATAAAAATCCTGAAACTGAGTATAAACGTGTGATAATAACTTCTCTAAGTGCTGTTGTGTCAAATTAATTACGATTAATGAAACTGAATTGATCAAATTTATTAAACATTCAAAAAGTTGAGCGCCAAAGCTTTTATTTATAGTCACATATAGGTGACTTGGTGAAAACATTATTTTCTACTTTTTAGTAGATTAAATAAAAGCTTGGTTCTTAAAAATGTTTTTTTTTTTTACATATTTTGGGTGAAGATTAACATGAGCTTCGTTGTTTTTTTGCGTAGCAGAGGAAAATTGAGAAAATCGGTGCCCAGTTGTCGGGTAATATTTGCTTTTTCGTGACTAGGTCGAGACACTCGTCCGGTTAACTTTCAGTGAGTGCTTCGGAAGACGTTTGCAATGTGAGAAACGCTTCCGGAATGTGGTTGAAAAGTTACTGAAATAAGATTACTAATGATGTTCTTATGGGTACTCGAAGAGAGGCTTTTTGTTTTAACCAAAAGAAAAAACATGGTTGTTGCACATTATTAACAGAAATGCCCTGACTTTTCCATATTTTCCACACAGCTTTTGCAAATATTCCAGAGAGATTGGGGTCAAATGAAGAACACATTTTTTTAAGATGAAATATATGAAAATGTTAAATATTTTAAAAAAGCTAAAATACGAAAAATTATTCAAACACTGTAAAGTTTTTAAAAATACATTCAAAGCAAATACAGAACCTGTTCTTTGCTATAAACAGAATTTTTTATGTCGGTGCCAATAAATAAAAAATAAATATAAACACTTATGTACAATAATAACTGTGTGCTATAGAGCTTTGAAGTAAAATAGTTGTGAGTTCTTGAAATTTTCAATGTTTGGCACTGAAATTACTTTGCATATAATGAAGAATAATATTATTAAATAAGAGTATTAAAAATATACAAAAATATTTTTTTTATACTTTTCAGTTTTTTTTTCAAGTCGTTTTAATTTTTTGTATTTCTTTCAAAAAGTAAAACCTGGAAAAATTCAGAATATTTTCAAAATTCCCTGGTTGTTCCAGGAGTAAATTAATTCCCTAAGTTTTCCCTGTTTTCCATATGCGCAACAGCCATGACGAAGAAAAAAACACAGTCCTGAGTAGTAAGGTATTCCTTTCACGAACCGGAATATTTAACAATTAACGGATTTTCGTCTATAATCAAGTAAAAATACCTCCCAGTAGGTATACTGGTAAAATTTCAAGCCAAGTTACCGAACTTTCAACGAAAAATCACGCCTCTAAGAGTCGTCTCTTTTATGCGGCACTTCATGGAGATGACACGCTGGCTACATTTCTATCTAATCATTTATACACTAAATAACTCTAGATGCCTTATATAAAGTGCTCAATGCGTGTAAAAAATTGCTAAAGGTTCCGCAACGACAATAAAAAGAGGGGATCACGGGAGGTTCAAAGATAATATTAATTATAAAATTAAGAAAAATGTGACTAGCAGAATTTTCGTAGCCGCGACTTTTCAGAGAAAATGTAAAAATGTCTAAATCTATTAAAATGCGCGAAATTTTTCATTCCAGTTTATCGTTGAGTATAAAAATTGATTGTGACTTATTTTTCTGAAGGCGGGATATACATTTAGACAGGAAAAAAAGCAATATTGAGGGGTTTGTTTGGGCAACAGCGTTGACGGGCTGTAACGTTTGAAGTTTTTCGAATTTCACTTTGAAACTTTCGGAAATTATTCTATATATATATATATATATATATATATATATATATAGTTATATCGTTTAAAGAAAAAAAAAGAAATCCATTTTTTGATCGTTGCAAATGTATATCCCGCCTTAAGCGCCACTAGAATGACATTTAATTTATCAATGATTCAGAACGACACTGCTAATGCCCCACAAAATACGGTCCTCCACGAAAGGAATACCTTAAGGAGATTCGAGCGTTTTTCCGACGTATGTTGATATAAGAATACTATTTTTTTTCACTTGTAGATAAAACGTCCAATAAAAGTTTAACTTCGAAGTTTCCAGAAATTTGGTTATATCGCTTTGGAGAAAAAAAAGATTGAATTATAGACAATTAAAGGGGTTAGACTACGGTGACGACCCGAAAATTAGGGTCGTTTAAAAAATCAATTTTGAAGGAATAAGATGACCAAAAAATCGTTTCGACATTCATTTGTATGTACATTTCCAAAGTTGTGTACCAAGTTTCATCGAAAAATATTAATAATTAAAGAAGTTATGAACAATCTAGTGAAGGACCTTCGAACGTGAGGGGCTCAACGGTGTACTTGATTTTGGCAAACCGCTTGATCCGAAAAAAAGTTTTTTCTCAAAATAGTTAATACTTGACCGCCCTTTCGTTTGCGCCGTGTTTTGATCATCTAAAAAAAATTGTTTGTTCTTTCTCGATTTTTCGAGGAATAAAGACATCATTATAGTTAATAACTAATGAAAAAAGATGTTAAGAAGATACACGTCGGTCAAGACTGAACCCCTATTACACTGAATAAGTGTACCGAATTTCACGTCAATTCGTTCATTAGATGTCGAGAAATCGTGTAAACCATTTTGAAAACCATAGTTTCGAGAAAAACGCGTTTAAAGGGCTATACCAGTGTGACACTTTCAAAAAATCGATTTTTTTTGCTTTTTTCGACAGTTTATACTTTCAAGAATATCCTGTAGAAATTTCAAGGCCGTATCTCTAATAATTTTATCTTGCAAAAATTGATAGTTAAATCTTTAAACGCGTTTTTCTCGAAATGAGATTTTTCAAATTTGCTGCCATTGTAACTCAAATAGCAATTATCCGATTGACTTGAAATTTGAACTGAGTACTCTTGAATATATTTACTCTACGATGACGTAGGATATTTTTGATTGGATGAAAATTGACGATTTGGCATTGAAAAAAACGACCATTTTATAGGCAAGAAAAGACTTTTTTCATAACTCCGCCATTTTGTTTGATTTTGATATTTTTCGAAAATCCTACGTCATTGTACAGGAAATACCTTCCAGTTTAACATTTTTTCCGTTTTCGGTTTCAGCACCTCAATCGGCCGGAATCATGTCAGCAGTGGAGGAACTTTTTTTTGGCGCCTCCGAAGGCAGCGCATAAGTCGCTTGGATCTCAATATTTTTCCATGAAAAAATTATGCAATATAGATAAAATATAGCCAAATATATTCTTAATTTTTCGAAACATTTAATTGAGTACTTTTCTTCCAAAAAAAATCCCGAAAATCACCCAAATTTTCAGCGTTCACACTGGTATAGCCCCTTAAAGTTTCACTAGCAGTTCTACCGTCGTAAACATAAGTTTACCTTCAATCTGCGATTCCTGCACCAAATGTTGGACCTTCCTCTTCAATTTGAGTTCCCGCCAGCGACTAACGAAAGTTCGTAATTTTCACAGTCGCCTAACCCCTTAACTGAGCTTCACTACTTCATTAACTGAAACGAGTTCTCCTGTTAATTGTCAATGGGCGCAGTAGAACAAGCCATATCAATTCAGACTAAATTCGCGACTTTCCATAATAACCCTATGGACATTGCTCGAATGTTGATAATTCTTTTCGAGAACATTGTAAGCCAAACTTACTGAAACTTCGAAGTTGAATTTTTATTGCACGTGTCTACGTCTAAAAAGATCAGTACCCTGTAACATTCGTCGCCGAAACGTTCGACCCTCTTCACAGTGTGGCTACACCTTAGAGGGGATATTTGATCCTCTTATAGCCGAGCACGTTTGTTCGAAAAAACTGAGAAGCAGGGGAAAACTATAAGTGGCACCCGCACGCACTGCATTGCTTCACTGCTGGCGAAATTTTCGAATTCGATGGCTCATTCACCGTAAGAGTTCGTACAATTGATTTAGTACAATTAAGTGAAAAAAAACCTTTTGGCTAAACGATATAAAATTCGGGACGTTTATACGTGAACGATGGTCCAAAAATGCACTCCGATGCCCCGATGGTTCATTTAATCGCCACCCAGATACGAAAGGCACATGGTTCTCAAAATCGTCCACCCGACGGAGAAAATTCCTGACCCAATAATGTAAACCCTCAGGCAGTTTTGATTCACATAGGGAATCACATTGTAAAGTAAAGATTTACGAGTGTCTAAGTGTTTTAGCATCAAAAATAGTCGACGAGGCGAATATACGCTCCAGAATCATTGGCCGTGTCTTTGGACGCGATGCAAAATCGTTTTGTCATTTCGTATACGCGTCGCTTCGTCGCCGTTCCGGCGTGGGCGTTTAACGTGCGATGACAAATCATTCGAAACTCGTCTCGAGTCGTCTGCGAAACTTTACCAGTCCAAACGGATGGATGAGAGGAATTTTCGCGTGTTGAACGAGACCAGAGGGAACGTGTGCGCTGATTCATCATGATCATCGCTGGCAGCACGCACCTGGTGGTCTAGAAACATTTACATGTTATGCAAAAAAAAAACAACCTGAGCTTTGGCAATACACTTAACTACGAAGATAAATAACCCGCGACTCGATGATGAATATCCACAGGTCGCTCATTCGCCTACGCAAAAAACGCACCGCGACAGTTCGGTAACCCGATTATCATCCTTGCGATCCTACCGGTGAAAAGTGGAACTTGTCTAAATGGCCGCGACCTACAAGTATACCGCAAACTTTGTTGTACAGTGCGCCGTAAATTTATACGTACGTGTGCGTAATTGTGCTCGTAAAATCGTGCAAAGCGAAATACGCGGTATTTCGAAATTTTTATGTGCGTAAAGAGGTCGTCGTTTTTGGTGTCACGCTCGTGGAGAAGACGATATTCCTGCACGACTAAATTAAGGAGGTACGACTAGCTCTTCAGGGTCAACACAGAGACTACATTTATTTTACCCACAATTCTGATTTATGTTAACTTGTGTTGAATATTCCTATCGTCGATTTTATTGTGCAAAATTTGTGGTAAACGTTTTATTTGTTGCACAATTGATAATGAAAACTGGAAAATTAGATCCTAAACGACTCTGGAGTAGTCTCCGACATATTCACAATAGTCTCACCATGAAAACGAACTAAAAAACGTTGCAACAAATTTGTCGGAATCTTATTTAAATAAGGTTGAATGACTTTAGGGGAATTAATACTCTGGGTCAAATTGTAATTGAACATGCTATTGATACGCGATCGATTAAAAAACTCCATAACTAATGTAATGGAATTTTGAACAACCATCTGACAACGTCGCGCTTGCGATGCTCAAAGTTGGCACCCTGGACTCATTGATGTGAAAAGTTAGGTTATGGTCGCCAAACGCGTTAGGCGTTACGCCCGACGTTGCCAAGTCTGTAGGTGCTATTTCGTCATTCGGATAATTTGCAACCGGAGATTAAAAGCTTTTTATAATGTAGTGCTTGAACTACGCGGTGAAGTTCGAATTTTCGAGTTTTACAGAATCTTTTATGTCTAATTCATCAAATTTCAGTTTTCCAACGACCTTAGTTGGATACCTGAGCAGCAAAACCGTGATCACCGCACTTCCGGTCGACCGTGTTCATAAGGCGACGTACTTCATTGCCTCAAAGTGCTCGACTTTGCCATTTTATTACAAAAAAACTGATAGCAATGTACCTCAAATTTTGCCAGAGTGCATAACCTCATCGTCAACATCATATAAAAATGTCATGTCTGAAATTTGGATTCTTCGCAATGATCGTACCTCCTTAATGGCAGAGTAACAGAAAGTAAGATAGTCTCCTGTCTACCGTACATAAACGACAAAATAACCGGCAATTTCGATTTCAAGATCCTCTTTCACTTTTTATTCTCAACGTTTATACATCGTAGCGCCTGATTTCGTTGCCCGCGCCATTTCCATCTTCGTATTTTCTCTATAACGTTTATTCGACGATATTAAATGAAAAATTAAAATAAAAACTTAACGATTCAGGCGATGTTGAGGCCAGCGATGGAATTCTCGAGCGTCTTGAGTAACGATAACAAAACAAAAAGGAAAGTTGTATGATTATTCGTTTTCGCTGCTAGGCCGTGTGGCTTTGGACGCACGTGGCGTTTACCTTTGTGTCCCAAAGTACGAGCTGACCGTCCAACCCGCTTGTGCTAAATTCGTTCGGCGACATTTTCCTTATGCACGTTATTGTATTCTGATGCACGCTGTCGAGGACACTGTCGTTTATCTCCGTTCTCGCTTGACGATCGAGCGACTGAAACTTTCGCATTGCCGAGATACCGGCGGTTTCGCGCTTCTGTGAATTATCCAACTTCGATACGAAGTGTAATTGACCATTGTTGATGGAATACAAGATAGGCACGCAACTGTATCCCTGTGTGATAAACGTAATTACGTCAGATCCGCGCTTCTCGCAAGTGTAACGTCGTATCGCGAAGAAGCAAAGACGTTTTTCTTTTGCTCGCGAACGGAAAGAAAAGAGGAATTGGAAGTATCGGGAACCAATGGAGACGATAGTGGACGCGCGATTGATGCGGGTTCGTTGAGGGATCATTACAGTGTAAAATTTTCGAAAAATCGATTTTTTTTTGCATTATCCGATAGTATGGACAGCTGTAAACATGTTGTTTATTTTTTGGGACGAAATTCGAATTATTCCGGTTTTTCTCGAAATCTTTTTCACAACGGTGTACACTCTCAAAAGAAGAGTTTCCAAGCTATCCGTCTCAAATATTCACACAACATTCTTCACCCCATTCTTTATCTTGGTATTGAAGCTGTTTTTTTTATCTTCATATTTTTTATTAACGAAAAACTGTAAAAAATAGGCTAAATTTGATACTTTTTTCAAACCGCCGCCATTTTGTCAATTTTTATTTTTGTAAAACCTCCTTAGCTACATAGCGGCTTTCATACTGATTGATAATCTTTTTACAAACTTTGTTTCAGATAATATTGACATTTTTTCGAAGACATTTTCGACCGTTAAAAAATGTAAAAAAATAAAAATACACGTTTAAACATTTATTTTCTGTTCTTCATGAGCGCATTGACTGCATAAAAAAATTAGGCTCATTGGCGTATTTTAACCATAAAAATAAAAATCGCGGAAAACAACTATTTTTCGATCCGTTACACTGTGATGATCCCCTTAAGGAACTGGAAATAGCGCCGTGAAAAAGTGTGGAGTAAAAGTGTAGGAGATGGTGTCTCAAGAGCTCGAAAATGGCATAGATAGGATTTAAATATATGTGTACTTACAGCCGCGACTATCGAATTGGAACTGATCCATACGCAACTCATAAATGGCAAATGCTTTGTGTAAAGTCTGACCACAGCGTTTCCTTTCGTCGCGTCGGCCACGCATATCGACGAATTGTGCCCAACCCAACATATCTTATTGCCGCAAGGACTAAATGCAACCGCGTGTATCCAGCCACCTGTGTAAAGCAAATCGAATGATCGTTAGTCGTGATTTTCATGGTTTTCGATAAAATAACGTAAGATGGAAAAGGCTATTGATAAGTGTAGATTAGGGACATAGTTCGAAGGGCGACTCAGTAGTTTGAGGGGTTGGCTATTGTGAAAACTCCAAAAAGAGGAACGTCCAACATATGTTGCAGGAATTGAAGATTGTAGGTATAGTTATGATTGCAACGATAGAACTGCTAGTAAACATTTTAACGCATTTCTCCGGAAACTATGTTTTTTTAACGACGTACACGATTTCTCGACATCTAATGATCGGATTGACTTGATAGTTGGTGCACTTATTCAGTGTAGTTTAGTCTTGTCCGACATTTGTTTCTCAACATTCTTTTTTCATTAGTTATTAACAATAATTATATTATTTTTTCTCGAAAAATCGACGAAAAAATTCAATTTTTTTTACGATCGAAACACGTATCCGAAAAAAGCTCGGTCAATTCTTAACCAATATTATCTATTATGAGAAAAAAAGTCGTTTTTTAAGGTCCTTCACGAAATAGTTTGTAACTTCCTTAATTATAAATGTTTTTAAATGAAATTTAGTACACAACTTTGTGAATGCGCATACCAATAAATGTCCGAATGATTTTTAAATCATCGTACTTACTCCTTAGAAATTAATTTGTATAGATAATCCTGATTTTCAGATCATCACAGAGGCCTAACCCCTTAAGGGTGTATTAAATCATTATCATTCGTACACTCACCGCCGTTGGGTGAATTTGGAAATTCCGCGAGTAACGTGCCAAGGGTCGATGTGGCGCCCCACGGGCCTGGCCCGGGTGCGTCTTCGACGTCTTTCACATAAGCACCGAATACTCTGACTTTCCAGTCTGTCGAGCCAGCCACCAATACCTTGTTGTCCGGATGCCAATCGATTGCGGTCACCGTCGACCTCAGTGGACGTTTTATGTGTTTCGAGAGCCACCAATTGTTCTCGGGTACGAAAAAACTTACCGATACCAATTTGTCTCCGGCACCGACCGCGAATTTATTTTCTGTGGAAACGGAATCGTCTCTGTGGGTTACTGCGGTAATTAATGCGGGATAGTTCGTTTTTCTTATTGAAGCTAAAATTACGCGCAATTCTTCACTCGAAGGAACACTTAAATAGAACGGTTCGAAGTTTTCCCAGATGACTTTCAATGACTAAAGAACGAAGTACACCTGCATACAATGTTGAGAAAAAGTTTACAGAGTCTCTTGAGACGAAAATTGAACTACAATCGGCCTAGAAAATGATCGTTCGATTGAGTTTATCGCAAATAGATGAAAACAAGGCCCTAGCCACAAACGAGCATCCAGTGACTCGGATCGTTGCTTTCTGGCAAAGAAAAACTGAGAAAAGTTCCAAAAACTATCGTGTAGTTAATTGTTAATAATTGTGGCATAGCGTGCATTGCTCACTCAGAGAGAATATGCATACAGGCATACGTAAAAACCAATGGAGTACTACAGCACGACACACGATAACAACATTTCTCAGTCTATCATTTCGTCTCGGAAGCATGATGGTTCGAAAGTCTTACTAACGAGTTGATTTCAATCTCCAATATTTTGTACATCCTCCAAACCTACCACAGTTTCTACGCTTGAGAAAACTGTCGAGCCAACGTCTCCTCTTCGAAAACTTTAAATCCAAAATGATTGTCATGCACTGTGCAGGAGATGAGCATTGACGGCACCCAAATCGTCAATGAAATTTTGCACAAAACTTTGCCGAATGTAAAGTGTTTTCATAGTTTGTTATTTCCTTGAATTGCCATTTGAAACGAGCGCGCACGACGCCCGCCAAGAGTGTGCTTTTGAAAAAATTACCCTCCGGCGACCATTTGACGCAGACGGCAGCTCGATTAGTTCTGAGGATTACCCAAGCGGGAATCCACTTTCCGTCGTTATCGAGGCTCCAGACATAGGCAGTCTTGTCGGCGGAGCAAGTGACTATGCGGTTGGTTTTTGGCGCCCAGTCTAGGCACATTACCGTCATGTCGTGAGCGTGAAGAACGTCCGCTTGCTTCCATTCAGTGCCGGATCGTTTGTACACGTGAACTTCGTCGCTTTTGGGACATACGGCGACTTCTACGCATCGTCGGGAACAAAAAAACGTAGAGAAAAAAGACGTTCCAATGGATATTGTTAACGGCGTTTTTGGGTAGATTAACTTTTCGTTGGAAAGTGGAGAGGTCGGACTAACCAGTTCTGTCCTTGTTCCACGCGTGACAGGTGATGGTCTCGAGACCGAGAGAGTAGGATTCCGACATTTTTCACAAATTTCACGTCCTTTTTCGCATGTAACGTCGAAAGTTGGGAAAAAATTAAACAAGCGTGTGGAAAAAGGGTGAATCACCGGGAAGGAAGTTGACCTGGGTGCGGCCAACGTTACAAGCAAGATAGGAATATATAAGAAAAACGAGATCGCCGTTTTTTTGTTGTAACAATGAACTGTGGGAAATTCGTGGACTGCTCGAAGTCTACACGAATTTCCGGGTAGGCTATTTTCCAAAAATTCTCCTTTTTGCGTTCGCGAGTGTCTCGGATTGACAGTTCATTCGTCGGCAGGGGGTTAGATCTATTTTTTTTCCTCCTTTTTCCGCTCGACCGCGAACAACGCGCGATATCGGCGCTATGAGCGCGAAAGGAATCGCTCGTTTCCTCTTCGAACGGCAGCCGAACGCCATCTCGCGGCTGAGAGGGGGAAGCGCCAACGCGCGTGCTCGCGAGATACATAGGATGCAAGAGCCCTATGAAAGACGCGGCAGCGACGGGACGCCACGGTCTTACATACAGGTCTGACAACGGCGGTAGTGGGGGTAGGCACCCTTAGCGGTTCTGTTTTTTATTCCGACTTCTGCCGCTTGGTGCGTGACGGCAAGGGGAAGTAGTGGTGCAACGAAGAAAGAAATAGCTCTTCTGTCCTTTTCCCTCCTGAACGCAACGCATGCGCCGTTTGCCCTAACTTAATTTACCGTACTGTCGTGCAAACTGCATAATATACGAACCAATTAAAAAAATTTGTTAATTAAAAAAAAGATGACTACTTTCATCTAAAAAAAAACTGAAAACTTTTTGAATACATTAATTCATACCAGCACATATTACGACCATTTACATCCTTTTTTCTCCAATGTCTCACAATAGATCGTTCTTCGAAATGTTTTTCGCACACGTACTGAGACTCTTTCAGTCCCGGAATAGCATCGAGCCATTTTTTGTATCGTTCGACGTTTCTGGGCACGCGAAACACGGAGCATTTCTGCTTACAACTTTTGTACCCCGTTTTACAATTGCGAACCGCGCAACCCTTAGCCATTTCGCATTTTTTTCGCAAACACTACCAAAAAAATGCACACTTATGTGTAAAAACACGATAAAAATGTATCACTGTAAATCGCGTAGAACCTGCTGGTATATGGTCGCAAATAAAGGTTATTTCGACAATCGCGCCACAAAAACATACGTAAACACCTTGGGCCTATTCGCCGGTAAGAGTTAAGGGGGGAAACTACTTCCCCTTGCTAGTAGCGACGCGTAGCGGGGCCTAGTGAATCGAAAAGTGAAGCCGATAAGCGTGACTACCCCCACCACGAAAATTTAGCTTCGTTGCAAGACCTGTATCATGGAGGCTAGAGTAGGAGGAGGCCGATCTGTGCATTTCAAAGTGGCTACAAAAATGTGGTCCTACCGGGATGGCGCCACTATCTCTAAAATCTCGAGCAGGAAACAGTGCAGCCAGACAGTGCAGCCAGATCGCGCGTAAAAGTTACCCCTTCTCTAGTCTCTTACGCGCCCATCACACAATCATAGTAGCGCGTGTCCGTGAGCGGGCGACGCTCGGACGTCTTCGGAAAGAGTCGAGCACGGTCGAAGTTTTCCGACTGCGCCTTCGGCAGCTACACCAACACATGGACGCTGAGCACGTTCATGTGCGGCCAAACCGAAACGAAGGCTTCGAGGGAAAAAACAATCTGAGCACGACTCGCGCGTGACTTCACCCGACGGCACGCGGGAGGCTTTTAGATGATTTCAATGCTTATTTAGCTCTTGATTCCCTGCGGTATTAATGTATAAAAAAATGTATCGCGCACTCTGATCGCTTATTTTTTTAGTTTAAACGTTAATTTAAATATAATAATAAATCTAAATTACAACTTATTTATCTTATATAAAATTGTTTACGCTTTACTCACACCCGTCCTTATGCCAAATAAATTATAATTCATAAAAGTAAGCGGAAATATATTTATATTCGTATTTATATTAATTCTCATACTTTCATCAAGCGATAGAGCATTATCCCCAAAAACAAGCTAATCATCCATCCGGCCGCGAATCCTAAGTACTAGAAAGCGTACATATTCTACAAGCGATGAGATGGTCCCGTTGGTAGCGTTCCTGACTTCGGTCCGCAGGGGTCCCTAGTGCAAATTTTTCTCCAAATTTTTCACAATTTCTCATATTTTAATCGTATTTGAGATTTTCGGAGAAAAAATGATTTAAAACATATTCAAGTTCTGGTCTATTTCCCAAAAACACATTTTTTTTTTACTGAAAATTCATGATTTCTCATTTTTTTCCCAGAAATTTCTCTTTTTCATATGCCCTATATGCCGTATTGGAGCCAAAGGTGAGCTCATTGGTAACCCTGAGATTTGTTGGTAAATTTTATTTTCAAATATAAAGAAAGTTGAGAACATGATGTATTCCATCGCTTTAATTATTTCGTTTAAAGGAAATGTTTTTGAAAATAGATTTGATCTTCTTTGAAGGCTTTGAATAACAAGTTGTAATGGGATGTTGGTATAGAGAGAAACAACATCAAACGAGACCAATTTGTAGTTGAGTGGAATTGAGATGTTAGAATGTGAATGTTTTAGGTGGAAACTATCGTTGACGTGTGAATTAGTCGTATTGATTAATTTAGAAAGTTTAGATTGTATAAATTCAGCTAGTTTATGTGTTGGACTATTTATTGATGATACTATTGGACGAAGTGGATAATTATTTTTATGAATTTTTGGCAGACAATAAAGACGAGATATGTTGCAATTTTCAGCTTTTGAGTATTTGTATTTTGTTTCATCAATGAATTTTAGGGTTTTCCATCTGGAGAGAATATTGTTAATGCCTTTTTGTAGAGTGTTGATGGGATTTCTATTTGTTAATTTGTAAGTTGAGGAATCTGCGAGTAAATTATGAGTTTTTGTAATGTAATCTGATTTGTTAAGAATGACTGTTGAATTTCCTTTGTCAGCTCGTGTAACTAAAAGTTGAGGGTTGTTTTTTAAGAATGAGGACGTGTGTTTTATAATTTGATTGGTGTTGGAAAATGATGTTGGAATATTTATTTTGTTTAAGATTTTAGTGAATCTGGTTCTAATTTCGATTTGTCTAGGTTTGTCGAGTAAAAAATCTAATTTGGACTCAAGTTCGGAGATCGATTTGTGGATATGAGTTTTTATGTTTGAGAGTTTCAGGTAAGGAAAACGAAACTTTTCACCTAGAGACAAGAATGTGGAAATATGTAGCGGAATATCAATGTTGTAGAGATTTATAAGCCATTCTTTCGTTTTATTTAATGTGATTGTCGAATTTATATTATTCAGAGGATCAGTGGAAAGATTATTATTTGTGTCCTGTTGTCTATTGGTAAGAGTTGAGTATAAGATGTTGTGATTTTGTGTTGTTTGATTTATGTTTTGATAATTTAGATAATGTATATTGTTTTGGTTCAGATGTGTTTGTGATGATATTGTTGTTAAAAATTCGTCATGATTGAAAATGTGAAGATGTATGTTCTCGGTTCGTTGAAATCTAAGGTTTTGAAGTTTTTTCTTTGTGTTTTTCATATGAGAGTTTTCATATGAGAGCTATGAGAATTAATATAATAATACGAATATAAATATATTTCCGCCTAATTTTATGAATTATAATTTATTTGGCGTAAGGACGGGTGTGAGTAAAGCGTAAACAATATTTTAGAAGATAAATAAGTTGTAATTTAGATTTATTATTATATTTAAATTAACGTATATATTTAAAAAATAAGCGATCAGAGTGTGCGATACATTTTTTTGTATACATTAATAAGGCAGAGAATCAAGAGCTAAATAAGCATTAAAATCATCTAAAAGCCTCGCTCGTGCCGTCGGGTGACCCCACGCGCGAGTCGTGCTCAGATTGCTTTTTCCCCCGAAGCCTCCGTTTCGGCTTGGCCGCACATGAACGTGCTCAGCGTCCATGGATTGGTGCAGCTGCCGAAGGCGCGGTCGGGAAACTTCGATGGCGCTCGGCTCTTTCCGAAGACGTCCGAGCGTCGCTCGCTCACGGACACGCGCTACTATGATTGTGTGATGGGCGCGCAAGAGACTAGAGAGGGGGTAACTTCTGCGCGCGATCTGGCTGCACTGCAGCTCACTTCTCATTATTTACTTGTTCCGTCTCTGTCACACCCAGCTCGTGTCTCGAGATTTTGGAGATAGTGGCGCCATCCCGGTAGGACCACATTTTTGTAGCCACTTTTTTCAAGTCTCTCCATAAGAGATCGGCCTCCTCCCACTCTAGCCTCCCTGACCTGTATGTAAGACCGTGCGTGACGCCAAGTAACGAGAAGAAAAAAGAATGCGACGCCACTGTTCGATACCACAGCAAGATGAGCTTCGAGCATAATTTTTTTTACTTTGAATCAACATTACGCGAAAACGCGGCGACGAATCGAAAATCTAAGAACATTTTACCAATGTAATGTGATTATTTCCTATCGATTTTGTTTGGAACATTTTTGGATCCGTTTACTCAATCCTGAGATCTCATCATATTCACCGAATTTCCGGATGAAGTTCTGAAAAGGTCCAACCTTCGATCGGGCTGGAATTTTGCACAGACCTTCCTTTCAATATGTTAAGAGATCCTCTAAAAGGATTTTTGGATAAAAAAAAAACGTTCAAAAATCGATATCTCGAAAACTATGGCGCGGCGCCATAAATCCTTTTAGGGGATCTTTTAGGATATTAAATGGACCGTCTATGCAAAATTTGGGCCGATCGGAGGTTGGACCTTTTCGGAACTTTACACGTATTTGTACTCGATTATAGACAAAAATCAGTTGATTGCTAAATATTCGGTTTCGTGAAAGGAATACCTTAAACCTCATTTTCATTGAGGCCTCCGAGTCACCCGGCTGCGGAGTCTCCCTCATCTCGGCGTCAGATGGAGCCATCATTGTGTTCCCCGCGCGTCCCATTCGGTTTCATTTGCCGCCAAATATCATTCCCGCTCTCTCGTTGTCACATACGCGAGATATAAGGAACACCTCGTCAACATCGTCTTTCCATTTTTCTCTCGTAGCAAATTTGATCTGCATCGAGGTATCCTCGTGGAGTAAAGTAAAGAAAAGGCATCTACATAACGTGAAAGTTCAAGAAGTTGTCAACGCGTTAACGTTGCTACATCAGGATCGTGGGTAAGCTGAACGAGGCTCAACGTCGTCAGTCGGGGCTTTGATCTTTTTTTCAACCCGATCAAAAGGTCGTTAATTGCGGAAGAAAGAAACAAGGATGGCAAAGGTGCAACTTGCTAACGTCGCCGTCCTCGACAATCCGTCACCCTTCCTCAATCCGTTTCAATTCGAGGTGACCTTCGAGTGTATTGAGGAATTGAAGGAAGGTGAGGTTTCACCGAAATTCGCGAATATTCCGCTACCATAACCTAAAAAGGGACCAAAAAGCGCTCCTTCGGGGAGCGGGAGATTTCCCCTTCCGTTGTTTCCGGACAATGTGAAACGCGCATCTCTTCGTTTCGACCAATGCAAAAAAAAATCAGATGCAGAGCTGCTAAAAAAATTGTCATTTTGATTTTGAGTGTTAAAATTTTATGATTGCCATTTTTCCTTCTCTTATCTCCGTTGCCTGTTTTTAGATCTCGAATGGAAGATGATCTACGTTGGTAGCGCGGAATCCGAGGAGTTCGATCAAGTACTCGACACCATATACGTCGGACCCATTCCCGAAGGCAGGCACATGTTTGTCTTCCAAGTGAGTTTCAATTTCATTCATTTCGTCAAAGATCCTCTCTGATAGCGCCGATTGTACTGTCTCGCAACGTCGTGGCTGTTACGTATATGGAAAACCGGGAAAACTTAAGGAATTTCTTTCCTTTTGGAATAATCGAGTCAGAGAATTTTGAAAATTCCCTGGAATTTTTCCAAATTAACTTTTTGCGAGAATTACGAAAAATGAAACTGACTTGAAAAACTGAAAAGTATAAAAACGAATAATTTGTATATTTTCAATATCTATATTATATACAAAAATTATATACACGTTAATGTATATATGTATATAGTAAAATTATATACATATCTATATTATTATATACAAAATTGTATACCCTTCATTATATACAAAAAAAACTTATGTCAATGCCAAACATTTAAAATTTCCAAAACTGCAAACTAATTTACTCTAAAGCTCTATACATTTGCATTCGATTTGTCCATACACAACCATACAATTATTATTGTAGATAAGTGTTTATATTTATTTCTTATATATTGGCACCAACATAAAAATTTGTGTTTATGATAACGAACAGGTTCTGTATTTGCTATTAGTGTTTTTTTTTTATTAGTGTTTGAATTATTCGTCAAACAGAAGTTTTAAAAATCCTTTTAGTTTATAACATTTTCCTCGATATGATCTTGAAAAAAAAATTACGTTCTTTATTTGACCCCAATCTCCGTGGAATATTTGCAAAACGTGTGTGGAAAACCTGAAATAATAAGAATTTCTGAGTCAATGTGTAACAACGATGATCGTGTGTACTTATACCTCTGTGCGCTTCAATCTGAAGTAATCCGCAGCGAGAGACACGACTATGGAAATTCTGATATAGAATTATATTTCGTTCTCTTCTCCGACGCTGTATTGGAAATATTTTTTTCGCCAAGTAAACATGTCTTGGCACTTTGAGCCGAGAAAGAACGAGATAGGAATCGCTATTCGCGCTTTTATTCATCTTTTGGTCACGAAGCTTTCATACTTTACAACTCGACTTTATATTAGGACTCAAGGAACCGGCAAAAAACCGTCTCAACTAATAAAACTTCTCACGTGAACGCACTACGCAGAGGCGTTGAGTGTGCAATTTTTCATCCGAACCTTTTTACTCTCAATCTATTTAAAATTTCTCGCCAATCCTGAATTGGATTTTTACGGCGGAACGAAAATCTATAGTCCTGAAGTTTGCAACGTTTGAATGTAACCATGGTTCGTTTTTTATATTTTCACTATTTTACTAAATTATTTTTTTGCAGTTTTAAGGGGTTGGGCTACCGTGACGACCCGAAAATCCGGGTTATATGAAAAAAAAATGAATAAGTAAAACGATTAAAAAATTGTTGGGACCTTTATTCGTATGTACATTAACAAAGTTGTGTACCAAAAGTCGCGAAAAATATTAATAATGAAAGAAGTTATAAGCAATCTCATGAAGGACCTTTGAACATGAGCTCAACGGTGTACTTAGTTTGACCACCCAGTTGAACTGAAATAAATAAAAAAGAGGTTATTTTTTCTTAACATCGATAATATTGGCTATGACTTGACCCCCTTCTTTTCTTATCGTGTTTCAATTCCCAACATTTTTTTTCTCGATTTTTCGAGGAAAAATGACATTATCTATACTTATAATAAAGCTGCAACGTCTGTGTGTCTGTATGTCCTCGCATCACCTGAAAACTACTGAACCAAACAAAATATCGTTTTCTCTGTTGTATAGCTTAAAATGCCACGAAAGTAATGGTATATGTTTCATTTCAATCGAACGAGTATAAGTTGAGCAATTGGTGCTTTACAACAAAACGTCGTCGGGCGTAAAGTTCGGAGACGGGATGAGACTGTGTTTTATACCGCAGATACCACTTATTCCCAATAACTTTCCGTTTCAATTCAAGCGAGTGCAGTAATTCGTAACTGTCTCCTTTGCGATGACGATTAACAAACCGCAAGGACATACGCTACGAGCGGCTGGAGTTGACCTACGAACAGCCTGCTTCTCGCATGGTCTGGTATGGAGCTACCGCCTGCTCTAGAGTAACCAACCGAGAAAATCTTTTTATTTCAACCGACGGGGAAAAAAGAAAAACGCGAAACGTAGCGTATAATGGAATTTTGTAAAACCGATTGAATTTTAATTTTAGATAACTCATTTCAGAAAATAACATATCGACAATTCAAAGGTTTCATTTTAGTACTTTTTTTATTAGTAAAGTTAAAATCAATCAATGTGATTTCCATTGAAATTTTCCTAAGTAAATACTCTATCTATACTTATAATAAAGATGGAAGGGACAAAAAGTCAGTATATATGGAATATAAATTTAAAAAAAATAACCAAGGTACATTATCAAAAACTGTAGACCAGGTAGTCAGAATAACTATTTCAACCGGTACAGCGCGAGCCGTGGTCAAAAGCTAGTTAATAAGTAATAAAAAAAATTTTGAGCAAAACGTCGATTAAGACTAAACTACTATTACACTGAATAAGTGTACCAAATTTTAAGGCAATTCGTTCATTAGATGTCGAGGAATCGTGTCCATAGTTTCGAAAAACATGGTCCGAGAAAGCCCGTTTAAGGGGGGCACTCCATATAGAACGCCAAATTTTAGTCGATTTTCATGATTTCTTTCGGAGGATAAGGAATGTATGAGGTAGTCCACGTGTTTTCGAACGGCCTAAAAGCCTGACCTACAATCTTTTTCAAAGTTGGTGATGTTTTTGTATCATATTTTTTAAGAACGTGACATTTTTTCAGATTTTTATCGGTTCGCTAATTCGGCTAACTCGGAGATAAGATTTTACACGTGATAAAGTTTCAAATGATCGTATCGTAGTGATATTTTCGTCGTACGAAAAAATGTTCTCTATAAAAAAGATGCGTTTTTCTATGAACTATTTTGCAAAAAAAAATCAAAATTTTCCAATCACTACAACACTAAAAAGAAAAGGAAAATCTTTCATTTTTTAATTTTTTAACCTCAATGACTAGGTTGATCCTGCTGAAATTTACACTGAATATTCTTTTATTAGTGTAAAACAACATGTATAAGTTTCATTCTGGGCTGGGCTTGCGTTCAGTTAATATCGTCGTCTCAAATTTAATGGGAAATGTTTTTTGTTGAATAACCCGGCGATTTACAAGTTTTAAGTAAAAATGGTAATGAGAAAACTTGTAGGAAATCGAGGGCTTTACAACTTTGGTCATTACAGTTTTTTCTCTACCATCGATATTTTTGGAATTAAACCTGAAAAAAGCGGCTATTGCATTATCTCGTTTATTTTCAACTTTAGGGCATAAACGAACATGAACAAACTTGTAGAGAATGAAATTTTGGACATTTTTCATTCCCACCTTTTTTTTCCTGGAATCAATATTTAAGGTCGTACGCCAACGGATCGGGTTCATCAATGGCACATAAGTATCAAAAAAACGTGTCTCAAATATGAGGTCGATGAGTCGAATAGTTTTGGAGTAATTGTGTGCACCGATTTTCAACTCAATGAAAAAAAAAAGTTTAGAGATAATCGCGTTGAAATTTTCGGTAAGGGAAAAACGTATGATTCTGTGACTTTCCGACTAGTCAGCTATTCCAGCACCATATAATAGCCCTTCAGCTTCCTCGTAATACTATATTTCTATGGGTATAGAAGCGTTTCTAACAGCTATTATTGAATGGACGACTCACCTCTCCACATGTTGCCTATACCTGTGCGTAGGGCTGCAAACGGAGCAGAGGTCAGTCACGCTCGAAGGCTCTCGGGACGTTATTTTTTAGAGTTGACCAAAATCACTAACTGCATCGTATTCCACAGGTTTAAAACTATAAATGGAGGCAATAAAAAAATGCATTCTATGAAGCCTCTATATGGAGTGCCCTCTTAAAGTTTTACTAGCAGCTCTGTCGTTGTAATAATAAGTTTACCTTCAAGCTGCAATTCCGGCACCATATGTTAGACCTTTCTCTTCAGTTGCCTCAAGCGACGAATCTGAGTTCGCCATTTTCACAGCAGCCTAACCCCTTAATTTATACATCTCTAAACAAGCGGCTGGAAAAATTATTGACGGTTTTCGTAACGAAAATTTGCCAAAAGAAGTTCGAGCAATTGAATATATTTCATTGCATTCAAACGATGCAAACTTCAATCTCATTCAAATCTAGAGATGCAAAAAACGACTGCCATGTATTTGAATGCAGAAGTTTCTCTAAATTCGAATTCAGACATTTTTACCGAAGCGTTGATTGTTAACAAAATTGTCGATGTGTAGCTAAAGGTAAAAACTTTTCTCGAAATTTTGTTTCAGGCTGATCCACCGGACGTCAGCAGAATTCCCGTGAACGATGCCCTCGGTGTGACTGTAGTGTTGCTCACTTGTTCTTATCGGGGCCACGAATTCGTACGTGTCGGCTATTTCATAAACAACGAGTACACGGATGCCGAGCTTCGTGAAAATCCACCGGCCCAGCCGCAATTCGATAAAGTACAAAGAAACATACTGGGTGACAAGCCAAGAGTAACGAGATTCAAGATAAATTGGGACGACAGCGGAGCGAGTACGTCGAGCAACGGTAATCAGGAAGACATGGAGGCACAGAGTATGGAAGATATCAGAGATCACGAGAAAACAACTTCGAGCCTCGGATTCACGGAAAATACGCAAAATAGTATGGAAGTTATGTGATCGAGAAATTGACGCCCCTGTCACGCTCAAGAAGACTCAAAAATCTGTTTTTTTTTTGTTGCTTTTTCCTTCCGGACGTAAATTCTCCCGACTCTGTTGGCGGAAGGATTTTTTCCCCTCTATCTTCGAGACAATTACGAACACTTCACAGTCGGAAGATATCCAATGAAACATTCATGGCGGATATTCAAAGAAGGGAAAGTCATAAACTTATCTGGCAAAAAAAATGTGATGTATTCTGCGTTTATGTTTATTTTCTCGTTCTTTTTTTGCAAATAAATTAGTTATTTTTTGGGAGGGGAAAAGAGGCATTGCTGTTGAGTCGAAGGACGAAATACGGCGATCAAGTTTCCACTCAAAAAAGGAATCTGCGGCTAATTTATTCAGTATCTGTTATTTCTATTAATTATTATTATTTAAAAATATTTAGCTGAATTTTGTGGGCGATTTTCAGGGTACGAAATGTTTCGAGCGAGTGTAAACAAAGAATTTTCAAAGAAAACATTAACTGAGCAAACTGGCGATAGAAAAAAATCAATAAAATGTTGAGAACAGAAAGGAATAGAAGAGTGGCACGTATGCAAGACTTCGGGATGATTCGCCGACTAAATCCAGTGAAACTTAGATTGTAAGGCACTGTAAGTTTTGCCGAAAAAAAAACAAAGGAAAAACCATGTACATAATATCGATAACTGAAGAATTACACAATATGTTTTCTACCTAACGATTGTTCTCGATTTTTTAAAATCCTTCCTCGATCCCTCTAGCATTTCGAGCAAGGAAAACATTTAACACAGCTGACATCTCGTTTTGGAATATTTGTATTTCGACGAACAAACCCGAAATTTATCGGGCACAGCGAACATAATAAATTAATCTCTAATTATTGATATAATTTCTACACATCGGTACAGTAACGATCTAATCATGTTCGTATCAACGAAATGATGGGTAAGTTAGGCTGGAGAATTCATCGATCGGATCAACCGAACTTTCTCCCCAAATAAGGGACAAGTATTCACGAGCGTGCTAAGTGAGGCGTGTTTTGCTATTCGCCCGTTATGAGACAGCCTAAAATCAGTTATGAGCCCGTTATGAGACAGCCATTTAACGGAATAATCCATTACAAATGTTTATATTTGTAATGGAAAAAATATAAGATCTCGTTTATATCGCTCACAAACTTTGAAAATAATACTTACACGTTACAGAAATTTACGTAGAACATGTCTGTCTGGCCAAAAACAAACACGTTTTTTTTTAATTCTCTAAGACATCGTGCCCATGTTAAAAAAAAACTACAATGAATCGTTAGACACATTTCCATGGCTGTTACGCTGGAAACGGTGCATAATCAGGGAATTTTCCCATAGTTTACTTTTTGCAAGAACTATGAAAAATGAAACCGCCTTGAAAAAAAACTGAAAAGTATAGAAACAAATGTTTTTGTATTTTTTAAATATTTATATTATTCTTCATTGTATACAAAAAAAAGTTATGTCAGTGCCAAACTTCAAAAACTAATTACTCTAAAGCTCTGTACATTTGCATTCGATTTGTCGATACCCATCCACACAATTATTATTGTAGATAAGTGTTTATATTTATTTTTCATTTACTGGCACCGATATAAAAGTTTCTGTTTATAATAAAGAACAGGTTCTGTATCTGCTTTTAATGTATTTTTCTAACTTTATAGTGTTTCAATTATTTTTGGAATTTTTTTTTAATTATTATTTAACATTTTCATATATATTTTTTAAAGAATTGTGTTAAACCCATTTGATCTCAATCCCCCTGGAATATTTGCAAAACCTGTAGAAAACCTGGAAATGTCAGGGAATTTCCGAGTTCAATAATGCGTAACAACCATGATTTCGAGGTGCATCTAAAGTAAGAAAATTTTAAGATTTATCGAGGTTTGCCAGATGTGTAACGATTTAATGATTGAAAAAAATACGTTTTAACAACAGATGAAAAATTCTTTCAGGCTGTTTTCTACAAACTTCTAAAAGTAATAAAAGAAAATCAGAATACTAGTGGAATTTGTAAATGCACGAATATCTTGCACGCTTATCTCTTGGTAATCGTATAAAAATACTTGCTGATTGTATAGCGCGTGGCTATTCCTTAAGGATAAAGAAAACTTTCTTTACATCAGTCGCGTATTAAAACCTCGCTTAGTTATCGCCCCCACGCTCGATGCAGTAAATATTCATTTTTCGTGAACGGATGATTAACAAGCGGTCGAGGAAGAAAAAAGTCGGTGATTATCAGTGCCGTAATGTGCGCAAATGAATTAATACAGACTGACATACAGACTCGTACGATTCGACAAATTTAATTATTTAGAGACTAGTGTTGTTCGCCCAGGCGCTAAGGCGATGCGGTCGATAATAATCGAATTGTTCGATTATTGTTTTCAAGCAATTTTTGTGTACCATTTTTTCCGCATTCTCGGTTTACCTCACTGATAAGGCGTATTTTGATTCACGTTTATCATCTCGTTCGTGCTGAAAGTATAAGCAGTTTTTGAGTTAATTTTATCGTCCTGGATTTGTTTTTGAAGGCCTTCTATACCCTTGAAAAAAAGTATCGTTTTTTTTTTAATTCGCTTAAATGATGTATAAACATCCCAAGAATTATATCGTTGATATGTATAAACGTGCCAAGAATAATATGGTCCGAAGAAAAATGTTTTTAAAACTTTAAACGCGTTTTTCTTGAAACCATGTTTTCAAAATCGGGCGGACTCGTAGCTCCTACAATTTTCAACCGATTTACCGCAAATATCGACTGTAGCTTCTTAGGTAGATTTGCTAGCGAGGTACACACGATTTTTACGATTGATCGACAATTACGGTTTTTATAAACGAATTAAGGCCGTTTTTTTAAGTAAAAAAGCGACTTTTTCTTAAAATGGTGCCCATTTTGCAAAAATCGATATTCTGTAATAATAGTGTGTACTTCGCTATCAAACCTCATGTAGATTACGAAAAAAAAAATTGTTCTAGGTGCTCATGTGCGTCTCTATCGAGTCCGCCCGTGGGCCTCAAAAAGGGCGTTTTCTTTTCACCGGCCACTGGGTAGCCATTTTGTCGTTTTTTGGAAAATAAAAAATTGTTTTGAGTACCTACAGATATGTCAAATAAACCCTCCGAACCTCATTTAGATTGCTTCATTTAAAATAACGAAATATTATTTTGTTATCGTAAATATTAACGTATTAAATATTAGCGTATTAACAACAACAAAAAAGCCTTGTTATACGACCATCCAAAGGTATATAAGACCTCAATGTACGTTGCTTCATCGAAAAGTACGTACCTCTTGGAACATTTTATGTGTATGATGAGAAGAGCGATTCCCAGGACCAGGCAGACGCAACCAACGACGATATAAGCGATCCCTAAAAACGGATTCTTGCCTCCGAGCAACGACGTCGTGCTGAGAATCATCCTCTTTGATCCCTCAAAAGCGGATACCGGATATGCTGAAAAAGTCATCGGATTAATACCAATCTAATTATTTGAGAACAATCGTGCGGTGAAAAAAAATCGGATAAAAAGCAGATGAAAACATCGTGACGCGGCAACTCACAGTAATTAACGTCGAGGCGATAATTGCCCATCAGAAGTCCCATGGTGAACGGGGTCTGCGTATTGTTAATTTTTCGATAAAGCTTCCTGAAAGTTGGCAGAGCGGCTGTTCTCATCCAAACGATCAAGTCTTCGTTCTGAAAACCGTTGTTGGTCGGATCTTTTTCGTCCAATTGCCAAATGGCCTTGGTCCAATTTTTTGGTCTCGCGAAATCTTTAAACGCCTCCTCGAGATTGCCCGGAGGATTTCGAAATTTGATATTCTTATCGGAAGGCCACGCTATGCCGGTTTTGATGAGTGGAACTTCCTGCGATCGATTGTTGTACCAATGGAGCTTCAAGTTGTCGCTGAAGAGGGAGTTCGCTATAGCGCCGCACGGCGCGATCGGCCGCTTTTTCTCGCCTTCCACGTACGCGAAAGGCTCGCAATCGCTCGACACGATTTCGCTCAGTACCCCCAACAGTTGATTGTCGTCTCGCGACTTCACGTAACGACGATGATTCTGATAAAAATTCGTTAGGCCGTAGTACATGTAGACGTTACCACCAAAATCCATCGGCAGAGTAAAATTGATCTGGCAAGTGCAGTTCGCTGCGGAATTCTTCGTTATAACATCGGCGCAGGGGGCACCGCTGTGTTCCAATTCCATAGCTGTGCAATTCGTATAGTCGATCGAATATTCCTTGACCTCGTCGGAAAAGTATAGCAAGCCGATTCCCACGGGTATAAATGCGATTCCGATTACGAAAAAGGTTGGTAGTACCGTGCCAGCTGTTAGAATCGGCTGCCAAGCTGGTAAACGTTGCTGTTTGAAGGCGCTGTCTGTTCACGAGAGAAAAGAAAAACATATCGTTTGATAAAGAAACTCATCGATGCTATTATGAATTGCCGACGGTAGTAGTGGACCCGCAGGCAGTGTGCAACTCCCATGATCCGCCAGTTTAGGCAGCGTTGGCTTTGGGCAGTACTCGGCTTGTTGATCACACTGCCTTGAGCACTGGCTACCAAGCAGAAGCCAATGTTACTGAGTTTCAATGGTGGTAGAACTGTAACTAGCGGAATATAATGGTACCGAAGCTTGCATAGTTGGACTGCAACGAAAATATATTTCTTTCCTATTCCCGTATGTTTTTAAGCACATTAAGGCCACGAAAGACGTCGAAACAATTTTCAGAGTCCTTAAAACTTATAATCAAAAAGTGCGAAAGATTTTTTTTTTAAATAGGGTAAAAATCAGGACAGAAATAGATCAAGAAAAATATTTGTTGCATTCCAGCTATGCAAACTTCAACTCCATCAAATATAAAGCTGGCTGTATCAGCACCGCTCTACCACAGTTTCCATGTGACCTTGTGTAAATTCAATGCGGTAGGGCATTAGGAAAAAGTGGCTGTGGGCAACACTCCAGGTGGGCATTTAAGGAGCTAGATGAGTGAGGTAACAAGCGAGGGGGAAGAGTAAGAGCGATGCCGTCGGTTTGCAAGAGCATATAAACGAGCATCGAAAATAAAAGTAAAAATAGCAAAAGACTATTATGAGAAGCAATGTAATGATATGAGAAAAATCTATTTCGACAGGCACCGCTACTTTTGTTCATTCAATAATAGTCAACTTGCACACATACATATATATGGGTCAATTCACGTCTCAAATTGATCATTCAGTTATCATACAAATCATACAAAAGTAGGATTAATGGTGACACAAGAGAAATATGATATTGAAGCTTGCATTGTTGCAATGCAATGAAAATGATTTTGAGGATTGATGACTTTCGGCCTATCTTGGCCCAAAAATTCTTGTACAATTTTTTTAATTGCTCATTTAGGCATCAATGATCTAAATATACAAAACAACGTGTTGTGGAATGATAAAAGTGAGAAAATAAAAATGTAAAGAATTTAGTTGCACTCCAACAATGCAAACTTCAATACCATAGAGAAGTCGTGAAATTGCTGCAATATTATTTCCACTTTTTACATCCTTCTGTTTGTTCCACATGATTGATATAAATCGGGTGCTAATTCTTTGACATTTATTCTTCGTTCGCTATCAAAGCATCAGTATGATGGATCATTTTATTGCTCACTTCCTGCCAGAATTGCTGAACATCGAACTATGAATTTGACTTGCTTTATTCGCTCGTTTGGAGTAAATAAATACGAACATTAGGAACACAGACCATCATTATAATTTTAATTTCAGCAATAGACGTTCAAATGACCATCGATATATCCATTTGCATATACGCAAAAACACTTTTCAATAGAAATAAATTAATATCGAGTCGCAACTAAGTCTGAGCCTAATAAGAACTCTTCAAGAAGCAGCAACCCATCGCTCGAGTTGCCACAAACGCATGAGCAATAGCGGATTCTTTGCATCAAATTTTGTCTCGCAATGGCAAATATTGCTGAAAAAGTGAACGATGTCTCTCGAAAGTCAAGTATTGCTTCATTTCTCTGAAATGCGAACAATCGGGGAAAATTTGATGGAACATTTTTATCGGTGCATGGTGTACTTTAAAGACAATGTTCGTGAACGTTAAGGGGTTATTTTTCCTCGAAAAATCGAAGAAAAGAAAACATTTTTTTCATGATTGAAACACAATAACAAGAAAAAGCTCGGTCAAGTCTTAGCCAATATTATCTTTTTAAAGAAAAAACTCATTTTTTTTGTGTCATATAAACCGGGTGGCCAAAATCAAGTACACCATTAAGCCCCTCATGCTCAAACGTCCTTCACGAGATTGTTTGTAACTTCTTTAAGTATTAATATTTTTCAATGAAATTGGGTACCCCACTTTGTTAATGTACATACAAATAAATATCTAAACGATTTTTCAATCATCTTACTTATTCCTTGAGAACTAACTTTTTTAAATAACCCTGATTTTCAGGTTGTTACAATAGCCCCTTAATCTTTCTTAAATGCGAACAATCGGAAATAATTTGATAGAGCATTTTTATCAGTGCCTGAGTTTGTTCAGAAGGCAATTTTCAGGAACGTGAATCACACTTTCAAAGATTTCATGAGATACGTTTACAAGGAACCGATCACGTACGATTATGAGTTCGAGTTTGTTTGCTTGTCCGAGTCATTGGCCCTCCGTCTATCGTCTGTGTAATCTTTATAAAACCCCCGATGTAGTACAAGTGTAGGTATTAAATTTAACGTGAAATAACCGCGATCCACTCGTATTAGCTGTGACGATATAGGGACTTTACACGCGAACTTGAAAGCAAAGAGACGATTCACTCGTCTCCAAAATTATCTGTATCAATGCACACAAGTTATATTTTTCTTGAAATTCCCTCGACCCACTGGAGTTTCGTCCGCAATCTCGAAGCACGGACGGCACTCGTAGTAAATCAAATACGTAGGTCGCCGTTCATCGGATACGAGCAAAGTGTATTAAACTCGAATTGATTGTCACGGATTCACAGGTTACGAGCTCCGAACAACCGCATTCACAATGCACGATTCAATTATTTTCGGTGATCACTAACCGGACGGTTTTTTTGTTATGGGAACCGTGGCAGCTTCGTTGACAGTCGTCATCGTTGTTGTTGCTGACTTTTTTTTCTCACACGTCTTTCCTTACGAGGCTTCGGCCAGCTCCGACTAAGCTATCAATGGATTACGTGACGAGAGTTGGAAATGTGTAGTGTCAGATGAAACGAACAATTCGCGCCATCTGGCGGTTTACGGGAGAGCCGGTCGACCTAATTTTCGCGGAAAATCCATAATAGTAGAGGGAGTCTAACTTACCGACAGTATGTCGCTCTCGGAAAGGACGGAGACTATGCACAAGACGGGATTTCATAAGTGAACGTGTAATTTTTCTTTTTATCACGAAAATCGGGAAGGGCCCGGTGCTTCCTCCCGTAATTAAGGGCATGTACGAGGTCAACATAATCTCACAAGTTTCCGAAGCGATTTTTTTCATAGATGATTAAGTTTTTTTAAATAAAAATAAAGCATCAGGCTCTGGAAAATTTCAGCTACCTCTCTCGCACTCGTATGTAACAATTGTTCTACCATACCGACCGCGATGAGGTGTCATTCCGTCTTAAGGTCATGTATCACAAGCTGCAAAATTTCGACGCGATCACGACGGTATTCCAGAACTCGTAGTTTTCGGCTACGAAACTGCTGCAGCAAAAAATCGTTGCCGAATAGGCGACGCTTGCTGCAATCCGTGTGTGATGCGTGGGGGCGTGGGCGCGTTCACTGGGCGGGATGGCCGCCAATGGAAAAGCTGATGCAGTAATTTTCGGGATTGCCGATAATATTTTGAGCTTCGTTGGTACAATTTTGGGTAATTTTTTAGATAAGTAACTTGTCCGAAAAATGAGTAACATTTTTTTGCTATTTTCTCATTTATTGGGTTATAAATGATGATATTTAGTCAGGGGAAGCTGAAATTATTAAATTACAAACAAACCCCATAACTTTTTATGGGAGGGGGCGTCGCTCCCATAAAAAGTTATGAGGTTTGTTTGGTTGTTGGGTTAAAGTATGGGTAAACGTTATCGGGTTTTGAGGTTCACGGACATTACGTTTGACATATTTCGACGCCTATATTGCGTTTGTTTGGAAAGTCACTAATCTAAAGAATTACCCAATTTTACTACTTTTATGTGAGAAAATCCTCTAAATCCCTATTTCTCCGAAATTTTTCCATAAATCAGTTGAAACAAAGCTCGAGATGTGTTTTTTCACGGTTGAGAGACTACGGTCTTGAAATGTGCACGAATTCGATCCATCAGTTAGCAATTCACAATTCACCCTATGGCAACAACGATGTGTAAAGTTTTTTCTCAAAATTTGGAAAAAGTCGACCATTAGGCTTTTTCTGCAACAATATCGCACGCGCACAATGAGTTTTATCTTAATTGATTGTAGCGTTTGGTCGAAATTAGGGTTTAAAATTTCGAGACGATCGGAGTGTGCGGCGGGCGAGCGGCCATGAGTGCGAGAGACATAGCTTATCAGCAGACTCCCAGAATTCTCCAAAACGGTTGATTTTTCGGAAAAAAGAAAAGAAACACCTTCCGCTCTGTTGAACGACGAACAACGTCTTTCTTTACGTTCGCTCGAGATGTGATCCGTCTAGGAGAAAATCGGGCTGTAGCATTTTTACCGACTGGACGTGTGACCCAGGTCCTTAAACTCCCACTGTGACAATTCTAAATCGTTCGGTCCACCTGTTTTTGAGAAAAATGCCGAAAACTTGTGACGGATTTCTTTATCGGTGGAGTCGCCTGTAATTTCTGATATTTCGTAGGAAAAAAGTCTATTTTGTCGTTTGTCCGAACGCAAACGGTCGCTAGGACAAACTATTTTGCCAATGATTTTTACCGACCGAGTTCTCATCCCAGTAGTGAGTCCTCCCGCGTACAGATGGCGCGCGAATCTCATTCTCCGAGCTGCTCGACCTCAAATTCCATTGCTCCGATCACGCACGGAAGTGTGCGCCAAAGTACAGCACCAGTGTCTCAAACACCTCGAATACATACGCGAATAAGCGATTAAAATAGTCGCCGTAATCTGTCAAGTTTTTTTCTTATTTTCACGACGTTACAATCGCGATACACGAGGCTTCTCGTCTACAACTGAACTTTTGGGATTCGGGTCAACCTCGTTTCGACGTCGTGATCGATACTTTTACGAGAGTAAAACGAAAAACAAACAGCGAAAAATCTTCGTAATCTTAACCATCCATTGCATTGTAGCTTCGAACCCCGTTAAGCCTGGAGTTGCTAGAGACACGTCGTTGTTGCAGTATTGGCCCGTGACGTTCGTTCAGTGCTATATACTCGTATTGCATATTGTGTTTTTTATTTCTCTCTTTTCATTCGTTGTTCCATTGGGACCGTGCTGCTGCATTTTATGTTTTGGACCAACACCAAGTGTTTTTTTCATCTCAATACGATGAAATTGCGCACACGTACACAGAGAAGTAGCGCACGTTCGTGCCTATAAGTGCGCAATTGAAAGCACGATTTCCGTTTTCGTCGAAATAAACATAGAAAAAAACGTCCTCGCGTCAAATTATGGAGTGAATCCTTTTTTCCACGCTCTCGATCTCGTTTCTCACGGACTCGTCGGGCGAGAGAATGCTTGGCCATAAAGTCGTTTTGACAGCTGGTCACGATCGGTCATGGAACCTATTGCAGAGGTAAGACACGCTCGTATCATTTTTCCATAAAGGTAGTCATAAAAATTGTGCTCTTCGCGCTCCTCGAAGCGGGACAATTGGAATTGCTCTTTTCGTTTCTACGCTTAAAAACGTAGAAACGGATGTTTCTACGTCTGCGTCTCGGTATGAGCGTGATGCGGTCCACCAGCTCTAGGTGAAGCTCTGAAGAGATTATGCTCTGGGAAGTTCGCTATAGTTGTTATGCAATCCAGGGTAAACGAGGAAGCAACGATGGTGTATTGTTTATTCAAAAACTCGCTGTTTCGCTCGACAAAGACTCGTCGATGGCATTGTCAAAATTCGGAGGATTACAATGTAATCCATTGCCATGGAAATGAGAATCGTAATATTTAAAAAATAGAGTCGACTCGAAAAAGATTACATTTTTTATGCTCCGGAGCGGCATCTGCGGGTTGTCCAGCTGCGAAAACTTCGACGAGAAGTTTCCGTGTCGATTTACACGGCAGCAAATCCTACGATCGTACTTGTCTCAAAAATAGGCATCCAAATCGTACAGTAAAGATGATGTTCAAGCTTGCTTTTAGGAATGCAATGGAAATTCATTTTTTTTAAATCACTTTTCTCCGTCCAATTTCTTGGCAGTTTTAGGCTTTGAGAATTACACAAACTTAGAAAAAAATCTTTTCATACTCTCACAACCTAAATCAACAACAAATATTTTGGGAAATAACAGAATTAACTCTTCGTTGATACACTGGGTCATTTTGACCCGGATGAATTTGAAATAAAACGCTCACTTTCCCTAAATTGAAAGTTTTCGATAATTTTTCACTATTTAATTTTATACTTTCCAAAGTACAATTATGTACACGTATCAATAAATGTTTGAAGTGTATCCCTGACTTTTTTCAATGAAAATCAACCGCAGGGTTGTTGATGGCAGGTGGATGAAGTACTATCCGGGTTAAATTGACCCAGTGTATGAAAACTGTGGACAAATATACGTGTGTCAGCGAAAGGTTGAAAAAAAAGAGTTGCGTTTCAACAATGCAAACTTGCAGATGTTAAGTAAATCCAGTTTTTTTTTTATCTGGTCCTGACTGTGGATAAAACTTTAAACAAAAAGCTGCACAATGTTGGCAGTACGAAAATTGCAAGTGCGTAAATGAGAGTAATTCAATTTCAGCCTTCTGGGTAAAGTTCTCGTGAGAATTCAATGTAGTTCTCATGCTACACGTATGGAAAGGTTTCCAACGTTTAAGAGAGTTTTCTCGTGCTGTGATGTAAGAGAGGTTCCCAAAACACGGTAAATTATAGGAACAGTGGAGTGTTGAACGTTCGATCGAGTCTATACTCGGATCGCTGCTAAACATAAAAGAATTGTCCATATAGATGCACTCCTGAACGACAAGCATACAAATCCACGTTGCAAAATGTGAGGGAGACTTCATCCTTTTCTCGTGATTGTGTTTAGAAAAACGAACGATCAATAATTTTGTTTTTTTGCGGTATCTACATGTAATACTCCTCTGCTGTCTAGTATTTCTTTCAGATGATACGTTAAGGGGTTAGACTACTGTGAAGACCTGAAAATCAGGGTTATTAAAAAAAATTCTGAACTTGAAGTTTGCATCGTTGGAACGTGAAGAAAAATAATTCTTTTTCATTGATAAAGTTTCTTTTTGGCCATTTTAGGCTTTTACCTTAAGATGCAAAAAAAAGGTTTCGGATAATAATAAAAATTAATAAATAAGAAAAAAATTGCTGCTCTCCAATGATGCAAACTTCAACGTCATAGAACTAATTTTGAAGGAATAAGTAAGATAATTAGAAAATTGTTTGAAGTTTTATTTGTACGTACATTAACAAAGACGTGTACCAAATTTCATTAAAAAAATAATAATAATTTAAAAAGTTATGAACAATCTCGTGATAGATCTTTGAACTTTGTTATCGTGTTTCAATCGTCAAAAAACAATTTTTTGTTTTATTTGTATTTTTCAAGCAAAAATGACATTGTTGTTACGAAAAAAAAATGTTGGCAAGAAAACGTCTGTCAAGACTTAACTACTGAATGAGTGTACCAAAAATCAAGTCAATCCGTTAGATGTTGAGAAATTGAGTACACGGTTTTGAAAAACATATTTTCGAGAAAATTGCGTTCAAAGTTTCACTAGCAGTTCTATCGATGTAATCATAAGTTTACCTTAAATCTGCAATTTCTGGACCATAGGTTGGACCTTCCTCTTCAATTTGAGTTGCCTTAAGCGACGAACGAGTGCTCGTAATTTTCAAACCAGCCTAACCCCTTAATGCGTCTATAGGTATAATTAAAAATACATGACATTGAAGTGTGCATTGTTGAAATGCAATGGAAGTTACTTTTTTTTAATTGCTCAAATTTCTTGGGGCAGGATTTGCCTATCAAAGTCCCCCAATAATTTTTTGAGATGCTTATTCACAGATCTACAATCTAAATTTGCAAAAAAAGATTTCGTACAATAATAAAAGTAAGGACACACGAATATAAAAAGGAACTTTCGTTGCACTCCAAAGATGCAGACTCTGCCATGATAAGAAACAGGACTAGCATCAACATTTGATACAGTTGCTATATACCAAAAGTAAAAAGTGAAAAGTTGCCAACTTTGGAGTAAAATATTTTGACTTAGACAAAGCAGTCTAAAATTTCGCAAACGCTTCTTTTCACATTGGTTTGAAGGTTGCATCGTTGGAATGCAACGAAAGTGCTTATTTTCATTATTATCCAAAGTGATATTTTGCAGATTCAGGTTGTAGATTGCTGAATAAGAATCACCAAAAATGTTTGACTTTTGTGTCCCAAATCTGGCAGAGAAATTGTGGGAAATGAAAAAAAATTATTTTTGCGGAACAATGCATACTTCGTCATCTTTTCACTCACTATAAATTTAAATAAATGTTGTCGAAAGAGGCGTTCTTGCGAGAACTCCCTCAATGCTCTATATTGATGTGAGACGTATGTTACGGAGTCCATAATGTTCTTTCAGAACCAACACCGCTGGGCTTGACTAATGTAGGCGAGAACACTGCTGAAAAATATCGAGACCAAGGGTGTGAAAAGCCCTGCTCGAGAGTTGGAAAAAACAGAGCCATCTAAAACTGGACCTTTCTCGTTGGAGTAAATGTGAAAGAAGGTGGCTCTAGCGATGTTCGAATCACCGAGAAGCTTGCAGGAAGTCTGCGTTGATTTCATTTGCGACAACGTCCTTGCCTTGTGCGAAGTTCATCCGGGTGACAGCGGCCCTTCGTCGCTGGGAGCTTCTTCTGACAGCGCCTTCGGAGTTGGTAATGATAATTCAGACTTCCCTAAAATCAAAGACTATGGAATTCATCTGTGGAAATAGGGAGCGGCTACACACCGTTCTGGAATTGAGAACTTGACTTCAGTGACAATTTAAGGGGCTACATCTACATACAAGCCCGAAAAAGGCCAAATTCAAATTTTTTTTCTGGGTAACGGTTGGTGAAAAGAAACGCGTTTAAGGCGTTACCCCCACTTGTAGCGCAAAAAAAGGCCTTTTTCATGAATTTTTTTAAAGAAAACTACAAAACTTTTTTAATCAATCAATATACCATCTTAAAGAACACATCTTGAAGAACTTTCAATAATTTTGTTATTGAAAAACATTACATTGTTTAGTGGCAAATGGCCGTCAATGAAATAGTGTTTTTATATACACGGTTTGCAGTGACCAACATTGCGGCGAAGTGGATCATCTGAAAAAAAAAATGCGGATGGATTTAGTCAAATATAAGTATAAACTAGTCTTTAATCGAAGGATTTTAAAAAATATTCATTTTTCACAAAATGGCGGACAGTCAAAGTTAATGGTTCGATTTTAACGAAAAAAAAACGGCCGTTTTTTGGCTATAAAACGGCCATTTTTTTCGAAAAAAAAAAAATCGAACGATTAAAGACTACATTTTTATGTATTAAATAAGCCTGCAAAATTTCATTAGTGTTCATTAGTGTTCGAGTAATCTTGGTCACCGACTTCAGAAATGCCACTTTGAGAAAAACGCGTTTAAAGTTTCAATTTCAGTTTACACGAAGAAAATATTTTTTTTGTAAACTTACATAGAGTCATCTATTCCGGGCATCAAAAAAAAACTGCACTTCAAATTGCACTTCAAAAAAATGCAATAAAAAAAATCGTTTTTTTTTCAAAATCGCAAGTGGGCGTAACCCCTTAAAGTTTGAAGTATGGTGCTGCTACCGCCCAGTCAACTGTTAGAAGCTGTAGCTCATTCAATTTTAGGATTATTTCAATTAAATTTTCAGGGAATATAGCTCAAATGTTTTGTGAAAAATACTTTTCAAAAATGCAATTTTTTGACCCACCTGAATATAGCTCGTTGAAGTGTCACGTTGAAGTTTACATTATTGGAATGCACTGAGAATACGTTTTTATTTTTATTTTTATGATTATCCAAAACCTTTTTTGCAGATTTAGGTATTGGATCTCTAATAATGATCCTTATATACGTTCGAATGATCTTCATTGCCTAAATGTGCGAAAAGAAAGGAGAATATGACAGAGAATCATTTCGTTGCTTTTCAACGATGCAAATCACAAGATCATTTAAAAGTTACAAATTATGCCAGACGAAAAATAAACAAGTTAATTTAGAGACTGACAGTTCTGTTTGAACGGCTGACAGGACCGCAGGATCATTTTAGTGCCATATAGTACTGTTTAAATTACAATTATTACAATTACAAAAAATCCAGATGCTCCACTATCGAACCAGTATTTTAAAAACGCCTTGGCATGGACCGTTAGGGCATTTACCGATGTCCGAGCTTTTCAATCGATTTGACAACCCTCTATAACAAAGAAAGTAATGATGTTCTTGCAAGCAAGATGTGGCAAAAATGTTCGATCAAGATGTTAAGGCGGAAAACCAGTTTAGATGACTACAAAAATTATTTTTTTTTCAATTAAAAAATTGTTAGTAGAACTATTCAAGAATATGTTCCCAAAGTAGTATAAATAATTCATTACTGCCTTTCATTTTCTTGTTTTCGGTAATTTTTTGTTCAAACGCGTTTTTCTCGAAATGACTTTTTTCAATTTGTGTACACTTTAACTCAAAAAGTTTATAACCTTTAATTTTATAAAATGATAGTTATTTTCTTCATATAATTACGCTCTATATGAACCTAAATTTGGGGTAATTGTTTTAAGTATGTTTGTTATAGCAAAAAAGGTTATGAAAGAATGGTAAAAAGTACCCTTTTGTTCAAACACCTCTAAAAATGCAATTTTCAATTTTTTTGGTGAGAGTTTATATAGAAGGAAAACATGTTCTTCAAGTAATCTTCAAACCGTATTGATTTTCCAGAGTGTACACAAACAGCAAAGTCTGATGGCGACCTTCGATAGGATACACATATATCGATAAATCGAAAAGCTTCGAAAAAATTAAACTATTTGTTTGAAAATATGTATAAAATATTCCCAAAATTCGAATAAATTCTATTAATTCATTCCTTGTAAAATAAATCATGAGTCGCTAAAAAACGTACTCGTTTTTCGTACATTTTAAGGCTGGTTTCCGGCCTTAAAATGTAGCGTATTTGTCATTATATTTCAGTGGCTGACCAGTGTTTCCTGAAAAAACCGATCCCGATTCGTCAAGCCTTAGAAATTGATCCAGGAGAATTTGACCCATAAATATTCTAAACTTTGGTCAATGTCAAGCGCGATAAATCCGTCCCTTGAATATTTCAAACTCGGTATTTTTAACTTCAGAGATTTCGTCCCTGAACGGGTTGAACAATCAATTTCTTCAACCACCTTGATTTATTGCTGAGAATAAATAGGATTGGAGATAAAAGAAACGTAAAGTCGCTCACCTATGAGTCCTGTGACTCATCATTAGTTATTTGTGTGTTTATTTCGGTTTGCTTGGATTGTGTATTTGGCAACGTGACTTGGGCGTTGTGCAATTCGAGTTACGCTTTAGTTATTGTTATTGTCGTCACTATTAATATCGTAATTATAATTAAATGTTCAATTATTTATTTTAGTCCGATTGTTCGTGGCCTTAAAACATTCCATTGCGGAAATTAAATCATTTACATGCGAAGTTATGGATTGTGGTGTCGACTGAATAGAACTGAGCATATACACAGAGTTATCGTTAATGCAAGTTTGATATTTCATTAGAAATTAATATTTTATTCTCCCTATAAGCGTATGGTGTATACATTCATTATTAAGGGGTTTGGCTACTGTGACGACCTGAAAATCAGAATCATTAAAAAAAAAATCAAGGAATATTTAAGATAAATGATAAATCGTTTGGACCATTATTTGTATGTACATTAACAAAATTGTGTACCAAATTTCATAAGAATATATTCATAATTTAAAAAGTTAAAAACAATCTCGTGATTATGTACTCGATTTTGGCCATCCGGTTGACCTGAAAAATAACGATCTTTTGCTTAAAATATATGATATTGGGTAACACTTGAGCGATCTTCTGTTTATCATGTTTCAATCAGCTAAATAAAATGTTTGGAGCTTTTTTTCTTTTTTTTTTTCGAGCAAAAAGCACATCATTATTGTTGATAACTAGTGAAAAAAAGGTTAAGAAGAAAAACGTCGGTTAAGACTAAACTACTATCACACCGAATAAGTGTACCAAATTTCAAGTCGATCCGTTCATTAGATGTCGAGAAATCGTGTACACGGTTTTGAAAACTATAGTTGCGAGAAAAACGCGTTTAAAAGTTTACTAGCAGTTCTATCGATGTAATCGTACGTTTACCTTCAATTTGCGATACCTGCGCCATACGATGGACCTTCCTCTTCAATTTGAGTTGCCACAAGCGGCGAACGATTTTTTTTTGTTTTCAAAGTAGCCCTTTTTCACCCTTAAGTAAATTTTTCTCCTTGAAAACGATCGTCGCAAACAAACAGTCAAGTTTTCTCGTGGATTGATCTTCGCCGGTTCAATTTATCCAAGCTACAATTTTTCTTGGGACAATTTATCTGAGGTTGAACTTCCATCTTTAAATTTTTCCTAAATCGAATTGCTTAGAGTCAATTTATAAGCATACCAAGATATAGGAGCACCATTTCTCCATTATTTTTGGACCAAAATTTCTTTCGAAATATCTTTATGAGATTGAAGTTTGCATCGTTGGAATACAATGAAAATTATTATTGTCCCATTGGTCCAACTCCTCGTGAGAAATCTTCGTTACGAAAATGCCTCAATCATTTCTTAAGTCGCGTATTCAAAGATTTAGAATTAAAATCGGGAAAAAGATGGTTTAAAGTAGTGAAAATGAGGAAACAAATATATAAAAAAGAACTTTCGTTGTATTCAGACGATGCAAACTTCAAAACCATAAACCTTTGACCTGTCGTTTTTGCAGTATTTTCGCGACATATTTGCGAACATGTCAATATTTGGAAGAATGTCCGTACAATTTTTAATATAAAGTTAACGTCATTATTACAGAATTGATTGAACGGTTATGCTTTCGTTTGTTTCTTTTCCGTTCCATAAAGAAGAGCGGTTGGTGTGCAAGTATGCGAATTCAGCAGCGAGCCCGTCACGTTTGCCGGGCTTCCAGAAGGACTCCTTCCTCGACCATGTTGCCACCAAATTGCAAATGACAAATAGTTCGCCGGGGGCGAATGGTCCGGCAGGCTCGGCCACTAGGCTCAGTTTCAAGGATCCCGACGTCTTTCTTCCGGCTCAGATATCCGAACAACTGCTGGCGAGCCTCTGCGAGAAGAAGGCCCTCTCCGATCTCACTATAACGCTATTTGACTCCAAAACAACTCGATTAAAGTCCGACACATATTGATCATTAGAAGATTAAAAAAATGTTGCTCGTTAAGGAAGAATCACTCTCTCGCTTTGATTGAAAAACGTAGCTGTAGAAATGTCTTATCGAGCCTGATAGTTGATCCAACGAGTCGTATTTTTTTAATCGCGAATATCATTACACACACGTGTGTGTGTGTGTTGTTTCCCATTGTCGTGAGTTTTCACGGTTCGATTTATATTTCAGGCACGTAAAGCTCAAAGATGCCTCGAGTCTGTCGATGAAAGGTCTCAAGGTGCTGAAACAACACAAAGTCGTCGATCTGGAAGTGAACGGTCTGAAAATGACGATAAACGAACTGATAGGATGCCTCGGCGATTGGAGCTTGCAGAATCTCAGATCACTGAACGTGGCCAATGGCAGCTTCACCGATTGCTCGAGGTCACTTTGATCTTCCGACAAATCCCAAAACACGTCACATCTTCCGTTATAAATCATACGTGCCCTATGTCTTCTATTCAGCATATTTCTTTTTCCGATTTATGATTTTGTACAGTCGCGCTGTCGCTGAAAAACCCCGTAATCGGAAAAAATTAGAAGGACAGTTTTTTGACAGGTGATGATGCAGGTGCCGCGGGTGCTAAATCCAAGTTTACCTCAAAATCGGGGTGAAAGGTTCTTTTTTAGGGGGTGAAGGAGGACGGGGGTGGATTGATGCCAAACTACAACCCCTACGAGGTCGGCGCCGTGAGACAAAATGTTCAGAAAAAACCGGGCTTCAATTTTGTCCACATCGCCGAAGTCGTTGTAGTTCATTTTGGGGGTGAAAAAGTGGGGTGAAATTTTGAAAAATCAGTTTTAATTCAATAACTTCTTAGGATAAATTCGTAAAATTTTTGTTCAAATGGGAACGTTGTAGCCTCTGAAAAGACACGTCGATCGAGTATTTGATCATTACTCGCCAATAATGTCTTCACCCCTAAAAAAATTGTTGACATACCAAAAAAAAATGTTTATTGAATATCTCAAAAACAATCGATTTTTCGGGTATGGTTTACATGTACGAAATGTAGAGAATAATTTTCTCTATATTTTTATGGACCACCCTTGAATTTTGCCTTTCCAACCCCTCTTGTGAGTGGAAAATAAAAAATGAAATTCTGAGAAAATTATTGACCGCACGAAGTCGCCCCCACGGAACAATTTGTAGCTTGAACCATCAGCTACATTTTTGTCCACAGCGCGAAAATCGTATCTCTTTATTTTCGGTCAATAGTTTCCCCAGAATTTCATTTTGAATTTTCAACCCCCGAGAGGGGTCGGAAGAAGAAACAAAATTCAAGGGTGGTCCATAGAAACGAAAATATAGAGAGAATTATTCTCTACATTTCGTACATTCAAACCATCCCCGAAAATTCAATCGTTTTTGAGTTATTCAATAAACAATTTCTTTTTTATATTTCAACAATTTTTTTTGAGGGTAAAGATATTACCGGAGAGGGACGATCAAATACTCGATCGATGCGTCTTTTCAAGGGCTACAACGTTCCCATTTAAACAAAAATTGTATGAATTTTTCCTACAGAGGTATCGAATTAAAACAGATTTTTCAAAATTGCACCCCCAAAATGAACTTCCACTTTGGCATTAATCCACTCCCATCACCCTTCATTCCCTTGGAAAAAAACCCTACACCCCGATTTTTAGGCAAACTTGGATTTAGCACCCGCGGCACCTACAAAATCACGTGTCAAAAAACTAGCCTTCTAATTTTTTCCGATTCCAATATACAGCACGACATTACAAATTGCTCTATTCCGATTTATGATTGAACTCATCAGCCATGTAACCGGTTACTGCGCACGTTTTTGGCCTCGCGATTATTCAGCATATGTTTATTTTGGTTTCTCGTAACCCATCGTTTCACGATTGAACTTATCAGCCAATCAATAAGACAATTTTTTAGGGTTTGCGTTTTTCTGGCATTGAGCAGACTCCGAGCCCTTCACACGCTAAACGTATCCGGCACGGAGTTCAACAGGCACGGTCTCGAGATCGTCGTCGAAGATTTGCCCCAGCTCGAGAGCTTGGATATTTCGTGCACTCGCGTGGACGACATAACTCCACTGATCAAGTGCAAAGATCGCTTGAAAACGTTGGCCATGTACAATCTCAAGATAAGCGGCTACGGAAACTTAAAGTCTGTTCTCGTCGAGCTCAACGAGCTCCGGACGTTGGACATCTCGGATGAGAAAGATTCCTATGCGTTCGAAATGTTCGCTCCCGTCAGATCGAAAATAACGGATTTATTGAAGACGGTCGAGTGTATGCCGCACTTGACGAGTCTCGATATATCAGGTGAGCTTCTATTTCGTCCTTTATTCGAAGTATGCAGCTCCAAATCTTTTCCAAAGCTCCGTACTTGGCGGGCACTTTAGATCGATCGAATTACATGGTTGTTACGCATTATTGACTCAGCAATTCCCCAAATTTTCCCGATTTTCCATACGGCTTTTGCAAATATTCCAGGGACATTGGGGTCGAATAAACACAATTTTCTTAAAGACCAAATATATGAAAATGTTGAATTATAAAATAAAATTTAAAAGAAACATCTGGAATTCGAAAAATAATTTGAACACTATAAAGTAAAAAAAAAACATTAAAAGCAAATACAGAACCTGTTCTTGATCATAAACAGATTTTTTTATGTCAGCGCCAATAAATAAAAAAAAACTAATATAAACACTTATCTACAATAATAATTGTGTAGTTGTGTATCAACAAATCTTTAGAGTAAACAAATTGTTAGTTTTTGAAATTTTCAACGTTTTGGCTCTGGCATAACTTTTCTTGTGTATAATGAAGAATAAATAAATATAGTTTATTATCATTCGTATATCCTTGCGGGCTTTTACATTCTCCGTCCCGACTCACCTCGCTTCGCTTACACTTTTCTCAAACTTAGATTTATAATGACAGATAAATTACAATTACATTTACAATACAATACATTAAGTTAAAAATTACATTTCTCCTTCCCCTTTTCTTTCAGTCGCCTCTGCTCTTCTCTTCGGTACCTTTTCGAACTGACCCGCTCGCAAATTTCCTCAAGTATAATGAATAATAATATAAATATTAAGAATATACAAAAGTAGTTATTTTTAAACCTGATTTTTTTTATCAAGTCGGTTTTATTTTTCGTAATTCTTGCAAAAAGTAAATACTGGAGGAATTCCAGTGAATTTTCAAAATTTCCTGAGTTTTCCCCGTTTTCCACACGCGTAACAGCCATGAATTAGAGCAATGTGAATGGAAGTGTTTCTTTGCCAAGGCTCGGCATTTGGGGATGTCCGTTCTCGGAAGCATCGCAGGCTCGCTGATTTTTGTTCTTTCGTTCATTTCAAGGTAAAGACGAGATCGATTCGACAGATTTGAAGAACTTTATAAAAGCTCATCCGCATCTTGAGTTTCTCGGGTTGGTGCATTCGGACGCTTGTTACGACGACAACCTCGTGAATCCGGCGCACGAGGATTACCGACCTGACCTTGTGGTGAGAAATTGTTTCGTCAAAGGAGCTTCGCGCAAATGGAGTGCTTTCTGTAGCTGACGAATGTCTTTATTCTTGCAATGGACCAAGGTTAGCGGAATGGCATCGGACGCGCAAATCCTCGAGGCTCTGCGGAGGTACTCGAACCGCCCGATTTACGTGCAAAAGTGTCTGTACAACTTGTTCCGCCTCACGCCGCACTTCAGCGAGGCCCGAGTTGACGTGATAAAGCTCGTTTTACCGGGCATGAGAGCTCATCCCCAAGAATTCCGGGTGCAAATGGCCGCTACTGCTTGTCTCTACAATCTCACGAAGGGGGAACTAGCTTCGAAGATTCATCCCTCGGTTCTCAAGCAAATCGTCGATCTTACCCTCACCGCTATGGAATCCTATCCGAATCACTATCAGCTACAAAAAAATACTCTGCTCACTTTGTGCAGCGATCGAATATTGCAGGACGTTACCTTCGACAAGTACAGGTGAGGCTCGATCATGAAGACATGGCTGTTACGCGTATAGAAAACAGAGAAAACTCAGGAAATTTCTTTCCTTCCGAAATAATCGGGGAATTTTGAAAATTCCCTATAATTACGCCAGAATTTATTTTTTGCAAGGATTACGAACAATGAAACCGGCTTGAAAAAAAAACTGAAAAGTATAAAAATAAATATTTTTCTACATTTTTATAATTTATATTATTCTACATAATATACAAAAAAAGTCACGTCAGTGTCAAACATTGAAGATTATAAAAACTAATTTACTCCAAAGCTCTATACATTTGCATTCGATTTGTCGAAACGCAACTATTATTGTAGATAAGTGTTTATATTAATTTTTTATTTAGTGGCACTGACATAAGAATTTCTGTTTATAATAAAGGACAGACTCTGTATTTGCTTTTAATGTATTTTTAAAAACTTTACAGTGTTTAAATTATTTTCCGCATTTCACCTTTAAAAAAATTAATATTCAACATTTTCATATATTTGATCTTTGAAAAATTATGTTCGTTATTTGACCCCAATCTCCGTGGAATATTTGCAAATCCTGGAAAAGTCAGGGAATTTCTGAGTCAATAATGCGTAACAACCATGGAAGAGGCGATCGTGACGTCTGAAAATGAGCGGCACACGAATGCGCAATGTAACGAGATCAAAGCTAAAGTCGAACGTGCGACTTTGTTCCTCAGGTGCGCCAAATTAGTGATGAACTGTCTATCCGCGTTTGACGATTCATCGATGAATCGCATGTCCGTGGCAATATGCTCCATACTAGCCGCAAAAATATCAACCGTCGAGACATCGATGCTCGGCGCGAAGCCTCAGTACATGGCCAAACTATTGTCCATGGTACGGTCGAAGCTTCAATCCAAATCCGTCGACGTCACCATGAAATTTACCCTCAGCGCGCTCTGGAATTTGACCGACGAGAGCGCGACGACTTGCAAGGTGTTCCTCGAGGAAGGAGGCATGGAACTTTTTCTCGAAGTACTAGAGAGCTTTCGCGGAGAGTCAAGCGTCGAGACCAAAGTGCTCGGATTGCTCAACAACATTGCTGAGGTTCGTAATATTCCGTTCAACGAAATATCGACGGAAATATCAACTCTGGAAACGTAGGTATAAGCCTTGGCACATTACTAGCTCGTTGTAGTAATGCATGGGAGGAACTAGGATCCCCGGAGGCGTAAACCAAGTATTGGGTCTATGCAACAGTCCGTAGCGGAATTCCGACAGATATCGTTCGCAGTCGTTTCTCCGCTCGCACATTCGTCAACCATGTAATGTGTCGTATATTAAGGCCTTAGGCCACAGTAACGGCTATAAAATCATCTGCGTATTTAACAATTTTTTTTTCGCATGAAAAAGTGATTCACTCATAAAGTTAATTACACATCTATTTAGTATGAATATCAAGCTGTTAGAAAATATATACATATTTTTTCCGATGTACAAAATGGCCGACTACTCATATTTTCTTTTGTTATCTTTTTTTTAGGCGCTCCGCGCCGTGACATTTAGCATCCACAATTTTTTACCTAGAATAAAAAACAAAAATTCTCGTCAATCTACATTAGAATACCTAGAGAAGTACGTACGGAATTGAAAAAATATTGTTTTATTCAAAGGTTGTAGGTATTTGAACTTAAGATATGAATTTTCAGTGAAAAATTTCGTTATAACTGCCCATAAACTGGTCATAAAATGAAAAGTTTTCGATTAATCAGAAATTCCGTACGTCCTTCCCTGCGAAATGCAATTAGGAACATAACTTTTAAATTTGAAGTAAATCGAGTGAAAATTGTTGAAGTTATTTGCCACGCGAATTGGAAAAAAGCTGTTTCGAGAAGTTTCGAGTAGTCGGCCATTTTGTACATCGGAAAAAATATATATATATTTTCTAACAGCTTGATATTCATACTAAATAGATGTGTAATTAATTTTATGAGTGAATCACTTTTTCATACGAAAAAAATTGTTAAATTCGCACATGATTTTATACCCGTTACTGTGGCCTAACGCCTGAAATGAAAGCTGAAACTTGTGCCCATATTTAAAATAATATCCATCCGTGACGCACAGGAAGCTTTATTATATTTCGAACATGGAAGGAAAAAACGTGTATTTTCGATGCATATCGCATTTTATTTCCGAAAAGGCAAAAACGCGTCGCAAGTTCACAAAACGATATGCGCCGTATACAGAAGGAATGCGATGAGCGAAAATGTGTGTCGGAAGTGGTTGGCGAAATATCGTTGTGAAGATTTTGAAAGTTTAAAGCTTTGAAAACTTTCAAACTTTAGATTTCTAAAGTATGAAAAATCGTCGAAATTGGATCGCGAACAAAAAAATCGTACATACTTCCGGCCACCAGTGTCCCAAGAATGTGCTTATCTATTGAAGTTTAAAAAAAAACTATGTAGCAAAAAAGTATCCTCTGTCCGGAAAATCGAAGTCCGCCGTTTCCGAAAGGAATGTAAAAAAAAGTTTGTAAAACACGTACGAGGTCTTCAGAGGGGACTTTCTATACGATTGCGGTTAAAAGACCATCGTCGACCGATCGTAGGTTAGCCAACTGAGGGAGAGGTTAATGCAGCAAGGCTTCATAACGATGCTGTCGCTGCTACTGGACTCCGAGCACATCGACGTTTCGTACTTCGCGGCTGGGATTGCCGCCCATCTGCTGAGCGACGGGCCGCGCGCCTGGACCGTTGGACCGTCCGTCACCACGAGATCTCAGCTTCTCGAGCAGTTGGCCAATGCCGCCACCAATTGGCAAACTCCCAACGGGGAAATGGTCGCATACCGAAGTTTTCAACCGTTCTTTCCACTGCTACGATGCACCGAGGCTTATCCGGTTCAGCTATGGGCAGTGTGGGCTATTCACCACGTTTGCACGAAAAATCGTAAGTCTTCGGAGTATAAAACGAAAGTGATCTCTCTTTTCGAGCCGGTGTTATCTGGATAATAGTGCTCTGCTGTCTGGGAATGTTTTAAGGCGGGATATACATTTAGACAGGAAAAAAATAAGCAATATTGAAAAAAATTTTAAACTAAGAAATAATTATTCTACAATTATCAAACTTCAGGTATACTTTAATAGTATTTTTAAGTATACAAAACAATTTCAAAAATCAATTCATCATCAAAATGACGGAGCTGTGGCAGAGTGTTACAGCAAAGTCGCTGCAGGAGTTGCGAATCGGCGTGCAGTCTAGCTTCCCGTAGACTTTGATTTGCAACAAAGTTCAAACATTTTTTCAGTTAGAACATGTATAGTTTCTATGTGACGGTAATCAAAATGACGAAAATGCAAATTTAAAAAATGGCACGCATTTACAAAAAAAAAAACATTTCACGCAACCTTTCTGTAGAATGTGGATTTAAAAAAGTCGTTTTTTTCTTCAATTTTCCAAAAATAATTCTTATCAAGTCGAAGGTTCCAATATTATCAATATTTCTACCAAGTTTCAACTCAATCGGCTTAAGGCGAGAAATCCCTTTAGGACCGCGAAAAATAGGTATTTTTCGGGAATTTTTTTAGAGGGGATAAAATAATCTGATCATTTTCAAATTTGGACATGAGTTTATTATAACTGTCAAGTTTGAATTTTTTTTTGGATCACCAACAAAATGGCGGCGTTATTAAGGGTCTTCGGACGCCTGTTTTCCGCGACATCGAAAAGTGCTGCAGTTGTCACTCTTTTTCTGTTGATCTGAAAAAGATTTAATAAGTGTCATCCGTTTACTGACATATTAAGGGGAAGGATATACCTAAAAAATGATGAAAAAGTGTAAAATTGAAAATTTGGGAGCCTTTTTACTCCAAAGTTCGAATTTTCGACCATTTTTCCGATATATTTGACTCCAAAAAAAATATTTATTTATACGCTACCTTTCAAACTTTAGGTATATCCTTCCGATAATATTGCTGAGAGTAACCTCCCAAAATTTCATCCAAATCGGTCGATAACTTTTTGAGTTACAACACGGGCAGTTTTTGAAAAAGTAGTTTCGAGATAATCGCGTTTAAAGTTTACTCGCGACCTGACCGCATGCTGTCCCCGCGCTCTAGACTATATGCGATAACTCCGCAAATATTCAATATTTCGGGTTTTCCATTGGTAAAAAAATCGATTTTTTGTAAATTTCAGAGGGATTTCTCGTCTTAATAGTTTTTGAGTAATCCTACACGCCAATTTTGATAATGCAGTTTTTAGAAAAACGCGTTTGAAGTTCACACCCGCTCCGAATCCGAGCAGTGAGGCACAGCGTTGACGGGCTGTAACGTTTGAAGTTTTGCGAATTTCACTTTGAAACTTTAGGGAAATATTCTAAATAGATAGTTCTATCGTTTAAAGAAAAAAAGAAATCGATTTTTTGATCGTTGTAAATGTATATCCCGCCTTAATGCAAATATATCAACGCGCTTACTCTCAACAATGAAATAACGAAACGTTGAAACTGTACCATCATAATTTGGTACAGTTACTATGTGCGATATGTGAAAAGTTGCTAAATGTGACACGAAAAATTTCGAAATTTTACTAAATCCTGTTGAAAGAGAAATTCGTGTTTTCGAGTCCTCCGTAGCCCTTCCAGTGTGTAAATTTACGAACCTTAGGGATAGCCGTCCCTATTTTTCTGCTATTTTTCGGCGAAAATTCTCCCTCACAGTCCATTCTTCCACGCTTTCTCATTAAGGGGTTAGTTAGGCTGCTGTGACGACTCGAAAATCAGGGTTGAATGAAAAAATTAATTTTGGAGGAATAAGATGATTGAAAAATCGACTGGATCTTTATTAGTACGTACAATAACAAAGTTGTGTACAAAATTTCATCAAAAAGTATTAACCCTTTGCACTCGAGGCCTTTTTCTTAGTTAGAATACTTAGAGTATCTATACAGTGGTCCTTAAAGTGCCGATTATTGGGCCCTCAAAGTGCCGATTATTGGGCACCTTACCCTAAGTGGTGAGCAAGAGTGACCTCTCGAGTGCAAAGGGTCAACAATTCGAGAAGTTATAAACAATCTCGTGAAGGACCTTTAAATGTACACTCAATAGTGCACTAGATTTTGGCCACACGGTTGATCTGAAACAAAAAAGACGAGTTTTTTTCTCAAAGTAGATAATATTGGCTAAGGCCTGACCGAGTTTTTTTTTGCTATCGTGTTTCCAGCAGTAAAAAAATCTTAATTTATTTCGAATTTTCGAGGGAAAGTGACGTCATCATGTCAATAAGCAATGAAAAAAAATGTTGAGAAGAAAAACGTCGGTCAAGGCTTAACTCCTATTACACTGAATAAGTGTGCCAAATTTAAAGTCAATCCGTTTATTAGGTGTGGAGAAATCGTGTACACCGTTTTGAAAAACATAGTTTCAAGAAAAAAAACGTTTAAAGTTTTACCAACAGTTCTATCCCTGTAATAATAAGTTTAGCTTCAATCTGCGTCTCCTGCACCATATGTTGGAGCTTCTTCTTCAATTTGAGTTCACTCAAGCGACGAACGGTTTTTTTAATTATTCCCAGTAGCCTAAGCCCTTAAAGAAGATCATTGGTAGAATATATCGATGACGATTTGCAGCTTCCATCAATTATTTTCTGTTTCCACTCCAAACCAGTCTTTATAACCGTTCTCATCTTGTTTTCCGTTGCAAAAGCGAAACGTTACTGCGGCATGCTGGCGAAGGAAGGAGGTGTCGAGATTCTGAAGACTTTGGAGGCCGGCGAGGGCGAAGAAGGAACGCATCCGAAAGTGCGACAGCTTTGTCGATCAATTCTGGAGACTCTTGCACTTCATCCATGCTAGCAATGATGCCGAACGAGAGCGTCCAATTGTGAGATATATATATATATATATATATATATATAGATATATACAAACGCGCGGTGTCCGTATATTCACATATATACACACCGAACGGTCCGTAACGAGAAAAGCGATAACCGATCGAAAGTTAAAAGCAAAAACAACAAAAAATCCAAGTACCATATTTCGAATAGAACTTCGAGCTTCGGTACAACTAGTCAAATGTATGTCCCCCTCCACCAATCCAGTTGAAACTCCAGCGTGGAAGCTTGTTATTCGAGAGAAGGATGATTTTATGAGCATTATATTATTGTAAAAAAAGAAAATTTGAAAGCGAAAATGTGATGATCGCACGAATAAATCGACGGCGGGGGATCGTAAAACGTGATGAAATTTTTTACTTTTCTCGTCACGTATGCCCATCAAAGGTGGGAGATTTTGTTCGTTTCTTTTTTTTTTTACAAAACTACCGACTTTTAGTTAACCAATTTTACTGTCCCTCATCGCGCGCCGAAAAGCTCCCCCACTTTGATTGTACCTTATACACGAATTATCGGATGAAATTGTTTATTAATATTATTATTATTGATTTTATGAATAATTTATCGTCGGATCATCGACCGCGGTATACTTTGGTTCGCTGTCCTCGTTGTTGGGAATTGTTTTTCGGCCGACAAACGACCGGGGTCCCTTCCACGCCCAATCGCGCGGGCTTGTCCCACTGTACGACGATTCCGTTTGTCACGAACATCACGCCTCACTATGAGTATTCGTCATGTAGTAAAACGTAATGAAGAGAAAATTAAAAATAAAAAGAGTTCGTATATTCATTGTATAGCGCGAGACTAATCTTTGTCGCCCGTATATATAGTACACTGAACAAAATAAACTCCTTGCCATTTACTTTGCGTTGTGCGAAATTTACTTTGTTCAGTACTACATGTATATACACTGGGTTATAGGGTTATAACTATATTTAAATAATATCATAAAGCGTTGGCCATTGAGCACAACAGTATGGACGGAAAAGGCAAATTTGTTATAATAAAAATGATGGAAAATATGAAATCAGGGTGTCGTTTCAATAGGACGAAAGAACAGTACACAGGAAATTTTCACCAGAGAAGAAAGTTAACCCTCGAACCGAACACATGGGTCGTTCGCGTCCTTGGCATTTTAACAATGGGATATCCCGTGAAGCTACGTTTACCTGGGGCGTTTGCATTGTTCTGTTAAAAAAAGTTTGGGGTCGGGGTAGTTAACTGCCACAGGCCCGCCGAAATCGGTTCATTTAGCTCCAGCTGGCAAGCCGTAAAAATCTTTTGAGGATGCAAACGACCCATGTGTTCTGGATATTTATATAAAATCCGACTTCACGAAAACATTTTGTTTCTCTATAATTCTGTTTTTTGACTCAAAATATAAATATTCATGAAGGTGTTGAGTAAATAAAAACGAAAATGGATGTGAGAACCAGCGAAGAGGTTAGGCCGTCACTTCGGTTTCGCAAACAAGTGAAATGTTTCGGTGGAGAAAATTCTGAGGATGAAGATTGTATCGAAGTACAAGATCATCAGGAAGAAGAAGAGTGCAATGAGTTTTCCGTTTCGGAAGCTTTTCAATTTATCCATCAATATTTTACGTTTTTTATCAATTTTATCTTCTATAAGTGTCCATACTAAATAGCGATATCCAACCCTTTGAATAAATACCCCTTTTTAATTCCAGAAACCTCCCATATTTTTTTCTGAAGATTCATCATCTTAAGTAAAAATAACTCAAAGGATTTTTTAAAAGACGTGGCTTGACAAATATGAATTTTTCAACATTATGGTGCATTTCCTGCATATTTTTTGTTTTCAACGATTAAATTAACAGTCCAAAATGAATGTTATGATATTATTATTGATTAAATTTATAGTTGAAACCACAAAGAACACTTATTACTTATTTCAGAATTTTTTGTAACATTTAAGGTTCTGAATATGTTGCGGAGGCCAATGAGCCATGTATTCCGTTAGGTGCTGAAAAATAGTGTTCGGTTCGAGCTGTACTGCGATGTGTAAGTTTCGTCGCAATTGTTGATTTTGTTAGGCTTGTTTCGGGTTTTTTTTTTCATGAAGTTTCGATTACTTAAAATTCGTAACACGCTATAGAGCATAATTGAGCCAATCGGGCATCAACGTTGGGTCGTATTTTAACGTTCAACCTCATCCTAGAACGGCGCTTAAGGGGCCTGAATAAACGTGAGATATCAAAAATATGTTTTTATCATGTGGTTTTATAACCTAGGATCTTGACTCTAATTTGCAACAGGGATTTTTTGGCCATTCAAAACGAGTTGACGTTTTTTTGTGTAGGATCAGATTACCAATGCGCTACGCCAAACTATTTTCTTTTTTCACGAAACGATATTTTATGAAACAATGGAACTCGTATCTGAAAATCTATTCTTCCAATTTGCTTCAAAGGTAAATCTATACTTTGGCGGCTTTTCCGAAAAATGGCCCCCGATTTTTTTGCTGATAAACAGCTTTGTTTTGTTACAAACAATGATATTGTTGATGCGGAAGAAGGTTCCTCTCAATTAAAAAATGTTATGAACATGTTTTGCAGTTTTGTAAATTTTGTAAATTTTCGAATACCGTTTGCGTTAACCCTTTAACTGCCAGTGTAGCAAATTTGCGACGTTCACTTCAACCTCGTCGGTAAAAGCGTAAGGAAGCTATAGCGGACAAGCTACTTCACAGTTCCATCAATCTATGCTAGATGCAGCTACAAATTCCGGGACAGCTTAAGGAGGTACGGTGATTGGAGCGAGTTCAAGATAAAAGCCCGATTTTTTTAATAGCATTGTCGAGACCTTCGTCCTTGCGTATGCGGAGTTTCCACGAGATTTACCGTACACTTTCCGAGTTATGAATTGTTAAAGTTGGTGAATTAGTCACACGTAGACGACAAAATGTGCCTGTCCTCTCATATATCGATTTTTTTGTGCTACTTGGAGCTAAGAAACACGTACAAAAAACTGATGGTTGCGTTCGTTGAATCTTTGTGATCGATAAGGCACCTTGAATTGGAAAGCTCACCGCAGAAATAAGCAATAAATTTAGAAATAAAGTCGCAAAAACCGAAGTTTTCGGAGAGCGAGACTTCTCGTGACGTAACAGCAGCCATCTTGCTCGACGTGTGGCAACGCCGGATACCCGCGCAAATTTGATTCATCTATCGGATATTTTCATCGCGAATTAAAAATATGATTGTGCGAAGCCGTACATTTTTTAATGGATTATAAAGGGCCTTTCGTCGATATTTACTTGAAGTTCTTTTACGTACAGCAAAGGCATCTCAATTTTTCTAGCGACATGTACCTATACAACGCATCTATATATAAATTCAGCATGGGAGAACCGTCATATAAAATAAACGTTCCTTTTTATACCTGCAAATATTGTGAAAATTGGGAAAGGGAAAAATAACATAACAATCGATGAAATATGTTTTGACTTTGGACAGATTGGACATTGGACATTGAGGTTAACTTCAACGCGAGGTTTTTTTATTTGCAATCGCAATATTATCTTTTCATTTTCTATTTCTTGTCCGTCAGAATCTACATTTGTCTCTAAACTGGACTTTAGGTACAATCCCGTTACTCTTTTGGTGAACTTCCCCAGTATTTTCATTCTCCATGTTAACCGGCTACAAAAAATAATAAGCCGGGCGCGTGGAACCGATGACAGCCACCGAAAATGCGCCGATGCTAAACGTCAACGATATGGCGTACTACTGAAGTCGAGTAGTAGATTATTAAGGTTGTTTCCATATTATAAAAATAATAGGAAACTCGAAATTCAATACTTAAAAAATATTTCTAGAAAAATAGGCCATATACATATATCTAAAACGTCGCGGTATTGCGGCGTGAAATAGACTCTAAGTTTACTAGCATGGTCATCACCGTACCTCCTCAAAATTCAAACGTAAACATATGAATTATGTTAATATGGCAAAAATATTGTGAAAATTTACGACGCTTGCCCCAGCACTCGATCTGCTGCCCGTTTTTTGCCCAAAAAAAATAAGTAAATGGACATTCTTGAAATATTTTTTGATAAAATTGTGTAATGGAAGCTTAACTGGACGAACTAGGCTTTGAAGATTTTTTATTGCATTAGAATAATAGTTCGAACCGAGCGGGTAGTAACAAATTTGCTACAGTCCGAAAATACTACTTCCCAGGCCCTAATCGACAAAATTATGGTTGGACATTCATATTTAACCCTTTTTTTAGCTATACTACCAGAGGAAATGATTTCGAGCCATCCAGAAATAGGCGTGGCCATGAAAGGGTTAAAGGAGATGATGTTTTCACTTAGTTTCGTGGCATCGAGGCATCGCAAAATGTAAACATTTCTTTTGTTACGACGCATGCCAAACGCCAACGATATTTTGCTACACACAAACACATATTATTTTAAATGTAAACACGAGAATCTCGGCTTGTAGTTATCGCTCTAAATGTCTCTTCAGTCATAAAAATGACTTGTCCAGGTTGTTAAATGGGTACTGTCGAGATGAGCCGCTTTTTCAAAAATCGTGATTTAAGTATTGAATTTCTCCGTCGCCATAACGTATTGCCAAGTGATGTTAAATGTTCCTCGTGTGGCTATTCAGCGACGCTATCAAAGGATGGACAATTTTGGCGATACTAAAGAAAATCTAGTATTCCGAAAATAAGAGGGTGATAACTAAAAAGTACAGCTTTAAACAATCTGTGAATAATAGTACGTGGCTGCAACGCGCTCATTCACATCCGGAGGTGTGCTTGTTTGTGTCGCTATATATTTTAAGAAATTCGCGGCATCAAAAGGACATTGAAGAAGAGCTGCATTTGAGCCCGAAGACCGTAGGCGACTGGATAAACTTTATCCGCGAAGTTTTGGAGGATTGGTGCCTTCGAAATTCTGCCGCACAGTTGGGTGGTCCTGGCGTAATAGTGGAGATCGACAAGGCAAAATTCGGTCGTCGAAAATATAACTGTGGTCGCGTTATAGAAGGACAATGGCTGTTTGGTGAATTCGAGCGCGAAACAAAATCAATTTTCGTCAAAATAGTGGACGAAAGAGTTCGAAGAGTTCGCAATTTGTTAATAACAACTTGATTTTTTGGTCGAAAAACAATTTTTTTCCTACGGCTTGCCAGTTTTTATATTTCCATAATATCCAGTATCGGGTCATAGGAAAGTTTTATTATTCTACTAAAAGTACATTTCTCAAATTTTCGTTTCAGATGACCCTAGTTGCCAGAAGCACCCACACCGATTGACCATACAGCAACGGCGGCTATTTGTTTAGATAATAATAACGTCATTGTTTATCACAATTGTTCAATGTGAAAAAAAACTCAGCCTTGGGAAGACTATCAATCGTATGTAAAATGCCGGCCTCGTCATCCCGATACTCCGTTAAAAAATTGAAGGTCGACCTGTTTATGACTCTCGTAGATCGTAGCGCAACTGGCAGGACTTTCCTTGAGATAAATAAATTTCTCATTACCCCCAACGCTGGGTCGTAATGGAATTGTGTAATGTCATAGACGGACGATAATAGCGACTTAAGGTGCTTGTCCACGTGAGAGTAAATTCTGAGAGTTATACTCTTACGACTGTTTCCACGTGAGAGTATTTTTCAGTGAGTTTCACTCTCGCGGAATTTCATCAGAATGACCGCAGGTCGATTAGAAAAATTGAGGGGCTATACCAGTGTGAACGCGAAAATTTGAGTGATTTTCGGGAATTTTTTGGAAGAAAAGTACCTAATTATATGTTTCGGAAAATTAAGAATATTTTTAGCTATATTTGACCTATAGTACATCATTTTTTCATAGAAAAATATTGAGATCCAAGCTCCTTATGCGCTGCCTTGCGAGGCGCCAAAAAAAAAAGTTCCTCCACTGCTGACATGATTCCGGCCGATTAAGTAGCTGAAACCGAAAAAGGAAAAAATGTCGTTAAACTGGAAGGTATTGTACAATGACGTAGGATTTTCGAAAAATATCAAAATCTAACAAAATGGCGTAGTTATGAAAAAAGTCTGTATTCTTCCCTATAAAATGGTCGTTTTTTTCAATGCCAAATCGTCAATTTTCATCCAATCAAAAATATCCTACGTCATTGCAGAGTAAATATATTCAAGAGTACTCAGTTCAAATTTTAAGTCAATCGGATAATTGCTCTTTGAGTTACAATGTCAGCAAATTTGAAAAATCTCATTTCGAGAAAAACGCGTTTAAATATGTAACTATCGATTTTTGCAAGATAAAATGATAGAGATACGGCTTTGAAATTTTCACAGGATATTCTTGAAAGTATACTGTTGAAGAAGACAAAAAAAAATCGATTTTTTGAAAGTGTCGCTCTGGTATAGCCCCTTAATAGGATTAGTTGGTCCTACTATTGCAAAAAAAGATATAGCAATGAGACAAGATACTCCAGGTACACTCCATTTTTCAATTCTCTGTTACGGTATTCGTCATATTTAATATTCCAAAGCATTCGATTTCTTTCTTCATGTTCTTGGATTAACGCACGCGTATCTTCTTTGGTCCAAGTGCGTCGTGCCATGGTCATAGTTCTGATAGCACTGTTCACAATTCGAGCTGGGTTCGAACCTTTGCGCGTAACTAGCCGATAGCATGTTTGAATTTGTCCACTTGAGAGCAAGTTCTCACGAGTCTACTGTCGGCGAGTTTGGCGTTTCTGCCTGCGAGTTACTCTCCGGAGCGAGCACTGCTCTCGAGAGTTTCACTCTCACGTGGTCAGGCACCTTTAGAGATCTACGTTTTGTTGTGCCTCGAAGTTAAAACCACAAACCAGGTGCATCTTTTTCATCATCTTTAAGGGGTTACCCCCACTTGCGATTTTGAAAAAATCGATTTTTTTTATTGCATTTTTTTGAAGTATAAGTATCCGGGCCCATACTTCTGTATGGGCCCGGAATAGATGACTCTATGTAAGTTTACAAAAAAAAAAATTTTCTTCGTGTAAACTGAAATTGAAACTTTAAACGCGTTTTTCTCAAAATGGCATTTCTGAAGTCGGTGACCAAGATTACTCGAACACTAATGAACCGATCTTCTTGAAATTTTGCAGGCTTATTTAATACATAAAAATATAGTCTTTAATCGTTCGATTTTTTTTTTTTCGAAAAAAAATGGCCGTCTTATAGCCAAAAAACGGCCGTTTTTTTTCGTTAAAATCGAACCATTAACTTTGACTGTCCGCCATTTTGTGAAAAATGAATATTTTTTAAAATCCTTCGATTAAAGACTAGTTTATACTTATATTTGACCAAATCCATCCGCATTTTTTTTTTCAGATGATCCACTCCACCGCAATGTTGGTCACCGCAAACCGTGTATATAAAAACATTATTTCATTGACGGCCATTTGCCACTAAACAATGTAATATTTTTCAATAAAAAAATTACTGAAAGTTCTTCAAGATGTGTTCTTTAAGATGGTATATTGATCGATTAAAAAAGTTTTGAAGTTTTCTTTAAAAAAATTCATGAAAAATGCCTTTTTTGCGCTACAAGTGGGGGTAACGCCTTAAATCGATTATATCTGGTCATCAGGAATTGTATTCTATCTTGGAACGAGTGGTGCCAGGAAATCGCAACGCAACGTGTGACATCCGAAACACCGCAAACCCGCGACCAAAAATCTAAAACTTCGTTGCTGTTAAGGTAATTCTATCGCTTCACACTAGTCATACCATTGATCATACTCGAGACTTGTACAATTCATATTTTTAACATATGCAAAAAAAAATTTGTAATAACTAAAATTTTCCATGTGTAAACTGTTGAATGAATGTTCACATTTAATTTCAAGAATGAAAAAAGTTACTCCAACGATTCGCGCAGTCTTTATAGGTTTGATATTTGGCAACATTGGTTCTATCTCAGTCCCTTTTTACTCAACTAGGCGAGTTTAACCTCCATGCTTTTCAACGTCGATCTGTGAAACCAATGTCAGGTGCGGGAAATATAAAGCATTATATTCGAGCCACGACTGGTAAAAAGCGTGGAAAATTTGTCCCGGCGAAATATGCCGGTTGAAAATGAAATATGTATGGAAATTCGAATGAGTGAGATGAGGTTAGGACTACGGTCAGCTGTTGCCTTGCCGTCACGTCTCTTTATCGTAGCAAGTGGTAATAAATCCAATACCGGAAGTTCAAATTAAACTTGATATTACATAAAAATTAGGTCAATAAGCGTAATTTCGTCTAAGAGCATTTGGTATCTACAAGTGTTAAGTATGTAAATCTGATTATTTTTAAGAATTTGACGGATTCCCACTATTATAAACACTTTTATAGCGACCGGAAATAGGGTTTTTGCATGTCGTCTCGGAACTTCTTCACAAAAATACGCAATTTAAATTTTTTTCTCTGTAATTAGGTCGATAACCGACCCTGAAATTTTACAGCGACGATTATTAATATATTTAGTGAAGCTCAAAAATATGAAAATCACCCTTTTAGAGTGGAACTGAACGTGAGAGGTTCAATCTAGGCCCCGACAGATGGCGCCACAGATATCGTGCAAGCACGGGGCAATGACCTGTCGCCTTGCTCAGAGGGGAGGTGAACTCGTGGTACAGACGGAGCAGAGGCACAAGATCACGATAATGGAGTACTCGACGTTGAAAGCGTCAGACTACTGGTTATCAGTCGCAACCGCCTCTGAGCAAAATACGAGGCGCATGTTCGAGACTTCTCGTAATGTAAATTATGCACTGAAAAATAAAACTTGTAGTTACAAATAGGGGAAACTACAAAACACGATAGTTGTCAGCAGCCTGATCCCGGTGGGAAAAAACGTTCTTATTCTACTTTAGGGGTTTTAACATACAGAACTATGCCTACATAATGGACCCATTGAATCAATAACGCACGCACGCTGCATCAAGCCGGACATTTAACGGGCTGCATCCACCTAGGTGGGTAAAAAATATGCATTTCCCAAAAATAATTTTATTCGGTAGCATCCCTTTTTAGCTATATTCCCTGAGTATTTATTTGAAATATTCCTGAAATTCAGTGAGCTGCAGCTTCTAACAGTTGGCCGGGCGAGCGGTAGCTACACCATACTTCAAACTGTAAGGCGTCTGGCCACCTTGGCCGATCGAAAAATGCGTATATTTTAAAAAAAATAATAAACTCGAAAGTATAGGCCGGAATATTTTTATTTTTTTACACAACGTCAAAAAGGGCTTTAAGAATAAAGTTAATGAATTTCCGTTCAAAATATTTAAAAATGGCGCCGTTAAGCACATTGCCGCGGAGGCCCTCCGCACGATACGCGCGGTCGTTTTGTCCCAGCTGCTACCCGGTCATGTCACATCTGAAAAAAAAATCAGCTCATTCGTGAGTAGTGTCGCTATAATGTAGCGTAGCAGTTTTTTTTCGACCATCAAAAAAAATTATGGTGAGCCGAAGAAAAAAAATTGTATTTTTCACCGAAATTATGGCTCACCATAATTTTTTTAATGGTCGAAAAAAACCGCTACGGTACATTGTAGCGACACTACTCACGAATGAGCTCATTTTTTTTTCTTTCAGATGTGACATGACCGGGTAACAGCTGGGACAACGACCACGCGTATCGTGCGGATGGCCACCGCGGCAATGTGCACAACGGCGCAATTTTTTAATATTTTGAACGGAAATTTATTAACGTTATTCTTAAAGACCTTTCTGACGTTGTGTAAAAAATAAAAATATTGCGGCCCATACTTTAGTTTTTTTTTTAATATTCCCATTTTTCGATCACCAAGAAACGCTGTTTTCACAGTCGGTGGACATATCTCAAGAACCACTGGATGGATTTTTTCCTAATTTCTGGGAGGTACGATGAGAAACATTTAAGGGGCTATCCAGTGTGACACTTTCAAAAAATAGATTTTTTTGTTGCCTTTTTCGACAGTTTATACTTTCAAGAATATCATTATCATTTATATCAATATCATTTTATCTTGCAAAAATTGATAGTTAAATCTTGAAACGCGTTTGTCTCAAAATGAGATTTTTCAAATTTGCTGACATTGTAACTCAAAGAGCAATTATCCAATTCACTTGAAATTTGAACTGAGTACTCTTGAATATATTTACTCTACAATGACGTAGGATATGTTTGATTGGATGAAAATTGACGATTTGGCATTGAAAAAAACTACCATTTTATAGGCAAGAAAATAGACTTTTCATCACTACGCCATTTTGTTAGAATTTGATATTTTTCGAAAATCCTACGTCATTGTACAGGAAATACCTTGCAGTTTAACATTTTTTCCTTTTTCGGTTTCAGCCACTCAATCGACCGGAATCATGTCGGCAGTGAAGGAACTTTTTTGGCGCCTTCGAAGGCAGCGCATAAGTCGCTTGGATCTCAATATTTTTCTATGAAAAAATTGTGATATAGGTCAAATATAGCCAAATATATTCTTAATTTTCCGAAACATTTAATTGAGTACTTTTCTTCCAAAAAAATCCCGAAATCACTCAAATTTTCAGCGTTCACACTCGTATAACCCCTTAAAGGTCGTTGACGATCTCACTTTTTAAGAATTGATCTTCTTTTTTCAAGTTACGTAAAAATGACTACTATTTTCATAGATTTGGCACGCTCCAGTTTCAATTCCCCATATTCCACTTTATATCCCCACCTTGCGGCCGCAGCCGACTCTCCCCTCTGTATCGCATTCACCATGACATTTCTACCATGGGTATAGGGAAACTGCGAAAAGCCTATACCAATACAGCTGGTCCCGAGTTTGCTTCCCAGTCTCGGAGCTAGTCGCTTTTCTCCGAGAAATAAAACACAGGCTACAGTCATACACACACGTACCAGTCCGTGTGCGCGACATCCGTGTAGAACTGGAGCTACGTCACGCCCGTATTTATTTTTCTCCGAAACTACGAGACGACGATTCGAACCCGCGACCTCCCGATATATACGTTCAGAGGCAAGCACGCTAACCACTAGACCAGCACACCGGTTTCATTGTTTTTGTGTATTTTTCGTAATTTTTTTTTATAGGCACTTAATATATGTACCTTTGTGTCAAAAAAGCGTTTCTTTCTCACCAACAATTTCCTCAAAGAAATCGGAATTTGGTTATATTTTTCGGGCCTCCAGGTAGATGGAGCCCCTTAAGACGGCAGTTCGAGATTCTGTGATGCTCGTTGAGCGCATGAAATTTTGACGTTACATGACGTTAACGCAAGACCATATACCTTTTCCTGTAATTTTCATTCCGTCCTCATTCATCGATTGCCACACTGTTACGTTCTTTTCATAATGCATATATTAATCCACTGTAAAAAAAATCTGTATTAAAATTAATATATAAGTGCAGGAAGTCTTTTTACAGATACGGTTTGTGAATTTCAATATTGTGGTTTGAAAATCAGTGCACTGCTTTTCGAATGTCTAATAATCGTTCAGTAATATCGCAACACTTAAGTACTGGAAAAATCATGTACGTTTCGTAAGGTATCTATTATAAGCGTATTCAAATTAATATGCACATATTGTATTTTTAAATAAAAAAAGGAAATTTGGCATAGAAAAGTGTATTCATTTTACGGTGTTAGGTTAGTGTAATTGTTATTATTTATTTTCTGCGTCTTTAATAAACTCTGTATGAATTTTAATATACAAATTCCAGAATTATTTTTACTGATTCAGTCGGTGAAAACTAATAATCGTTATTTTAAAATTAATACACTACGTTTTGAATGTATAAGTAATGTGTAGTAATGCTGTAATACCAAAGTCCTGGAAAAAACATATACCTATTCAAAAGTATCAGTTGTGGATATATCAAAATTAATGCGCATAGATTTTAGTTTGTTTGGGTCTGTTTAGGTTTAATTAGACTTGGCTGCTTGTTCGGTTAATTCACCACTTACTTCATTTGTCTTTTCCTTAGGTACACGCTTTTCGCGTTTGTTACCTATTCTTCCCCTCATTGTGACCGCTTCTATCTTCTACTGTTTACTCCTTTTTTCTCCCTGTTCCCCACTCTTGCGGCCACAGCCGACTTCCCCCTCTGTATTATATTCATCATGACATTTCTGTCATGGGTACATGGGAACTGCGGAAAACCTATACCAATACAGCCGGTCATCGAGTTCGCCCACCAGTCGCGGAACTAGTCTTATTTCGCCGCGAAATGCCAAAGAAAAACATTTCACGACGAAATGTACGCGGCTGGGATTCGAACCCGGGACCTCCCGGTCCGGTGGTTTAGTGGCGAGCACGCTAACCATTAGACCATCGCACAGGGTGTTCACCGCTTACTTTAGATTTGTTGTTACTCGATACGTTTTTTATGATTTGATTCAACATGCTGACCAAAGCACGAATTTCAAGTTTTCTGCACTGAATTATATACTAAATCAGACTATCAAAATAAACATATACTAAATCAGAAAATGTACATGCCTTTGTATTGTAAATGTCCTATCCATTTCTTAATTTTCTCCAGTCTATCATAATATTCAGTGCACAAAAAATTGTATACTCCTGAACCAAGTATGGTAAAAATTAAAAGTCAGTTTTTAATTTTCTTACTTTGTCTACATTTTATATATTCAAAACGCTTGTTCTATTTTTCAACTAAGAATATTTATCTTTCTATTAGACGCCTTGAGAAATTGTAGATAGTGTATTAATATTCAATTCGTACGTATTACGAAATGTAAAACCGTATGAAATGTAGGTCCGGTATTGAATTTTACAACCCTGAAGCCTAAATATTCATTCATAAACTTAGTTTTGAAATTTCATTTGCCATAGTATTGTAAAAGTATTTTAAATTTCATATTTCGTAAACAGCGTTTGGTAATATTCAATGTACAAGGTATTGTACTTTTCAACAGAATGAAGTTAAAAATATTAGTCATATTGCGATTTTAATACTTTAGTGTAAATAATGAAATCATATACGTTTGTTGCTTTAACCAAACAAATATTTGTATTATTATGATGCGCGTTGAAAAACTCATACGCAGCATACTAACATTCAATGTCCCATATATTAAAATGTATACGAATCTATGAAACTTCATTTACATTACTGAAGTGCGAATTTGCGTTTCATATTCCGAGTTTAGAAATTTTCAATTATAAAAGTATAGTAAATTTAAAGACTTTTTTTACAGTGGATCTGCAAGAAAGCGGAAATCGAGAAAATAATTCTGGCTATGACGGGAATATTGGAAGTATTTTTTGTACCCATTTTCAATATTTATTTTGCAGGAAGAAAAGCTTGTTTCTGAACAAGGCACTGTGACCTTTTTTTCGGGTGGACTATTCTCGAGTGGAAATATACATTGAAATTGAGCGCGGAACAGTTTATCGTCCAGGAATTTTTATGTTCATCCATTCCTTCTCAATTGCATTGTAAACTTTGAATTTAATCGCTTCTTCGAATTCCTGACATACATGCTAAATTATATTCTTTCGTCGATCTACTTTGAGTATTGCGGGCCCAGCCGAAACTCGGTGTAACCTCAAAAAAGCCGATTTCACATTTCCGCACTCAAGTTAACGGGGTTGAATACATTTTCAGCTATCAACAGAGGTGAGAAGAGGCGGATTTGAGGGCCTCCTTCTCTTCGTGTAGCGTGCGAAACAAAAGGTAAACGATAATGCGATCGTTTTCGTCGCTCACTTACCGATAGATTCGAGTTATCCCAATTGTAGTTATTTCGAATGAATCTGGATAAAAATAAGGCAAGGAGAGGATGCGTGCCATAAATGGGCGCAAGGTGGTGAAGTTCTCATTCAATTTCATCGAGCCATTTCTAAGAAGGGAGCATTTAAGATTTTTAGGTGGAACCTTTCCAGCCCGAGTCATCTGAGACCGCCATGACACCCATGATGCGACAAGGGCGCCGCCCTCGGTCGTTTCCTTCACACAATCCGCAACGACGATGAAATGTGTGGTGGTATGTGCGCCAAAAAAAAATCTTTATTGTTACCACCATGTTTTGTCTTTTTTTCCATGTTACATTTTACATCGTTATTTAACAACAGCCTTAAAACTGTGTACGTATGTTTTTTAACATGCCTTAATTATTCCCAATTCTTTTATTCTACAATCGAAAGACGATATATAACCTCGTTTCATGCATCAAAATTCTTTTTTTTTCCATTACCCTCTATAACGTCGGTTTTTGTTCCTGTTTTTTTTAATCCATTTTTTTTTCGACTATCATAAAAAATCGACGAATCTAATGTTTTTTCTTTCTTTCTTTTTTTAACGACACGATGCTGATGTGTTGGGCCGCACCTGCAAAAACTTATTCGACGTGGAGAGGCGATGTTTTTTTTGCAGGACTGGATCGGGCGGACACGGTGAGAAAACGCATTGGGACATTGGGATATTTTATATTCTTGCTCGGAGAATATATTTTTCGTTTGTTTTCGTATCGTGACTTTCGTTTGCGAGGCGACGATTTTTTTCGGCGAGTGCGAAAGAGTTTCAATGAACATTTCTTTTTTTCCTTTTTGCGAAAAAGCCTGCGGTTCGTGACGAGAGAACGATCGTTACAGAATCAATAATTACCGCAGCTCGGCCGAGACAGAAATTGCCAATTGCGAGAGAAACGATCATGCGATTCTTGTTTTTTTTTTCGCGAACTATCGACCGACGTGAATAACCGAACGATAAAAAAAATGATAAACTGTCAGAAAAACAATAATCGTAATGAACGTTAGCTAGCATGGATACGCGGTCTTTTTTTAACGATCGAAACGAACGACGAGAGACAGTTAATCCGGCAACTTCCACTTACCATGCGCGCACAAGACTCACTAAAATATATTATTATTATTATTATTATTGTTAATAATACATGACATAAGACTATGCAGCGTTCTTGCAGTTCGATCAAAAAAAAAAAAACATCGATACGCTTCATTTCTTCAGCGATGAACTGATCGAAATTTCAACGGTATGACTGCAAAGTGATATTGTGTCTTGTTAAAAATCAATTCCTGCGGTTTGATCAAACTGCACGAACACGTGATCCGGTTATCTACGTGTTGATTTTCTCTCTTTTTTCTTTTGCTTTTTTTTCATTCGCTCTGTTTCAGGTGGTGGTTTCTTTTTTCCTTTTTTCATCGTTATTATCTTTTCAGAATCATCAAATACGAATAATTATTGTGCCCATCTTTGTCCAATCTTTTTTCTTTTGACATGAGGTCTTTTCTTTTTCTCTCTCTTTTTTGCTCACTCTCTTTTTTTTCCCCATCGTATGTGTTTTTTTTCTGTGGACATATCATAAGAATCGACGTAAATTTTTTTTTAATTACGCCTTCAATACACGTGATTAGAAAATGCTTCTCTAAGAATATGGGCAATGGGTGGTGTTTTTTTTTATTTACCGCGACGAACACGAGCCACGACGTCGCACGCGATCTTACGCGACAAGAGAACGATCTTCGATGATCGTTTGTTTTTGGTACGTATTTTTTTTTAGCTTCATTTGGTTTTCGCGTGTATTTATCGTGCTTCGTATTCGCGTTGAATAGGATCTGATGAAAATACGATATGGAACGAGGGGAATAACGGAACGTCACAGTTAATGATAAAATTGCACGAGGCGCTACAAAATCGAGAGGCTGGATCGCGACTTGTCTTTTTTAATCCAAATAGCGGTTACAAGCTTAGAGGGCATGTGAGACGGACGTAAGAAATTGTCGCAGGGAGAAACAAAGTCTCGTTTACGACAAATTTTTTTGTTTTCAAGAGAATTGCGCGATACGGTCGATATTATGCAAAGATCGATAAAAGGCAAATAGAATATGGTCTCGCGTACTCGTAAGGCCTTATATACCTTTGCAGAAAAACGAATTATCATTGTTTTCATTGGTTCAAATAATTTATCAACATCCCAAAAATGATATGGTCCGAAGAAAAATAGTTCAAAAAAATTCTACGCCCTTTTTCTTAAAACCATCTTTTCAAAATCGGGCGGACTCGTAGCTTCTACAATTTTCAACCGATTGACTCCAAATTTCAACTGTAGCTTCTTAGATAGATTTTCTAGTGAAGTACACACGATTGTTACCATCTATTAACAATTACGGTTTTTGTAAACAGATGAAGGCCGTTTTTTAGTCGAAAATGCTAAGTTTTTTTTTCAGAATGGTGCCAATTTGCAAAAAAAAACAATATTCTGTAATAATCTTGTGTACATCACTAGCAAAACTCATGTTAATAACGAAAAAAAATTATTTCTCGTTCTCCGTGCATTTGTACGTGTCCAACGAGTCCGCCCGCGGGCCTAAAAAGCGTTCTCTTTCTACCGTCACTGGGCCGGCATTTCGTATTTTTTTGGTAAATCAAAAATTGATTCGAGTGCCTACAGATATGTAGAATAAACTCTCCAAATCTCATTTTGATTGGTACATTAGAATGTTCAAAAAAAAATTCCCAAAAGCCTTGTTTTTCCGACTATCCAAAGGTATATAAGGCCTTAAAATGGAGGTATAAAAAAGCTCGAATTCGGCATTGACACTTGGAACGATAGCTCGAGGGACGAAAATATAAAAATAAAAGTTGGTAATGAGAATGAATAACGTATGATTTTGACAAACATACCTTGAGTGTAACGGCGTGGGGCTTTGTCGTCGATTTCATCGAGTGTGGCTAGAGTCGTCAGTAGGGCATATAGTAGCCTCGTCTGTAGCTCCTGCGTCGAAGGGAAAGCAGGAAAATAAATAATAGTTGAGCGTTAAGAGACGATTTTTCACCGAATCCCAATGTCCTCAATCCTTTTCGAACGTTTTTTTTCTTTCTCCCCCTCCAAATAGAGTCAAAAGCGAAGTTAAAACCGCGAACGACAAAGACAGAACGAGAGAAAGAGAGTGAGCGCGAGAGAGAAGCGCTCATTTTTCTTCATGTGAGACTAACGCGAGCAACCGAGACGCGCGTAATTTCCAATCGGACATGCCAAATCGTGGGATAGCTCAATTCTAAACGACGTGAATCGTGCAAGTCAAATTAGCACGGAAATCGCTCAGCCGTACACGCCAAAAGTGCCCAATCATGCATAGCTTCGCATCTTCGAGACCAGTACAGTCCAACCTACACGAACCACCTGCTTTCTCATCTACAAGATACAAAGCAATGTTTTCCCTAACGCCTGCACACTTTGATACTGTACTTTTCAAATCCTCCACAATCCCTCTTACACCCAAGCTTTTCAATTTGTAACTACCTCCATCCTGCGCGATTCAATTTGTCGTCACGCTCCTACGCACTCGCAAATCGACACGAACCTACGAAATTTCGTGCTCTCGTGACACTTCAACCCTTCGCTACCATTGCCTCTCTATCACAGTTCATACTTTCCCGACTCACACGGACATCAACTCGACACCCTCCGATCGTACACTCGGAAATTTCAACACAAATTCGCATTTACGCGCGTTTACTCTCCACGATCTGGATTAAGCATCGAAATATAAATCAAGCGTATACGTTTAATCGGACGACAGTGTCCGATCGCAATTTTCCGATCGTTCAACTTCCCAAGGAACCAAATTGATGATAGTTTTTTGCTTTTACTTATAGTACTGAGATTGGGTGAATTTTCAAGCGCGGAACTTTTCCAAAAGTGACGTTTGAAGATTCTCCAAAATCATTGACCATTCTTTAGATGTCGAAATTGAACAGTTAGTAGTATGCGAAACGGCGTTTGTCATTTTCAGTCGTACCACTGACTTCGTTATCCTCAGTTTCGATATCCATACTCGTTTTTTTTCTCTCGAAATTTGCGAATAGTTTCGAAATTCGTAGAATCGACGGTTGTACGATCGTTCGTTGTTGAATCGAGGGCCGAGTGATCGGGAGATTGTGGAATTGAGCGTCGCACGAATCAGTTGATGCAAAAATCGAACGATTTGGCACGTGCATCGATGAAAATCGTACGGATAACGAACGCGAGCGAGATAGATAGATAGATAGATAGATAGAGAGAGACCCGCATGTCCGATTGGTACAAAAAAATCAACAAAAATGCGTCTCGTGTACAAACAGGGTGACTGAAGCCCGACACCCTCTGATAAATTTTTCTGAACGGGACGAATGTGCGATGCGCCCTATACCTGTTAAACGGTTTGCCGCTACAATTTTTTCACCCCCGAGAGGCTCGAAGTCGACGAGAACAGAGACAGCCGCACTCTTATTGCGTGCCTGCTTATGACAAACCTCGCACAACGACTTGGTCAATCAAAAAAGCATGATTTTTTAAAGTCGGGTTGGGGAACGACGACCGCATGGGGAAAAACGTCTTTTCCCCCCGCCTCCCCCGTTTACTTTAATTGTCATAATTTCGATGTTGAAGATACAGAGCTGCTGGTTTACAATTATCATGTATTCTTTGTTCTTGTTGCCGCGAGACAAAGTTCTCTTTATCGCCCAGAAAAATTCAACGATACAAACGAATGAAAAGCAAATAGAGAGAAAAACAACAAACAAAAAAAAACGAAAAGAAAACAAAGAAAACTGTCAACGTCGGGCTGGCGTACGTTGCGGGGAATACGCTGTTCTCGGGAGTCCGAGAATTTTCGTTTTGCGGGTTTCAAATGAGCAAAATGTGGTTTAAACGGCGAACGCAACGAAAAAAAAAAGAGAAAAAAATCGTGTGTCGTACAAAGGTCCTGTTTGAAAATTATCAGTGGATGTCCAACCGCGTCCTTGTCACCCTGTATTATTGAAACGTATAACAACGAAAGAAAAGGAAGGAGGAACGAAGAAAAAGAAATTGTTCTTTTTTTTGTAGTTTTTTTTTGTCTTCTTCGTTTAATCGGAAACAATTTTACCTGGGTCGCCTCATTGGCCTGTAACCAAAGTACGCACTTCCACGGCTTATTCCACGTACGACGCCACGATAACCGCGTGCTCCTCTGGGACCTCTGCAATCAGAGGAAAAAACATAAAATCAAAAATGTTTTATTTCTCCAATATCAGCGAGGAACATCAGTTTGTTCGAATTTCGCCGCTGGATGTTGTTCGTTTCGTATTTTATAATGAGCCTGCTCTCACCGGTTCGTCATAGACATCCCAGGCCTATTGGTTCTCTTGACCATGACTTTGATCTGTCGACCGCGAAACACCGACTCGTCCATCGCCATCGCCGTCTGAACCGAATCCGGATCGGCAAACTCGATGTAAGCGAAACCCTTCGGATGACCGTCGAATTTGTTACAGAGTATCGTCACTCGGTTGACGCTGCCGCAACCGTGAAAATGTTGTTCGAGTTCCTCCGCGGTTGCTCCGTAGTCGACCTACATTTTTCGTTTTATTTTTCGGTGACATTTTTGTGAAATGGAAAAATCGTCGAATCACATTGATAATGCAGAGAAAAAAATATTCCACTCACGTTTCCCACGTAGATCGACCGGTTGTCAACTTCCATTCTCTCCTCGATAGACATATTCAAGGGGCTTGCTGTGACGAGAGGAAGAAAAAAAAGGTTGTCATCGAGTCTGGTACAGGGTTGGACAAAATGCTGGCCAAAGCATCCCGTTTTTCAACGGATAAATATTCAGAATGGACGCTCGAAACGCTTGTATGTGAGAACGAAAATATCAACTGAAAATTCACTTTCGCCAGTAGCTTCGCCAATAGTATCGCTGTATCTTTCGCCTGAAGATGAAACGATTCGAAACCGAATTTAATTAGTACTGGAACTTGTGATACGATAATAATGACTGTAAAAGTTAAGGTAATCCTTGCGGGAATGCCTTTTGACAGAATTTATTCCAAATTTGAAGTTAGTGAAAAGAACTGTCTGTTCGTGACATGTCAAGGACTTTTACCGTTTCTAACTCGGGATGTTTGGGGTCAAAGCTGGCAACTTTTTACGTATCACCTACAGCAACCCTGTGAAATGTTCACTCCAGCCCTGTTCTTTCAACGTTAAGGGCTTAGGCTACTGTGAAAAGTTTTTAAAAATCGATTGTCGCTTGAGGCAACTGGAATTCAAGAGGAAAGTCCAACATATGGGGCGAGAATCGCAGATTGAAGGTAAACTTATGATTACGACGATAGAACTGCTAGTAAAATTTGTATTTTCACATAATTTGAGAAATCGTGTTAGTTGTACACGACTTCGCGACATCTTTTGAACGGATTGACTCGAAGTTCGACGTTTTTCTTAACATTCTTTTTTCATTAGTTATTAACAATATCATTTTTCCTCGAAAAATCGAAGAAAAAATTCATTTTTTGCGATTGGAACACGATATTGATATTCTCGATAAATGAATTTTTTCTTCGATATTCTTTTCTTGGCCAATATTATCTATTTTTCAAAAGCTGTTTTTTTTTGTTTCATATAAACTGGGTGGCTAAAACCAAGTACACCGTTGAGCCGCTCGTGTTTAAAGGTCCTTCTCGAGATTGTTTATAACTTCTTTATTATTTTTTCAACGGGCTACATTTACCTATGTGGGTAAAAAAATTGCATTTTCCAAAAATATTTTTATTCGATAGTATCACGTTTTAGCTATATTCCTTGAAAATTTCATTGAAATATTCCTGCAGTCGAATGAGCTAAAGTTTACAACAGTCGGCCGGGCGTGCGGTAGCAGCACCATACTTCAAACTTTAAACGCGTTTTTGTCGAAACACTGTTTTCACAGTCGGTGGACATATCTCGAGAACCACTGGATGGATTTTTTTCCTAATTTCCAGGAGGTACGATGAGAAACATTTGAAGTTCGTTGACGAACTCACTTTGTAAAAGTATATCTTCATTTTTCAATTTTTACGTAAAAATAACTTTTTTTAAATAGTTTTTGTATGGTGGAGTTTCAATTCGTCGCCACGTTGTTAAAAAAATGATTAAAAAAATCGATGATCGTCAACGACTCGTACTTATTGTTAACTTGAATAGCCCGTTTGGTTGTTAGATATCAGATCGTTTTTCTGTATTTTTTCAAAAGGCTCTACACATTTTTTCCCTTTTCACTAACCGTTTGGAAAAAAAATTTGGATTCTGACCGTTTTTTCATGTTCCTAGGTAGATGTAGCCCGTTAATGTAATGTGGTACACAACTTTGTTTATGTACATACACAGTACCGTCACAGTAGTTAACCCCTTAAGGGTAAACGCATTGAAAAGTTTTTATTTGCAAAATGCCAAACTGCCGAGTATTATCGAGATGAGGTGAATAAACTCTATGCTTTCATGTGTAGCGCCAAAATCGGAGTACAGACTCAATCAACTGTACCAATATTTTACCATGTGTTACGAAGGACGCTTTGTCCCATTACTATATCACAACTCCATTAATTAATTTGACTCATCGCTTTCGACTTCCGATCGCCTTATTTAGGCGAAAATATTCCGACATTTTACTATACCTAAGTGAGTTACGCCGTTTTTAATGGCGGCCTGCTTATTTGTGTAAAGTTGAGTGGCGCTTTTTTTGTTTTTTTTTTTACCAATGACCTTTCCCATTTCTGAATAAACTAAAACTAATAAAGTACAAAAAAAAGAACTTCAATCTGTACCTCTCCAATTGAAACCGTCTCCCGTTAAATTTTTCCTAATTCACGTCTTTAATTTTTTTTAAATTAATCACCATTTTAGCTGTGATATTTCGTTGTATTTCGTGTCCGCAAATTCTTGACTTTAAAGTAGCACATGCAAAATTTTCCAGCTCTCCGAGAGGGAAGTTCGTCTATGATAACTTTTTTTTCTCTCAACCAAGCTCATAGTTGTAAACCTCAGTGCGTAGGGACTCTACGTGCAATGTAAAAAATCATTCTGGCCTACTGAACCGTCTATCCCCAATAAGCATTCCAGATTCAACATTTGGGCAGCATTCAAGCTCCCGAAGGACAGTATACTAAAAATTCGACACTCCGCCAGAACTTATGTCTCGAAACGCCCACACACACCCACGCACAGCCATGCGCGTGAACGTTATTACCAGACGTTTGTGCACTGTTCCAGATTACGTTAAGTACAGTGGGACGCCTGTGCTTATTACGACGAAAAAAAAGTTCCCGCGACAGCCAGCTTGATCGACGGGAGACCGAGACTGAGTGCAAATTTGATTTTCCATAAGTTGAATGCGACGAAGAAATTATTACAGCGCGATATAACTTTACCGTAACATTTCAGTAAAAATGACGAAGCGGAGGAACGACGTTTCCGCATAATGCAACTTTTTTCGATAGCGAGTTTATTAGAGTATTTTCCGAAACTGCTATTCTGGAAGCGAATAGTCAAGCGTCTAGGGAAAGAATTTTTTTGAAAATGGAATAGTATTCATCGACAAACTCGGCAGTAGAGAATAGTCGTAACTTTGTCACATTTACATGCGAAGTGTAAAAATTCTGCAGCGCTTAAGGGATCATCACAGTGTAAAATTTTCAAAAAATCGATTTTTTTATTGCATTGTCCGATAGTGTAGACTAGCTTTTTCCTACCGTTTTTAACGGCGGACCCCCTAGGCCTCGTTCGTATCTCTATTCATGTTGCCGCGGACCCCAGTTTGGGAAATCCTGATATAGACGGTTATAAACATGGACCTGGCATCGCCGATTGATCGTAAGTAGACAATTTATATGAAAATTCCGTACTCAAAACTTTAAACGCGTTTTTCTCGAAAGGTCTTTTTTCAAAACGATGTACACTCTCAAAGGAAGAATTTTTAAGCTATCCGTCTCAAATTTTGACACCACATTCTTCACAACATTCTTTATCTTGCTATTGGAGCTTTTTTTTAATCTTCATATTTTTTTTAACGAAATACCGTCGAAAAGACTTTAAATTTGATACTTTTTTTCGAACAGTCGCCATTTTGTAATTTTTGATTTAAGGAGAGACATACATCTAGATGGTCGAGGTCGAGGATTTAGAAGCTATAAACATTCCGTCGACTGTAGAAGACCTATGGGCCTGGTATCGATGATTCCATGTAACTTGACAAATTTCATGATTTATTCATTCCCAAATTTTCAAACGCGCTTTTCTCAAAACCACGTTTTTCAAATCGGTACCCAAAATTTCTCGAAAACCAATGAACCGATTGCCTTGAGTTTTTTTGTGGTTATTCCATACACCATTATCTAGTACTTGTGGTAGGTTTTTTTTTCCATTACTTAGTTTTTGTTTTATAGGCAAAATAATAACTAATTTTTGGCCCAAAAATCACTATTTATGTTCAAACGTCCGCCGTTTTGTCATAAATCGATATTTTCAAAATCGGCTATGACAAGTACTAGATTATAGTATCTAATTTAATAATCTTTTTGGTTTTTTTTTCAGATGATTTTTGAAGAAACGCCAGTGGGTACCGTATATGCAGATTTTTTTACGACGCTGTAAGGATCATACAATCTCCTTGTATATTTTTGATATTTTTAAATAAAGAAAATTAAACATATTTTTGAATGTATATACTTTTAGATAATTAAAACCCCAATCCGAAATTTTAAATAGTTTTCCTTGAAAAAATTCACAAAAATGACCTTTTTTCCGGCTCCTAGGTGTATATCTCCCTTTAAAAATAACCTCCATAGCAAGATAGCGGCTTTTATACTGATTAATAATTTTTTTTACCAATCTTGTTTCAGATAATATTTACGGCCACAACCGTGTACGCCATGACCCTTTTTTTCCAGACATGTTCAACTGTTAAAAAAATATTTAAAAAAAACAAAAATAAAGGTTAAAATTTTTTTTTTCTGTTTTTCACGAGTGCTTTGATTAGACATAGAAAAAAATCAGACTGATTAGCGTATTTTAACCAGCGAAAAAAAAATCGCGAGAAATAGCTATTTTTCGCCTTGTTACTGTGATGATTCCTTCAATCTCGCAGTCTCGCGCTGATTCGTCTCAATGGATCCGGCCTAGCACAGCCCAATCAGAGGGTGAGAGTAAAATTTCCTCACCGATACGTCAAAAAGACGGTATTTCGATTTTACCATAATTGTTTCGTCAACTTACTGATTCCCGCCGGACTACCCATGTGCATCTGTTTGTCGACTTCTGTCTGTAGTTGCTTGAGCTTCTCGGCCTCCTCTTCCATCTCACGCACCCTCGCTTTGATCGCCTCGAGCTCCTAAGCGATTGAAAAGAAAAGCAAAATGCTGCGATACTCTTCCTCTGCGGGGAGAAAAGACGGACGAGAGGGTGAGAAGTCGTCTGGACTCACCGGATCGTCGATATTGGCCTCGTTGAACTCTCGCTTGACGTCGTCAGACTGCATTATCGAGTCACCGTCCTGACCATTCTCCAAGCCGTCGAGACCGTCTATCTGATCAGCAGCAAGTAAATCCGATTCAGACATTTTGCGTTATCCCTGGAATCCGAAAATTTCCCGAATAAAATAAACAACGACCCGGGAAAAAAAAAATTCCGAACCCCCAAGAAATTTCGAATGCGAATTTGTGATGCCGAAAAAATTTTGATACGAAAAAAAAAAAGAAAAAAAAAACGTTTTGAAAAAAAGGCCAAAAGCGAGAACATTTTTTTCGAAAGAGGCAAACCCCCGGATGATAAAAAGAACGTAAGCGATCGTAAGGTCGTTAGAATTCGAGAAATTTCGGTTTCTGAGATATATTGATGGGGCACGGGCTCGAACGAGGAGGACCGGTGAGAAAACGTTTCGTTGGAAAACATGGCCTCCCTATGCACCTGTGCCTCGCGTCGTATCGATATTTCGTCTTGAAGCGGAAGAGAGACGCGACAGAAAAGGCGAAAAGATTAAAAGAATTTTGCAAACTATTCACGTAACGGCGATATTATTCACGTGTTTTGTCGTCCAATGTCGCGAAAAACGACGAGGTATCTCGATACTACCAGTGAGATAAACGAGAAAAAAAAGAATAGAGGAAAAAAAAATGAAACGCTTGAGCTCTGTGAAACCGGTGTGTCGGAAATGCCGTGAACACGAAACATGGCCTCCCCGGTCTCGTTCTCGTGCGCGTCCCGCTATCAGCCCCCCATACCCAAAAATCTAGGCTTCATTGTGCGCGGACTAAGCTCCGAATAGCGAACATTCCATTACGGTCAACTATTTTTCGTAACGTTATCAACGACTACGCTGTTTTATTATACTTACGTGTGACAAAAAACAGATGCGTGGAGAGCTGTTTTCCGCAGGCGGAAAACTCGTTTGGCACTACGAGAACTGCGCGTGGACACCCGACACGCAGGAAACTCGCTACTTTACTATGTATATATATAGATGTGTGTGATGTGTTGTGTGCGTGTGTATTTCTATGTATGGGAGTATGCGTCTGTATATGTATATATCAATATATATGTGTGTGTGATGTGCAATCAATTCAACTGAAAAGAATTTTTACCGGTATTCCCTCGTTGCCCGATTCTTCCTACTTATTGACGTTGGCGTTGAAGTTACGAATCTTTATTGACAAAAATAAAACTAGCGGTCAAACCCGAGGATTGCGGCTTGTCCTTGGGTTAATGCAGATCGAAAGAAGACGAGGGATGAAATTGAAGCGTCCCCGAAACGGCTCGTACCACCGTGTGAGAAACGCTCGCGTCCGTGAAGAACGGGCAACGCGACACGCGCGACGTCACTTTGCGCCGCGAGCGCGAACCTTCGTGACTCGACCGGTAAAGCAGAGACGCGCGAAATTTAAAAAGGTTCTTCCGTACATGGCTCGATTGCGTTTCACAGCTCAGGAGGCGATTTCGTGACGCGTTACTGTATATTTTTTGTTAATCTTATCTCTATACTGATCCTATTTCAACACATCGAATCGAATTTTATTTGCACAACTTTTTTGACAAAATGCTATTTTTTCTCTTACATCTACCTTAACTTATTTTCTACTCTGCATACTCTTTCCCTTGTCACTATCTACCATTTCTCTCGTTTTCTTAGCTTAAGGGGCTATACCAGTGTATGAGTTTAAAAAATCGATTTTTTTTGCCTTTTTACAGTTTATACTTTCAAGAATATTCTGTAAAAATTTTAAGGCCGTATCTCTAATCATTTTACCTTGCAAAAATCGATAGTTAAATCTTTAAACGCGTTTTTCTCGAAATCAAATTTTTCAAATTTGCTGACATTGTAACTCAAAGAGCAATTATGCGGTTGACTTAAAATTTGAACTGAGTACTCTTGAATATATTAACTCTACAATGACGTAGGATATTTTTGATTGGATGAAAATTGACGATTTGGCATTGAAAAAAACCACCATTTTAAAGGGAAGAATACAGACTTTTTTCATAACTACGCCAGTTTGTTAGATTTTGATATTTTTCGAAAATCCTACGTCATTGGACAGGAAATACCTTCCAGTTTAACGACATTTTTTACTTTTTCGGTTTCAGCTACTCAATCGGCCGGAATTATGTCAGCAGTGGAGGAACTTTTTTTTGCGCTTCCGAAGGCAAAATTATATAATATAGGTTAAATATAGCCAAATATATTCTTAATTTTCCGAAACATTTAATTGAGTACTTTTCTTCCAAAAAATTACCGAAAATCACCCAAATTTTCAGCGTTCACACTGGTATAGCCCCTTAATCCTCCCTTCCATCTCATTCTCCTCCCCCGTTCCGCATTTTTCTGCACACTTCCTCTATATCCCTAAAATACTGGCATATCCCTTTTTGTATCTTCCCACCCAACATATTTATAATCTCTCCTTTTATCGCCAAATTATCCGTTCCTTGCACCCACTCCTTTGCTTTCTTTCTCCGTTACTAACGCCAAGCCTTTTTCACACACTAACAGATTGCTCCAGCGTCTCATTCTCTTCTTTACAAATCCTGAATTTCCAATTGAAAAGGATTGGAAATGAGCAAATGAGGAAATGAAAGGGGAAAAGCCCTCTCTTTTCCGTCCTTCCTATGTTTGCGCATCTTAATCTCGCCCACATTTCCTTATCCCTTGCCTTTACTCCCTCTTCAGACCAGTATTTCCATGACCTTTTTTCGTTTTCCACAATATATTTGTATTTTTCATTATACGTTGATTTTCTTATTTTTTCCTCTTCCTTCCTTAAAATTTCTCTTTTTAAGTTTTCTAATCCTTCTTTTATCCTTTCGTCTGTTCTTTCAACTTCTCTTCCTTCTCTTATCATTGTTATCATCTCATCTATTCCCATATCCCTTACAACTTTCTCTACATTTTCCCCCCAATTTGACGGGATTCTGTTTGTAATTGCTTTTATTTCGCCATCTTGACTCCTCCATCCTTCATATACCTTAACGCTCTTTCCCTTATCATATATTCCATGGTAGACACCCCCAGCTCTCTTCTCCAAACATAGTTTGGAGTTTTTTTGTCCACTCTTTACCCCATCTTACAGTATCCACACCGTATTCTTCCAAAAACGCTTATTTCTCCCATTCCCCATATCTCCAAACCATACATTGCTCCTGCTTTCACTATCGAATCTAACAAATGGAGTCTCTCCTCCATCATATCCCTCCCCGCCCTCTTTTATATCCGTCATACCATATTTGTCGCTTTTTGCGTTTTGCCTTCCAATTCTTTCCATGTGCCCGAATCAAGTTTTTGCGTGTAAATCAATACCCCAATCCTATTTCAACACTTAATATTGATATTCTATGTAGGAACACGGAAATATACAATTTTCTCAATTAAATCTCATTTTATTGAATAATTTGAGTTTTATTAAATATTTCTACATTAAGTAAGCTTCTTTTTCGTGATTCTCTGGAGTGAGACTTGTCGAGGTAGTCTCTCATCAAACTTCAACAGTAATCGGCCATCATGTGTGCGTCCCATCTTCCATGATTTTCATGTCTTGGTGGAAGCGTTCTCCTTGCTCTCCACTGCAGGAGCCCAAATCTTCTGCGAATTTATCTTGATCCCTTGTTTCTATCCCGAAATAAGAAAAAGTACTTTTCAGGAAATCTATGATGGTTTTTCTAAATTTGTGAATAACATACTCCCCGCATATATAACAAAATGTATTAGGGCAGTTTGAACGAGCTCGTCTTCGCTTTGCTACCGTCGACATATCACTGAATCAATTTATAATAGTAAATTATTAAAAAAAAAGAAAATTCTTAGGGTCTTCCTTTCACGACCACGAATATTTAACAATTAACTGATTCTTGTCTATAATCAAGGAAAATACATCCCGGTACACAGGTAAAATTTCAAGCTAAGTTACCGAACTTTTGACGAAAAGTTACGGCTCTAAAATCGTATTCACGATAACGGGTATAAAATCATGGGCGAATTTAACAATTTTTTTCGTATGAAAAAGTGATTCACTCATAAAATTAATTACACCTATTTAGTATGAATATCAAGATGTTAGAATTTTTTTCTTCAATGTACAAAATGGCCGATTACTAATATTTTCTTTCGTTATCTTTTTTTTAGGCGCTCCGCGGCGTGACATTTAGCATCCACAATTTTTTATCTAGAACAAAAAACAAAAATTCTCGTCAATCTACATTAGAATACCTAGAGAAGTACGTACGGAATTTAAAAAATATTGTTTTATTCAAAAGTTGTAGGTATTTGAACTGAAGAAATGAATTTTCAGCGAAAAATTTCGTTATAGCTGCTCATAAACTGCTCATAAAATGAAAAGTTTTCGATTAATCAGAAATTCCGTACGTACTTCTCTGCGAAATGCAATTAGGAACATAACTTTTAAATTTGAAGTAAATCGAGTGGAAATTGTTGAAGTTATTTGTCACGCCAATTGGAAAAAAGCTGTTTCGAGAAGTTGCGAGTAGTCGGCCATTTTGAACGTCGGAAAAAACATATATTTTCCAACAGTTTGATATACATACTAAATAGATGTGTAATTAATTTTATGAGTGAATCACTTTTTCATACGAAAAAAATTGTTAAATTCGCCCATGATTTCATACCCGTTACTGTGGCCTAAGACCTTAACCAAACCGATAAAGCCACTCCCTATGAAATCAAAATTCATTTGAAAACCCTGTGTAGTAACTTGTAATATAGGTTGGTATGGGCCTCACGAGTAGTCACTTGACGAAAAATCATACGAATTTTGCCGGTACCAAGTATTTTTTCTACTTGTGTCATCTTTGGAAGTAAAAATGACAGTATCGTTAGTCGCCGTAGTTATTGCTTTATTGAGTAACGAAGAAATAATTATACAACGAACTAAATATAGCGTATGAAGAATTTCGACTCGTGTTACGTGCGACAGTGCTGCGATTTCAACGTAAGCTGCTTGAGTGCTCGAAAGATCCGACGGCCTTTCCGCCTGCGATGTCATTTCGAGTGTAATCTTTTGTAAGGGAGATCATTATGATCCGAGATCTCTTCACGACAGCTCTTCTACTTTCGAGAAGTGAACGACTCCGTGGAAGAGTTGAAAAGATCTTCGCGTTTACTCATCACGAGTGAGAATCGTACGTGACCACAGATCGTAACGTTTCCGTTCGACGATCGTTAAGCAATAATTGCCGTAATTGTAAATGTCTGGTAGATTTCGCCGAAATCAATATTCGGTCGTTATCGACGATTAACGAGAAATCGCGTAAAGGCCTTCACGTTTTCGTTCCCGCTGTTACGCATTCCGAAGTATTCACCACTGGCTTTACGTCACATTCTGATTCCGATTTTGGCTCTTTGTCATTAACGTGACCGTTCGTCAGCGCCGCCAACCAATGCTCCTCGATCATGCTGCAATCTGGAACTGAAATATCAATTTTCGTAAACACTCGTGCCTCATCTCGAAGAACTTTGGCTCGCAAATCAAAATCCCTGATAACGGATTGTATCTTCAAAATCAATAATTTAAGATAGCTTATCAATGTCAAAGACAAAGAAACGTATAAATTGCTTTTTCGAAAGCTACACGATAAGACTAGAGAACAAAAAATTGAACTCCCAGCTCTTCTGTGTGCTTTTGTCTAGCAGGGTTCATTTTGTCATTAGTTTTGCATCTACTTCTACCTGCGGATATGGAGATACGTGCAAGGCAAATCATTCACATTGTGCAATCATTTGTTTGAGCTTTGGTATACATTCTCTGCAATAACTAAAGAATCGAAAATCCTGTTTTGTTGACGTCAACTATTAAAACAGGTTTTTTTTTCTTCGAGGCCTTATATACACTTGTGATGGTCGGAAAAATGGAACATTATTTAATTGCATATTCTTTAAATACAATATCTCAAGAATATTCTCACCAAATTTCATAAAGATCAATGCATTAGATTCGCAAGCAGCCACAAGAGAAGGAAGAATGGCTCGTAGGCAGTATCAAGTCAATGTTTTAGAGGCTGCAGAGGATGCACAAGGATTACTGTATGGCCCAGGAATCGACGACTCCATGTTAGAATGAATAAACTAACTTTAGATGTAAAAAAAACATACTTGAATCTTAAACGCGATATCTCAGAATCGTCTTTTTTGAGAAACACTTTTGAGGTGGACACGATTACTAAAAAAACTTTTAATCCGATCCATACCAAATTTATACCACTTATTTATTATGATAATAGCTAGGGCCTTGACGGAGGATTTTGAACTTTGTGGAGAAAAAAAAATCGTAACAAAAAAACCGAAAATTTAGCACTTCAAAAACTGAATTCTTTGTTAAAATTATCGTTATTTAAAAAAAAATTCTTACAAATCCTTCCTCCAGGTCCAAGCCAATGCAATAGACTAATAAAATCTTTTTCAAATTCTGATTTCAGATGAACCGTTCTCGAGTTATCATGTTCACTGCAACTGATGCTCAAAAGAAGGAGCTCCTAGAAGACAGCTGGAGTGCCGCCATTTTGAAATATTTTTTAATAAAAAAAAATTGTACAAGTGCATGAAAATATGTACTAATCGATGTTGTTCATAGTTTTTCAATAAACATTTATTGTCCCGTCGAAAAAAAATCAAGAAAATCACGTCCCTTCGCCCGCTACAAGTGTATATAAGGCCTTAATTAAACGTTTTTAATATTTTAAGAATGTATGGCTGATCCAATTCCAGGCAAGAGTAGCTGTAATTTGTAATTCTTGATTATTTGTCCTACATGTCAAGTAAAATCAGTCGAAAGTGGCATGAATATGTAGACTAAACTTCACATGTCCAATTAAAACTAGTTTCTTAAATTGAGTACCCTTTGTTTTTGCTTTCCTGCATTTGTAGATATTTGACTTTATATTGGACCAAAAATCTTGAGAGTGAATATGCGCCTCACGACAGCTGTTCAACTGTTTAGAGTGTTGCCATACAGTGTGGTACAGATTTATAGGAGAGCCAAACGAGAAAATTAGCGGAATTCCAATGCGCTACAATTATGTAGTGAATAACTCCAAAAATGTTCAAACTCCCTATAACACGTTGACGGGCTATATTTACCTACGTGGGTCAAAAAATTGCATTTTCCGAAAATATAAATATTTGTATTCGATAGTATCGTCTGTTGGCTATTTTCCCTGAAAATTTCATTGAAACATTTCTTAAGGAGAGATATACACCTAGATGGTCGAGCTCGAGGATTTAGAAGCTATGAACATTCCGTCGACCGTAGAAGACCTACACTATGGGCCTGGTATCGATGATTCCATGTAAGTTGACAAATTTCATGATTTATTCATTCCCAAATTTTCAAACGCGTTTTTCTCAAAACCACGTTTTTCAATTCGGTATGCAATATTTCTCGAAAACCAATGAACCAATTGCCTTGAGGTTTTTGTGGTTATTCTATACACCATTATCTAGTATTTGTCATAGGATTTTTTTTCGTTGCTTAGTTTTTGTTTTATAGGCAAAATAATAACTAATTTTTGGCCCAAAAATCACTATTTATGTTCAAACGTCCGCCATTTTGTCATAAATCGATATTTTCAAAATCGGCTATGACAAGTACTAGATTATAGTATCTAGTTTAATAATCTTTTTGGTTTTTTTTCAGATGATTTTTGAAGAAACGCCGGTGGATACCGTATACGCAGATTTTTTTACGACGCTCCAAGGATCATACAATATCCTTGTATATTTTTGATATTTTTAAATGAAGACAATTAAACATATTTTTGAATGTATATACTTTTAGATAATTAAAACCTCAATCCGAAATGTCAAATAGTTTTCCTTGAAAAAATTCACAAAAATGACCTTTTTTCCGGCTCCTAGGTGTATATCTCCCCTTAAATTGAACGAGCTACAGCTTCTAACAGTCGTCCGGGCGAGTGGTAGCAGCACTATACTTTAAGCGTTAAACGCGTTTTTATCGAAACAATGTTTTCAAAGTCGACACAACAATCATTCGGTATCATCTTTTTATTATGCTTTTCCTCGACACATCCGAGAGTAAAACAATGCCCTATAAGAACGCCTAAAAATCTACTGCATTTAAGGACATGTCTCACAAGTCCGGATGATAAAAATTCTACGGCGAAGATTTCTCCTAAGAAGATTACATTCCGGGCAAACTGAAAGACAAACGTTCGTCTTTCAACAGAGCAAAAGGTGTTCGTTTTTTTTCCGGAATATCTGTTGTCTCGAAAAACACGGGAAATCTGCAAATCAGCTACTTCTCGTGCACTCAATGGATTCCTGAACAATGCATCTACTCTCAAGGGGTTAGGCCATAGTAACGAGTATAAAATCATGTGCGAATTTGACAATTTTTTCTCGTATGAGAAAGTGATTCACTCATAAAATTAATTACTTATCTATTTAGTATGAATTTCAAGCTGTTGTAAAAAACATATATACATTTTTTTTAATGTACAAAATGGCCGACTACTGGTATTTTCTGTTTTTTAGGCGCTCCGCGGCGTGACATTTAGCATCCACAATTTTTTACCTAGAACAAAAAACAGAAGTTCTTGTAAATCTACATTAGAATACCTAGAGAAGTACGTACGGAATTAAAAAAATATTGTTTTATTCAAAAGTTGTAGGTATTTGAACTTGCGAAATGAATTTTCAGTGAAAAATTTCGTTATAACTGCGAATAAACTGCTCATTAAATGAAAAGTTTTCGATTAATCAGAAATTCCGTATGTACTTATCTGCGAAATGCAATTAGGAACATAACTTTTAAATTTGAAGTAAATCGAGTGAAAATTGTTGAAGTTATTTGTCACGCCAATTGGAAAAAGCTGTTTCGAGAAAAACGCGTTTAAAGTTTTAGGTACTGTATGGGCGTGCCAGAGGTGGGCTTACGTTATACGCTCGAAGTCGGTGAAAAAAAAATGTCTTGCTATAAATCGAATAGTAACTTATTCTTATGATGATAAAGCACTGTTTTAGCGAAAAAAATATTGATTCTTGGAACATTCTACTATGGCCTACCCCTTAATCCCCATGCTAGCATTTCTTCAAGACTCATGTACATCCTCAATCCGCACTCTCTTTGAAATCGGACAATCCGCGTTTGTATAGTCTGTTTCAAGAAACGTTTCTCCACATCACCTAGACAAACTTCCCACACTACAGTTCCTTAAGGGGTTAGTCCAAAATATGGTGCAGGAATCGCAGATAGAAGATAAGCAACGATAGAACTGCTGGTCAAATTTTTAAAGCGTTTTTCTCGAAACCATATTTTTCTGAACCGTGTACACGATTTCTCAACATATGGTGAACGGATTGATTTGAAATTTCATACACTTATTCAGTGCAATAGTACTTTACTCTTGACCGACGTTTTTCTTCTTAACATTTTGTTTCTTCATTAATTATCAACAATAATCGTGTTATTTTTCCGAAGAAAAACGGAAAAATTGGAAAATTATTATTTTTATTGAAACACGATAACAAAAAAACGCTCGGTTAAGTCTTGCAAGGAACATCACTTAAGGTCTACCTTTCGCGGAGGGCCGTAAATATGCCCCCACAAAATTGTGGGGGCATAAGGAGGGCCTTTCTGAACCATTTGTAAATTATAATGGTGCTTAATAAAAATAAGTCACAATCAATTATTATACCCAACGATAAACTGCCATAAAACAACGATAAACAATTTGGCGCAAACAGTACACGGAGAAAAATACGGCCTCAAATTCTAACACTGGTTGCCAGAATTCTAATATTCAGTGCTAGAAAAGTATAGCAGTTTACTGTCAGTTCGGAATTCTAGGGCTTGTTGTTATAGAAGTGTAAAAATGGTTCTCACACCGTATAGTAAAAATGATGCGCGCATATTGCATTTGAAACTATTCTCGCATAGGCGCGAGTCCTATATGCTGAGTCCTATATGCTATATTTTCATATGGATTTTACTATACGTATAGCATGAATCTTCGTGTATGTATAGATTTCACTATACGCATAGCATAAATCTTCGGCGTATAGCGAAAAATATTACGAAGTTATTAGTAAAATGTGACTCTTTGTACCGTACTTTTTGTAGAATATTGGAACCTAATTGTTCCAATCACGTGGGCAAAATATTTTTTGAATACTACAAAAAATCACAATATGCCGAATAAAATGTATTATTTATATCAGTTTACGTGCCATATCGTAGGTTAAAATTTAAATTTCTTCATTATTACTATACCATAATTACAATTTTCATCTTCCATTCAATACTTTTTGATATTTAATGATATTTTTTTTTTAAAGCATAGTATTAATTCTAAACTTCGAGGCCCCTGTTTTCTCCGTGTAGATTTATACATTTTTACATTTTCTGTGAAAAGTCGCGGCTACGAAAATTCTGCTGCTAGTCAAATTTTTTCGTTTTATCATCAATACTTTCTTTAAGCATTCGGTGACCCACTATTTTTATTGTCGTTACGGAATCTTCAGATTTTTTACACGCGTGAACAGTTCATATCAGGCATCTAGAGTAATTTAATGTATAAATTATTAGATAGAAATGTGGCCAGCGTGTCATCTCCATAAAGCGCCGTATACATGAGGCGTAATTTTTCGTTAACCGTTCGGTAACTTGCCTTGAAATTTTACCAGTATACTGAGATGTATTTTAACTTGATTATAGACGTAAAACCGGTCAGTTGTTAACCATTCGGCTTCGTGAAAGGAATACCTTAAGTGTCCGCCTTCGATTTTGTTGAAAATCGTATATGTGATAAAGTATTGAAAACCATTAGACACGTATTTTTTTTGTCGGCGGAAAAACGATTTGCTGTGGGATGGGGGGGGGGGGGCTGATTTTGCAGTTTCACCTACAAGCCGTCCACCGATCTGAACGAAACAAAAACCAAAATTCTTTTAATGTAAAGCGATGAAAAATCCACTATAGAAATGTTGAAATAAAAAGAAATTAAGGGGTGACACGCCTTTCTTTGAGGGGTGATCTCTCCCCTTACACCCGTTCTTCTGCCGATAAAAAAACTTGTTTAATAGTTTCAATGCTTTATCACATATATGAGTTTCACCAAAATCGAAAGCGGACGCTCAAGGGATGTTGCTGGTTAGCCAATATTATCTATTTTCAGAGAAAAACTCGTTTTTTTATTATTTCAGACCAACCGGAAGGACAAACCAAGTACACCGTTGACCCTTCACCTTCAAAGGTCCTTTTTTAATTCTCAAATCAAAACTTCTTCAATTATTGATATTTTTTCCATGAAGTTTGGTAAACAACTTTCTTAATCTACATACAAATAAATGTCCAAGCGATTTCTCAACCGTCTTGCTTATTCCTTAAAAATGAATTTTTTTAAATAACCCTGATTTTCGAGTCGTAGCAGTAGCCCAACCCCTTAATCGTAGGAATTACAACGATAAAAAGCAAAAAGTAGGTAAAAAGAGAAACGGATAAATAATGGGTGGCCAATGTTTTTTCCAACCAAAATTCCTTTTTTTTGCTAATTAAAGGAAACAAGCGAGTTTGCTTGTGGCGTTCTTTCGGTGATATGTACAATCAAAGTTAACATTTATGTTCATTTGACGCAGCTCCGCGGGCCAACGTACCTTTGATCGGAGTGTTTTTAACTTTCTTCCTCGGATTGCCGATTGTTATTCTCTTCAATTTTCCATCGCCAAAGCCCTCCTCTTTCCAAATCTTCCTCACCGACGATTCCGAAAGGTCGAACTGTCTAGCGACGTTGCTCGCCGAAGCGCAACCACCCCCGGCTTCCACCGCCGCGCACACGAGTATCCTTTTCTCCAGCGGAACGGCCTTGCGCGGTTGGGTATAAGGCTCGGAACGATCGAAGCGTCCCGTATCCTCGAATCTCTTCAGAGCCGCCCTTATCGTGTTCTTAGACGGTTTCGGACGATCCGGGTGCACCCGGTGAAAGTGTTTGCTCGCCATCTCGGGACTCTCACCTTGATGATAGTACTTCAGCCATTCTTGCTTCTCCTTCAATGTGTATACCGGATTAGGCATCAGGGTGGTTTTTTTTCCAAATGGATTTCCACGTCTAGCGCGATTGAATTGTGATATGGAGTGGAAAAACTTGATGAATTCTCAAACGCAAATTCGTCAGTTAGCTCTCGGCTCGATTCCTCTCCGTCCGATGATAATTTTGCGAGTCCGAGACATAATGAGACTGCCTCGTACAAAATCAGCTTTTTCTCTGCCTGCTAATGATAAATGATGCATTAGGCGGGCCCTAAATGATCAATTATTGTATATTGCAAAATATTACGAATTGTGCAATGGTTTCAACCATTAAGGGTTAGTATTGAAGATTGCGCAATGGTTAAACAAAAGTGTGAGTGAGTTTGAATATCATTGCACCATATTTTTTCATGACGTTGAAATTTGCATCGTTGGAATGCTACGATTTTTGTTTACTTCTGCATTTTTTTTATTATGCGAAACCTTTTTTTGCAACTTGAGATCGTAAATTTGTAATAAAGATCTGTATAAACATTGGAATATTTTTGGTAGCCTAAATTGGCCAAGGAGAAATTTTATCAATGAAAAAGAATTAATTTTTTTGCGTTCCGACGATGCAAACTTCGAGATCATTATTTTTTCATTGCACTGTGTAGGATTAGTATTGCGCCATACACTAAAGAGGTCTTTCTCATGCGGAAACATTGACGCCTATGCCAATGACGCTGTCGTCAAAGTTATTGCTTGATAATAATTGATCGTTTGGGACCGACAGAGATGGGCGCGCGGTCGGTGTGCGGGCTCGGTGGTCACTGAAGTTAAGCAGCATTGGAGGCTGGCAATACTTGGAGCGGTGACCGCTTGCCCGTGCACCGGTTTGCGCGTCAACCTCTGAGTGGGAGGCAGTTTGTTTGAGTTTCTGATGGTAATACAACTGAAACTCAGCCAAGTATAGCCGCCTGTATCGGCCCAGGCTTTCCGCAGTTTTTCTGGGCGCTCATGCAAATGCGATACAGTAGTCCATTAGGAAAGAGTGGCTGCGGTCGACACTCTGGGGGGGAACTCTGGAAGAATTGTGAAGGTCGGAAGGAATGGAAGGAATAAAAGAGGGGATGGTAAAAGGGGAAGGACCTCTGCGGAATGCATATAATAAAAAAAAATAAAAATAGTAATTGATCGTTTGGGTTCAAGGTGGTATTCAATATTATTGCACAATGAAAATATTGTACAATGTTATTGTAGGTCCGGGCCCGCCGAAGGGTTGATATTGAAGATTGCGCAATGACTGAACAAAAGTTTGAGCGAGTTTAAATATTAATGCACCATATTTTTTCATCGCACCATGTAGGATTAGTATTGCACCATAGAGTAGGAAGGTCTAGCTTACACAAAAACATTGACGATTATGGGCCGTCAAAGTTATTGTGTGATAAATTGATTGTTTACGTTCAAGGTATTATTAAATATTGTTGCACAATGAAAGTATCGTACAATGTTATCGTAGGTCTAGGGCCCACCTTTGTCATTGTCAATTATATTTTTACGATAGACTCGAAAATTGGGTAGTTTCCAAGTTGAGCACCTGAGCGACTTATTTTTCTAGCATTCCGTAGCAATAAATAAAAAATTCTAATCTTTACAAATGTTGCGATTGTACGTAACATCGCTAATATTCGAAACTTTCCCGTTATTAAATCCAGAAAGTCACTTGGAATGTTCATTGAATGGAGTACTCGTCGAATATTTGAAAAGTTACTCATTTTTTTCACTGCTCTATTCACAAGTGCTGAGCAAGACAACCGTAGATGTTTCCGGACTCTCGAATAACTCTCAAATTATGAAAAACTCACCTTAAAACTTCCGCCATAGTCGTTGTTCGACAAAAAACAAACCAAAAATAACCAAAGTTCACGCAAAAATGTTTATCGTTTTGTTTTGTTGACAAACGTAACTGACAGGACGGTTAACCTCACTTCCGATGTACCGTATCTTGGGATGACTGAAGATGTTCACATTTTTCTTCATTCTACGTTACACATTACGTATGAGATAGAACGAAATATTCGGATTTATCGTGGAAAAAGACCGCTCGATCTTTTGACTGTCAAATTCGTAATCTTTTGTGATATCAACAACTCCCCTCCCCCCCGGCGGGCATTGTGTTCGATCAGGGAACATAGGTGTAGAAAGTTGGCATCAGCCCTCACGGCGACAGAGATTAGTGGGGAGATGCACAACGCGGCCCTTTTCGGCGTGCCTCGGAAATGGCGCTAAATCGCGGCGGCGAGTTCGGGAGTATGATTTCGTGATCATCGCCTCTGTCGAGGTTGCAGATTCCCTTGTAGCCGCGCGAGTCCGTGATCACCGCTCAAGTTGGTATCGCAGCAGCGTGAACACGAATGGGTAGCTCGGTGGGGGAAAAGTCTCTGCCCCTCGCTCGCTCGACAGGCGAACGGAGCGAGGTTTTCCGTCGGATCGAGCTCGACATATATGTGTGGCCGTACTGCGGATTGGAAACTGCGGATGCATTATGCAAACATGTATCGAGATCATTGTTTTCTCTCGGTTGCCCGTTTATGCCGAAAATGCGGGTTAAAAAAATTAACGACGAACCGCGTTGAAAAATAAATCGCCGAAACGACCGTGAAAGGTTCAAAAAGAAATCTTGAGCCTTTGCCGCGATCGTTTCGGCATTTTTTTTCAACAGTAAACATTATGGAAAAGGATGTATCATAAATGTTTCTCTATCTGCAATGAGCGTCGTGGCTGAGTTGGTAGCGTGACGGATTACGATGCTGAAGGTCCGGGTTCAATCCTCGGTGAATCAACTTTTTTTTCTTCATTTTATATTCAGAAAATTTCAAACTTACTCTCGCTTTAGCTATTCTCGCCTGTTCAGGCATTATTTATGATATTTAATTCGTATATGCTTAATAAAAAAAACAAGACATTGGCTACCGGGGATCGAACCCGCGTCGTCTACACTCAGAGCCCGCACGCTCATATCTCAACCGCGAGGCTCTTGTGACTGCAAACCTGCCTTACGTATACAGTAGAATCTCGATTTTCCGAACCAATTGGGACCGAGACTAGTTCGGACAATCAAAAGTTCGGATAATCGAAACGGGGGTTTTTTGGGACGAGATCATCAACAACACCTTTTTACATTAAAAAAATACATAAATATATATTAAAATTTGACATACATATTAACGTTAAAAAATATATATATATACATACACGGTGGCCGGAACATTGACGTCTATCAATAAAATTTAGGTCCCTTGTATCGTGGGGTATCCGAATAACCCCTATGTATGTCGCGTGACTTTTCATAGTTTTCGAGTTATGAATTTTTTACTGCATTTTTGAGAATTTTCGACCTGACCAATTGAAAAAAAATCTTTAAAAAACGTAGAAGACTATCGAGATTTTTTTTTGCAACTGAATCTTTATGAGTAGTACTTTTATGCATAAAATAATCAGCTTCGTAACTGTGATGAAAGTTATGAAAATGTTGGTCTAAAGTGAAAAATTTACGTTCGGTAAATTATGACTTAAATTTTCAACTTTAAATTAAAAATTTAAACAGGTGACTTCATGGTTTCTAATTAGGCCCTAAGAATGCGCCAGACTGTTAGCTTTCATAATCATTAAAAAGAGTAGCACTTGATAGGGCTACTTTGGCTACAATTGACCTTCAATGACAGCGAGGTGGAAAATTCTCATAATTAGCCATCTGATTAAAAAAAAATTTGCCCATTTTATCATTCCTAAGGCTATTTAGTTTGTTAACTAACCAAAAATGACTGCAGGTGAAGCTAAGATTGAAACATTTGGAGGTTTATTTTTTTTTAGTTTAATTTAAGTTTAATGAATTTTGCGCGATCCGTTCTCATGGATCAGGTAAAAGCTCGTTTACGTGATCCGTTCTCGTTACAAGAACGGATGGCGCAAAATTCATTAAACTTGAATTGAACTAAAAAAAATAAACCTCTAAATGTTTAAATCTTAGCTTTCCTGCAGTCATTTTTGGTTAGTTAACAAACTAAATAACCTTAGGAATGATAAAATGGGCAATTTTTTTTTAATCAGATGGCTAATTTTAAGAATTTTCCACCTCGCTGTCTTTGAAGGTCAATTGTAGCCAAAGTACCCCTATTAAGTACTGCTTTTTTTAAAATGATTATGAAAGCTGAGAGTCTGGCGCATTCTTGAGGCCTAATTAGGAACTATGAAGTCACCTGTTTAGATGTTTAATTTAAAGTTGAAAATTTAAGTCATAATTTACCGAACATAAATTTTTCACTTTAGACCAACATTTTAATAACTTTCATCACAGTTACGAAGCTGATTATTTTATGCATAAAAGTACTACTCATGAAGATTTAGTTGCAAAAAAAAATCCAAAAAAATTTTACTTTTGGACGTCAATGTTTCGCCCACCCTGTATATTTATATATATATATGTGTGTGTGTGTGTGTGTGTGTGTGTGTGTGTTTTAAAAACCCGAAAAAAGTCGAATGCCTTTTAAAATATTTTTTTAAATAAAATCGTCCATTTTTAATTGACGAACGGCTGCAACGCGTTTTTGAGCGTCTAAGTCTCGCAGCTGTTTGAGAAGGAGAAGTTGCGTTGGGTTGCTCATTGTTGCTCACGGCGGTGGCAGCGAGCAACCATGTATCTTTCGCGCCAACGTTCGGATAATTGAGCTTCCGGATAAACTAAGTCATCGTTCGGATAATTGAGGGTTCGGATGATCGAGGTTCGGATAATCGAGGTTCTACTGTACACACTTATCCAACCTTAAAAAAAATCACTGCAGGACCAACTGCATATTGTTTTTATGACCCCAAAGTATTTTTGAAGCCAAAAGAAAACGATTTTTCCAAATTCCTAGAATGGTGTTATCCCTTAAAGAAAAGAAATTGATTTTTTGATCATTGTAAATGTATATCCCCTCTTAAAGACTTTAAAAGAATCTCGTACGTGTTAGCGAAAATCGGCAGAAAATTATGAAGCAACTCGTTCACTTCTTTGATGTTCGCTATTTCGGTGTTCGGTATTATGGACCATCGCTCGTTTGCCTATCTGAGATCAAAACTTTCGAAGTTTGTATCCTCGATATCTAGCTTTTTGCTATAGATGGTATTACCAATATTAGATACTCACGTCTTTCTATTTCGGAAATGTGAATGTTCTAGATTGTTTAAATCTGTGTGTTGTATGACTCAAACTCCAAACAAACAAACTCAATAGGAAAAAGAAAAAGTTCCGGAAAAAAAATAATATCAAGTTTTTTTTTACGAAAATCTCATTTTTTTCATCTTTAAATTTTCTCCGAATATCTTCGCAGTCGTTCACTCAGGTAATTGGAAAAAAAGAAATTTCCGGAAAAAATAATCAGAAAGCCAGGAACGCTACCAACGGGACCATCTCATCGCTTGTAGAATATGTGCACTTTCTGGTACTTACAATTCGCGGCCGGATGGATGATTGGCTTGTTTTTGGGGATAATGCTTTATCGCTTGATGAAAGTATGAGAATTAATATAATAATACGAATATAAATATATTTCCGCTTACTTTTATGAATTATAATTTATTTGGCATAAGGACGGGTGTGAGTAAAGCTTAAACAATTTTATATAAGATAAATAAGTTGTAATTTAGATATATCATTATGTTTAAATTAACGTATAAACTAAAAAAATAAGTGACCTGAGTGCGCAATACATTTTTTTGTATACATTAATAACGCAGAGAATCAAGAACTAAATTAGCATTGAAATCATCTAAAAGCCTCGCGCGTGCCGTCGGGTGACGTCACGCGCGAGTCGTGCTCAGATTGCTTTTTCCCTCGAAGCCTTCGTTTCGGCTTGGCCGCACATGAACGTGCTCAGCGTCCATGCTTTGGTGTAGCAGCCGAAGGCGCGGTCGGGACGCTTCGCCTTGCTCGGCTCTTTCCGAAGATGTCCGAGCATCGCTCGCTCACGGACACGCTACTACGATGGTGTGATCGGCGCGTAAGAGACTAGAGAGGGGGTAACTTTTACGCGCGATCTGGCTGCACTGCGTCCGAGCTCTGAGTACGGACGGCGCGGCTTCGATGCCCGTAGAAACATTTTTTTTGTTAAACATATATGAATTAAATATAAAAAATAATGCCTGGACAGGCGAGAATAGATAAAGTGAGAGTAAGTTAGAAATTTTCTGAATATAAAATGAAGAAAAAAAAGTTGATTCACCGGGGATTGAACCCGGACCTTCAGCATTGTAATCCGTCACACTACCAACTCAGCCACGACGCTCATTGTAGATAGAGAAACATTTATGATACACCCTTTTCCATAATGTTTACTGTTGAAAAAAAATGCCAAAACGATCGCGGCAAAGGCTCAAGATTTCTTTTTGAACCTTTCATGGTCGTTAATTTTTTTAACCCGTATTTTCGGTATAAACGGGCAACCGAGAGAAAACAATGATCTCGATACATGTTTGCATGATGCATATTCCAATCCGCAGTACGGCCACACATATATGTCGAGCTCGATCCGACGGAAAACCTCGCTCCGTTCGCCTGTCGAGCGAGCGAGGGGCAGAGACTTTTCCCCCACCGAGCTACCCATTCGTGTTCACGCTGCTGCGATACCAACTTGAGCGGTGATCACGGACTCGCGCGGCTACAAGGGAATCTGCAACCTCGACAGAGGCGATGATCACGAAATCATACTCCCGAACTCGCCGCCGCGATTTAGCGCCATTTCCGAGGCACGCCGAAAAGGGCCGCGTTGTGCATCTCCCCACTAATCTCTGACGGCGATATAAAATGGGCTTGTGTGCAAGAGAGGCAGTCGTGCAGATCGTACGTTAGAATGAGCAAGACAATTGTCACGGGACTGGCAGTTTTCACCGTGCTTTTAGTGTTCACTTCAGCCGCTGGGAGCGCTGCCTGCCTTGGTGTGAACGACACCTCGAAATCGGATTGCTCCGCCTCTTCCCGATTCTCAATCCCTTGAGGTGATTCTTGAGAGCTTGCTTTCCGACGTTTTTTTCATCCTCAAGGTGCCTGTCTACTCGAGAGTAAAACTCTCGAGTCACTCTCCAGAGTAGTAATCGCCAGTGGACACGCTCTTGAGAGTAACTCGCCGACAGCAAACTCGTGAGTGCTTGCTCTCAAGTAGACAAATTCAAACATGCTATCAGCTAGTTACTCGCAAAGATTTGAATTGTGACAGTGCTCTCAGAACTATGACCATGACACGACGCACTTGGACCAAAGATACGCGTGCGTTAATCGAAAAATATGAAGAAAAAAAATCGAATGCTTTGGAATATGAAATGTGACGAATACCGCAACAGAGAATTGAAAAATTGAGTGATTTTCAAAATTTCTTAACGATTCGAATGTATCGGAGTACCTGGAATATCTTGTCTCATCGGTGTATCTTTTTTTGCTATGGTAGAACCAACTAATCCTATTAAGGGGCTATACCAGTCTAACACTAAAAAAATCGATTTGTTTTTGCTTTTTTCGACAGTTTATACTTTCAATATCCTGTAAAATTTTCAAGGCCGTATCTCTATCATTTTATCTTGCAAAAATCGATAGTTAAATCTTTAAACGCGTTTTTCTCGAAATAAGATTTTTGAAATTAGCTGACGTAACTCAAACAGCAATTATCCGATTGACTTGAAATTTGAACTGAGTACTCTTGAATATATTTACTCTACAATGACGTAGGATATTTTTTATTGGATGAAAATTGACGATTTGGCATTGAAAAAAACGACCATTTTATATGCAAGAAAACAGACGTTTTTTTTCATAACTACGCCATTTTGTTAGATTTTGATATTTTTCGAAAATCCTACGTCGTTGTACAGGAAATACCTTCCAGTTTAACATTTTCTTCCCTTTTCGGTTTCAGCTACTCAATCGGCCGGAATCATGTCAGCAGTGGAGGAACTTTTTTTTTTACGCCTTCGAAGGCCAAATATATTCTTAATTTTCCGAAACATTTAATTGAGTACTTTTCTTCAAAAAAAAAGTGCCGAAAATCACCCAAATTTTCAGCGTTCACACTGGTATAGCCCCTTAATTTTTCTAATCGACCTGCGGTCATTCGGATGAAATTCCGAAATTGAAACGCGTCCTCTATTTCTAATTCACGTATAAGATTATTAGTAACGTCGAATTGCAGTCTCCGTAATACCCAGCGGATCCTCTATACAATTTTTTTTTTAAATCTCGACTGCAAATCATCCCTGCGGCGACTCGTTAGCGGGAAGCCATCTCGTACGCTACTGACACGACGTTTGCAAGTTACAGACGCTCTCCAGTGGACATGGTCTAGAGTACTTTGCAACAGTAACTCTCCGGCTACTGTCTGAACTGCTCGCGAGAGTGAAACTCACCGAAAAAATACTCGCACGTGGAAACAATCGTGAGAGTATCATCGAGAGCAACTCTCAGAATTTACTCTCACGGGGACAGGCACCTTTATGCTTATTTCTCAATACATCGCAACGCGCATATGTTCCGGGAAAAATACTACTGCGGTGAGAGGGTATGAAAGTAAAAAATATAATGGTTCTGTACAATTATTTACAGTGAGCAGCGGTGAGTTATTCTCAAAATAGTCGAATAGTCTACGATCTACTTTCTGCGATTTCTCAAACGTCGCACCGAAGCCGAAGGGGACGGAGTCGGCGGATTGGCCTAAAATTCAAAAAGATCCACATTATAATGATTTCTCTCAAACGTGAAAAGTTCGGAAATGATTTTTTCGAGTCCGATGAAGCAATATGGAGTGAAAACTCACGTCGCTGACTTCCACGTCAATGCAATAGTCGTCCGCCGGTGTGTACAATTTCTTTTTGCGAGTACTCTTTTTCGTTTCTGCCGGTGGCGGCGCGAGCGGTGCTCGGCGCCTCGATTTTCTGGGGTGGAAAGTTAAAGAAATGCTTATTTACAAATGTTTACACATATTTCGAGGCAGCGCCAGCGTTGGTGGATAATAGTTACGACTATGCCTAATTTATTTTGTTAGGCACTCGGCGAACTTAATTAGTAAATGCTTATTTACAAATGTTTACACATATTTCGAGGCAGCGCCAGCGTTGGTGGATAATAGTTACGACTATGCCTAATTTATTTTGTTAGGCACACGGCGAACTTACTTAGTTTCGGAATCGCACAGATTCACCAGTTGAACTTGATCTTCCTTGTTTTCATCTTCGCTTTTATTTTCTTTTCCACGTGGTGTAGTTGGCATCCGGTGGAACAGTTCTTGAAGCCGCGTTGCCTGAAAACAGAAACGAAACGAATTTCGTTGATCCGATTTCCGATGCCTCCTTCAGACTTGCATTTTCGTTATCACGTTATGACATTTCGTGTCTTATAAAACTCCGAACAGCGAAAAAAACGCTGACTCCATTAATTCAAAGGCTAAAATTAATTAAAAAAAAAAAAACCTTATGGAGATTCGTTACTCACTTCTTTTCGACTACGCTCACAATCTTTCTGCAGGGACTGGACCAAAGTCTCATACTGCTTGATCATGTTATCCCGGTTTGTCATGAACGATTGCATTTCGAGTTCTTTTTCCGTGACTACGGCCTTCAATTCGTCCCTCTCCTTTTTCACCCTCTCCGTTTCGGCTCTTTCGGTGAGCGTCTTTTGTTGAATGGTCTCAAACATCTTGGAGCTCGCATCCATCGAGGCGATACGGGCCTCTAGTGAGTCGATTTCACTTCTCGAGCTCGCTCTCAATCGCTGGTAAAGCTCATCGATACGCGCGAGAGCCTCTTTAGTTTCAATCAACTCTTTCAATGTTTTCTTCAGTTCTTCGTGAATCTTTTTGTCGTTAATGTCCGCCGCAAGGTGAGCTTTGTAGGCTGCAAAATATGCAAAAAGTTGTCAACGAGAGGAACAAAATTTGAGAATATTCACGGTTCGTTTAGAATGTTGATGACTACCGATAAACTATGAGTCTGAACGACAAAGATAGCATGATAATTATAGAAAAATAAAGCGGGCGTACATTCTTGCAACTTTTTAATCTCCGCGTTCTTCTCTTCGTCTCTCTGGTCGGCTTGTTGGAGACGCAGCTTCAATTGTTCCATTTCTTTCGAATTTTCACTCATCCTCTCTTCTAATTGTTTCTTTTCCATTTCAAAGCGCTCAACGCATTTATCCAATTCGGCGATTTTCTCCGCCTGCTGTTTGGCTCGCGCGGCGAATGTTTCTTCGAGTTCGGCAATTTTGTCGGTGTGCACCTTGATTGACTGTAATTTTCAAAAGGTACATGATTAGTTCCGAGCAGAGTTGCGAAATTTTTAATGGAAAAGTAACGCATTATTCATTACTTTTTTAATCGGGAATGAAAAAATATTTCATTACCCATTATATTACATTCAGTAATGTAAAAAAATGCCATTACTCATTACATTATATTTTGTAATGTAAACAATTTCCGTTACTCATTACATTGGATTTTGTAATGTAAAAAATGTCCATTATTCATTTCATTATATTTTCTGTTGTGAAATATTTTCATTACAAAATGCAATGTGATGTGTAATGACAAAAAATTTCATTACACATTACATTGTAATGGGTAATGGAATTGTTTTGCATTACAAAATGTAATGTAATGAGTGATGGAATTTTTTTACATTACAAAATATAAGGTAGTGAGTAATGGAATTTATTCACATTACTAACGTAATGTAGAAAATCTCCATTACTCATTACAAGGTAATGTGGATTATTATTCGTTTTCCATGGGGTCAGATCGACCCAGTGCAAAAACCGCTGCCCCTAATGGGAAACGAATAATAATTAATGGAGATTTTTTACATTGCATTGCATTAGTAATGCGCAAAAATTCCATTACTTATTACCTTATATTTTGTAATGTAAAAAAAATCCATTGTTCATTACATTACATTTTGTAATGAAAAGAAAATTCATGACTTTTTTATATTACATTTTTTAATGTAAAATATTTCCATTACCCATTACATCGTAATCGGCAATGAAAATATTTCACATTACAAAATGTAATGTAATGAGTAATGGACATTTTTTTAAATTACTGAATGTAATGTAATGGGTCATGAATTTTTTTTCATTACAAAATGTAAAGTAATGCGTAATCAAAACGCTAATGCATGACAAAAAGTAATGCTTTATTTGCAAGCCTGGTTGTGAGTGATCGACAAGTGCGTAGATGGATTGACATTTCAGAAAAGTTGGGTTTATTTTTTGAGAGTGGGGGTAATTACCAGTTGTTTTTCATTGCAATCCACTTCGAGGTCGGAGCATTTCCGCTCAAGTTCAGCAAGTAATTTTTCCTTGTTTGTCAATTCCTCATTCTCGACTGCCACAGTTTGAACAGATTTGTCTTCCTCGGTAGATGCAACGATACTTGTTTGCATAGATTTATTAAGATCGACAATCGCGTTAGTTTGATTACCAGCATCGACTATGACGATTTTATTCGTTTGACTCTCACAATCTCTCAACGAGAGACGCCGCTCGAGTGTTATTTGCGCCAGCGAATCTTGACGTGCTCTAGCTTCGCTTTCGAGGTCTTGTGCGTCTTTCAATTGTATCAGCTTGTTTGTAATTTCGTTCAATTGCTCCTTCGTGGTATCGAGAGATTCCTTCAACAACTGAATTTCCTCATTGCTGTGCGATAACTTGGTCTTCAATGATCTGTTTTCGTTCTCGGTCTCGCAGAGTTTCGCTTGGATTCCTACGACTTTCTCGTCCGCCATTACATCTTCCTCCAGAGGTATTTCCCGAACTTGCACGAATACCTCACTCTCGCGGTCGTCGCCATGCGTCGATGTTGGGATCCTCAACATTTCGTCGCTGTCCGTCTTGATAAATATCCCGTCAGACGAAACAGTTTGTGCAAATCCCGTTGATTCGTTATTCTGAGACTCGGACAAATCTTCTTTTTTTATCTTTGTTCCTGGATCGTCCGAATTTGTGATTGTATTTTCTCTCGGCAGCGTCGTTTTTTGCAGAGAGTTAACTTTCTCCTTTAGTTGCCGAATCGTCTCTTCCAATTGGGCTTGAATTTCAAGATGTTTCTCCTCAGCTGTCAGCGTGGCACTCGATTTTTCCTCCAAACTTCGGACCTTCTCCTCCAAGACATCTGCTGTTTTGGTCTTCTCCTCCAAACAAGCGTTTGTATTTTCGAGCAGGGACTTAAGATCGGCGATGCATTCCGTGGCCTCGATCAGGCTTTGCTCGCGATCTTTCAGGCGGTCCTCCATTCTTTCCGCGTGAGCTGATATGCTGATGTATTCTTCCTTCGCTTCGTTTAAAAACTCTTTGAGTTTCTGCAAGGTAACGAGGAAAACATGAGATAAGATGTTAATATCGCGGAGTTAACGCGCTACATCTATCCAGGTCGGTAAAAAATGGCATCCCAAAATATTTGTATTCGATTGTAGCACCTTTTATCTATATTCCCTGAAAATTTCATTGAAATATTCTTAAAATTGAATGAGCTAAAGCTTCTAACAGTCGGCTTAAAAAAGCTTAAATGTCGATTTTTTTTGCATCATCCGATAATATAGACGGTTATAAACATGGACCTGGCATCGCCGATTGATCGTGGGTAGACAATTGATATGAAAATTCCGTACTCGAAACTTGAAACGCGTTTTTCTCGAAATGTCGTTTTTCAAAACGGTGTAGGGTCAAAGTGGGAACAGTGGCAACAGTGGGTACACTAAACCTTTTCGGTTTCTCGGAAGTGGACATGTATACATGTGCGTCTTTTTCACATTAGAACCGCCCTCGGATGCCAATAGGTTTGAACCTGTCTGGGCGTCGCTCCCGCGCAATTCGGTTGTGCGAGGTGATTTTGGATTATTTTTGGTGTCAAACGTTGAAAAACCAGCTGAGTTTGTATGTTTTTTGCTTCTTTACCTATCGCAGTTATGTTTGAAGTCATTGTTCTCCCGCAATATACAGCTATATTGCGGTATTTGAACATTGTGTTTGTTAACCTAACAAAAATAGAAACTTGTCAGTACCCGATTTAGAAAAAAAGAGCGAGGCGGTACAGAGTGGCTCAATTTTTCGAGGTACAAAGAGGTAAGTGCGAATATGAATATTTTCGCGTTGTGATTTAGATAGGTACTGGTATTACCTCATCAGGTAGGTACTCATTGTTGATTAATATTCAATAAATGATTGTGATTGATCTCATAATATGCTGCCTTTTTTCAAATTAATTTTTCAATATTTTACTGTACAATACTCCCCATTGTATAGAGAAAAGCACTCCATTACCTACAAGTGTACAGTGGATCAGGGTAATTATCTTCAAATTCTGCTTGATTTTGAAATTTTGTTTGACTGTGAAATTAGGCATGTTTCACTGTGTACACCCCCAAGTACACAGTGGATCAAATCCATTTTTTAAAATGGTTATTATCTCAATATCTATTGGGTTAGGCCGTTCAGTGTCCCTTTGAAGCATAGTGACATACTGGTATGTCACCTACTTCCACTCTGTTTTTCTTGAATAAAAAAAATTTTTAGCGCATAACGACGAATGTAAATGTATATTTAGGATGATAGGAGATCAATTGTTACTACAATATCACTATTAAGGGCTTATGTTGCACTTAGTGGATGTTGATCATCACTACACTACAAAAAAAAACACGTTTTTTAGACAATAAATGTAATTGTGCCTAATCTAACAGGTAAACCATACACAAAAAATGAATTCAGAGACGTTTTTTGGGTCGCTGATTACGAATTCGAGCACAAAATCCAAAAATTCGAAATGGCGAATCCTATATAGCGGACCAAAACCGGAGATTTTACTGGAATTACTAAAACATCGGAGTTGCTCAATATGTTGATTCTGTTATACTGAATTTCTAATAGAATTACGCTTTTAGCATTACCCGGAGCTAACGGCGAGGACGTAGCGATTTTCTAGCTCCATATTTTTTAATTTTTTTTTCGCTTTTTTATTTCATATATTTTTTATATTATATATTATAATATATTATGAAAATATATTTATATATTAATTATACTGTATAAATAATTTTATATATTATTGTAACCCAAAAAAACAATTTTTGCATTTGTGCCCCGCCATATTGGATCCGCCATCTTGAATTTTCAAATTTTGAGTGCAGATTTGTAATCACCGATCCCGAAAACCCCCGGGTACCAACTTTCGCTTTCATCAAACGATTTTTGCATTTATGGTCCGCCATATTGGATCCGCCATCTTGAATTTCCAAATTTTGAGTGCAGATTTGTAATCATCGACCGCGAAAACCCCCGAGTACAAAGTTTTAAGCACGTAAGGAAAAATGTATGCTTCAAAGGGTTAAGAGGCCAGTCCACTTTGAAAATTTCAAAAAATCGAAAGCAAGCAAGACTTGAAGAAATCGACGATGATGAGCAATGAGACGGGATTTTGTACGGTGCAGGAATTGCCGATTGAGTTTAGCTAAGAGTTTTTCATAGTATAAACTTCAAACGCGTTTTTCTCGAAAAAACGTTTTCAAAATCTAGCTCCATCGTATCTCTAAAACTAATAAACCAATTCTTTTGAAATGTGAACCCCATATTGTAAACATGATTCGCAACAAGATGATCCTCGATGCTTTTAAAATTTTCATTTTTACTCTTTTTTTCCCGAAAAACGGCGAAAAAACGAGTTTTTTTCCTTTTTTCGTTTTTATCTGCCATTTTTTATTTTTTGATAAAACTTTATATCCGAGCGTCATTTTGTAGCTGGTGTCACACTGAATCTAATGGACTTTGATTTTTTTTGTTTCAGACAAGCCGTTGCAGAGTTGTGATGGACCTACCTAGCTCACCTATTTTTGAGGCGTTACGTCAAACTATAGTTTTTGTACTTAAAAATGAATTAAAATGAATTAAATTTTTTAAATGTATTTCAAGACTTTATTTATCAAGCCCAACAACTTTTATATTCATATCTTGTATAAAATCCTCAAAAAAATCGCGAAAATAGCCTTTTTTCGTGGCTCCAAAGTGGACTGGTCCCTTAACAAATTGAAGCCACTGAACACACCTCACGTTTAGTCAAGGTTTGATTGAGATTGTGTGAACAGTTAGGCAACTACAGACCTTTGAAAAAAATGAGCCACATATCCCATTCTGATCCTACACTCTCAAAGGAAGAGTTTTCAAGTTATCCGTCTCAAATTTCGACATCATTCTTCACGCCGTTCTTTATCGTGCTATGGAAGCTTTTTTTGTTTCAAATCTTCATATTTTTTTTAACGAAAAACTGTCGAATAAATATGCTAAATTCGATACTTTTTTTTCAAACCGCCGCCATTTTGTCAATTTTGATTTTAAAGAAACCTCCATATCAAGATGGCGGATTTCATACTCATTAGTAATCCTTAAAAAAACTTTGTTTCGGATAATATTTACGGCCACAACCGTGTACACCGTGAGGACTCCTCTTTTTCTCGAAGACATTTTCAACCGTTAAAAAATCCAAATAAAAATAAAAATAAACGTTAAAAATTTGTTTTTTGTTCTTCATGAGTGCTTTGATTTGTCATAAAAAAGATCAGACTGATTAGCGTATTTTAACCATCGAAAAAAATCGCGAAAATCAGCTATTTTTCGACCCGTTACACTGTGATGATTCCCTAAACGTGTTTTTTCTCGAAACATTGTTTTCGAAGTCAGTGGACATGACCACTTAATGGATTGTGTCCAAATTTACAGGAGATACGATGCGAAACGTTCAAAGTTCGTTGACGATCTCTCTTTTTAAAAATCGATCTACATTTTTTAATAGTTACGTAAAAATGACGATTTTTTTTCATAGATTTTGTATGCTCGAGTTCTAATTCGGCGCCACGTTGTTAAGAAAAATGATTTTAAAAAATCGACAATCGACGATCGTCAACGACTCGTGTTTATCGTTAACTTGAATAACCGTTTGGTTTTTAGATTTCAGATGGACCGTTTAATCTAAAGCCCACCGCCGAACGGCGCGAAAAAAATTTCATCGTTTGCCGGCGGCCATATTTTTGTTGTTTTCCTGTATTTTTTGGTGATTTTTTTTAGACTCTCAATATACAGGGTCCCCTGTTATGAATGGATAGTCCTGCAACTGTCGATAGGTCGGATCATGTCCTATTATATGCTGGATTTTCAGTTTAGTAAAAGTCCCACGGTTTTCGCGATAAAAATCATCTGCTTTTATATTTTGCATTCCATTTCTAAAAATGGTAACTTTTTTCACCCGGTTTAAAAAAAAGCTCTTGGTTATTTGTTTCATCTAGAAAAGTTTTCTTTTTAACCTCAAACGTTAAGGAAACTTTACAAATAAAGATCTTTTGCAGAATTTTCACACAAACCAATTTGAACATCTGACTTTTATAGTCTGCGGTGTAAAAAAATGTACTACGCATATCGTGCCGATTACTTTTAAAAGTTGCTCAGTTATTGTCGATTCGTATCATTTGTAGAAGTGGCATGCAAGAAAACAAAAGCAGATCTTTTTTTTTCAACAAATAACACAAAGCCCAAAAACTCGAAAACCGTGGAACTTTTACTAAACTGAAATTCCAGCATACAGTAGGACATTATTTGACCTATCGACAGTTGCAGGATTATCCATTCCTAACAGGACACTCTGTATGTACCTATGCGTTTTTCCACTAGACATTTCCAAGAAAAAAAATTCGGAATTTGTCCGTTTATTTCGGGCCTCGAATTTTTCCAGACCATCCGAATAATTACCTTCACGTGTTCGTGTTTGTCGCTCAATTGTTTTCTCAATCCTTCAACATAAATGATGCTTCCATCGTCTTTGCACAAAGCGGTTTGTGCGGTGGATAGAAGTTCCTTCAGGCCTTTGAGTTCATCCTTCGCCAGACCAAGTTCGAAAGCGTGGTTGTTCTTCTCGGTCAGTAGCGTTTCGTTCTTGTCGCGAAAATGTTTCAGCGTTTTCTTCAACGTATGAACTTTGGCTTGTAATCGTGAATTTTCGATCTCCAGCTCGCCGATATTTTTGTCATCGTCGTCAGTGTCGCTATCGGAAGTACGTCGACGTTTGCGAGAGGTCAGTTCGTTGAGTTTATCCTTGTAGAATGCTTCGACCATGTTAACCCTCCATTCGAAATGATCCTGGTTCTGCGCTTCGACATCCTTTATACGATTCTTCCAATCGGTTTCCAATTTTTTCATCATACCCGTATAAGTATCGGTCAATTCTTGGCGTATCTGGAGATCTTTATTGAGCATGGACGCCTTCAATGCGCCGATCTCGTTCTTGAGGCTTCTGTTCTCCTCGAGCAGATCCTCGTAATCCTCGGGATTTACGAAAGCACTTTCGCTTTCCGTTGCGTCCGAAGTTGCGACGGTATGGCACAACTCGGAGGGATCCCAGTCCGTGTTCGACCTGCCGCTTTGCGCGACCATCTGGGAGAATCGTGAATTCGACACTTTTCGATGTATTTTCTTGGGCTCGATGACGATTTTTTTGGCTATAGCCGAGAAATTGAGGACATTTTGCGTCTCGATGTAGAGATTCGGCAGTGGATTGACGTTTACGATCAGAGCAATTTGTTCCTTGCCTGAGAGTGCGCGTTGAAAGAGTCGGGTCAGTTTGGACTCTCGAAACGGGCCGACGTGGTCCTGTCGTTTGCTCATCGATTGTCCCTCGTAGATGGATTTCAAGCAACGCCCGAGTACGAGAAGGCTCGTGTTTATATTCTGCGCTTCCTTGAGTCTGTCGCCGACGTTTAAGGTTTTCTTCAGACGCTCCGAGCCCGCGAGATCGCAGAACGTGAATGTACTGATCTCCACGGACTCGGCGATATTTTCAGCGTAATATTTGAGCAACTGAATGGTGAATATGCAATGGGAACGTGAGCTGCGCGCGTTGAGAGCCGTGGCGGCAACTTTGAGATTGTATTGGCCGGCCATGAGAACCTGATAAGCCTCGGCACCGGAATTCACGCAAATCGTTTTCAAGCCTTTGATGAAGGCCCGATCGTGAGCGTCAGCGGCGAGCTTCAAAAGTGGACGTCGTTTTCCACAATCGTTCGACAACAAATCGTATATACTCTCGTTGTAAATTTCAGCGAACGAGACCCAAACACTGTAATGCGCGTCGCATGACTGACTCGGCCGTATCGGTGATTCTTCTTGAAGCAATTTTTGCATCTGTCTGTAGGCGTTTGCGTAGTGATGCTTGTCGATCGAGGCGAACGTGAGGAGTTTGTTCTTGGCCTCGATCTCTTGGGCTCGCTCGATGCCATTGAGACACACTACGTTCCTGCCGTGCATCGGCTTGTAGCAAGGCGTCGACCTTGGATTTACGTTCGAGAAAACAAACTCCAGACCACGAGGTATGATTCCTGGGGACGTTGTCGTTCCTTGAAGGGTGTACGATTTGCCAGAGTTCGTGGTGCCTTTCGCCGGAAAATAAAAGAACAGTTTTCGTTACTTCCGTTCGGAGGATTCTATTGGTCATTTTTGAGAACGAGACATTTTCACGTGCGCTGTTTTACTGCTGTAAAAAGAGATTTGAAACTTTTTTCAAGCTTGCTTCTCCAGAGAACCGACATGTGATCTTCAAGTTTGCATCGTTAGAACGCAACGAAAATTAATTCTTTTTCATTGATAACATTTCTCTTTCGCCGTTTTAGGTTATGGAAATCATTCGAACGTTTTTGCGTATTTTTATTTGCAAGTTGCAAAAAAGAGGTTTCGAACAATAATAAAAATGAAGATACAAGAAAAACTTTGCATTTCAACGATACAAACTTCATCGTCATACCAACATAACTACGATACTGAAGTTTGCATCGTTGTACTGCAACGAATTTAATTTCTTTCGGAAAATTTCGCCTACAAAAGTCCTTCAACCATTTTTCAAGATATTTATTTAGCGGTCTATATGATTAATCTACAAAACGAGATCACCCATAACAATAAAAATATAAAAAATAGAATGTAAAACCGAATTTTCGTTGCGTTCCAACGATGCAAACTTCAACACCATACATAACTCATGTTGTTTTTGGTTTGGGTTTGCTATGCGTGCAGGCGATACAATGTACGATAAATAGCTAGAAAGATGTGAATGTGTTATCTTAACGGACTACATCGACCTAGGTGGGTCAAAAATTGCATTTTTAAAAAATATTTGTATTCGATAGTATCACATTTTAGCTACAGTGGGTAAAAAAATGTATTTTCACATCTAACACGAAACTGTTGTTAATTTGGCTTTATTTATTTGTTCATGTTTTCCCAAGATTTTTGTAAACAGGCACCATTCATAGGATAAGCTTCCAAAGACAGAAACTTAATAAAGGATTTAATTTTTTTCGTAGGATAATTTGAAAAGGACAGCGTGTACAAATAGTTTTTTATCCTCTGTATATTCCCGGAAAACTTCATTGAAATATTCCTAAAATTGAATGAGTTACAGCTTCTAACAGTCGGCCGAACGAGCGGCAGTAGCACAATACTTCAAACTTTGAACGCGTTTTTCTCAAAACACTGTTTTCAAAGTCGGTGGACATGATATCTCGAGAACCACTTGTTGGATTGTTTCTCACTTTACAGAAGATATGATGAGAAACATTGAAAGGTCGTTGACGAACTCACTTTTTAAAAATGGATCTTCATTTTTTAATAGTCGCGTAAAAATGATAACTTTTTCGTAGATTTTGTAGGCTCGAGTTTTAATTCGTGGCTACATTGTTGAAAAAAAAATTATTTAAACCCTTCTTTGACACAGTCATATTTGGCCACGAGTTTCACACACTGGGTCAATTTGACCCAGATAGTATTTTATCCACCTGCCATTAACAACCCTTCGGTCGGTGTTTATTGAAAAAAAGATTCGGGATAAACTTTAAAGATTTTTTAAGAAATCATCAGTGTAAAATTTTCAAAAATTCAATTTATTTCCCTCCCAATCGTCCGATAGTATAGACGGTTATAAACATGGACCTGTCATGGCAGATTGATCGTAAGTAGACGATTTATATGAAAATTCCACACTTGAAACATTAGAGGCGTTTTTCCGAGAATGTCGTTTTTCAAAACGGTATACACAAAGGAAGGTTTCAAGCTATCCGTCTCAAATTTGGACACAACATTCTTTACACCATTTTTCATCTTCCTATGGAAGCTTTTTTTTGAAAGCTTGATTAAAAAAAAACTGCCGAAAAAAGGCTAAATTCGATACTTTTTTCTTCAAACCGCCGTTATTTTGAAATTCGGAAAGTATGAAATTGAATTGTTGTAAAAAATGATTGAAAACTTTCAATTTTGGGGAAGTGAGAATTTTATTTCAAATTCGTCCGGGTCAAAATGACCCAGTGTGTCAAGAAAGGATTAAACATTGATGATAGTCAATGACTCGTATTTATTGTTAACTTGAATAACCCGTTTGATTTTTAGATTTCGGATAGACCGTTTAAGGGGTTAGGCCACAGTAACAGGTATAAAAACATGTGCAAATTTAACAATTTTTTTTTGTATGAAAAAGTGATTCACTCATAAAATTAATTACACATTTAGTATGAATATGAAGGTGATAGAAAATACATATATTTTTTTTCGATGTACAAAATGGCCGACTACTCGAAACTTCTCGAAACAGCTTTTTTCCGATTGGCGTGACAAATAATTTCAACAATTTTCACTCGATTTGCTTCAAATTTAAAAGTTATGTCCCTAATTGCATTTCGCAGAGAAGTACGTACGGAATTTCTGATTAATCGAAAACTTTTTATTGTCTGAGCAGTTTATGAGCAGTTATAACGAAACTTTTCACTGGAAATTAATTTCTTAAGTTCAAATACCTACAACTTTTGAATAAAAGAATATTTTTTAAATTCCGTACGTACGTCTCTAGGTATTCTAATGTAGATTGCCGAGAATGTTTGTGTTTTGTACTAGGTAAAAAATTGTGGATGCCAAATGTCACGCTGTGGAGCGCCTAAAAAAAAAGATAAAAGAAATTATTAGTAGTCGGCTATTTTGTTCATCGAAAAAAAAATATATATATATATTTTTTAACAATTTGATATTCATACTAAATAGATGTGTAATTAATTTTATGAGTGAATCACTTTTTCATACGAAAAAAAAATTGTTATTTTCGCACATGATTTTATACCCGTTACTATGGCCTAACCCCTTAAGCCGGAGTGTCCACCGCTAAAGATTGTGAAAAAAAATTCTCCCAGCGGCCTTGTCTTTGTTGTGTTCCTGTATTTTTGTTTTTTTCTCTAAAGGCTGTCACTATATGTACGTTTGTGTTAATAAAAGTACAAAAAAGGTACACAAAAGCCCCTTGTTTGTTTCCACATTCTTGGACCTTAACGAGACAAGAGGAAGTATCTCACCGTAAGTCATCACTGTACAGTTCTGGCCACCCAAGAAATCTACCATTCTCTGCTGTATGATGTCTTCGAAGAGTTTCAACTGTGTAGTCTCCGGTCCAAAAGTTCGGGTGAACGTAAATTTTCTGCAAATGGGGTCACCAGTTTTCTGTCCCTTGAGAGAGCACAGAGTGTTGTCCAAAGAGGGTAATTTCGTCAAGAGCGTCGTGGAATTAGCAATTCGATAAGCGTCGCTTTCCTCTTTAGTCAGCTTAAGGGTCCTCGGAATGGGTTTCATACGAAGGTAGACTTTGACCGTTTGACTAGGACTGGCGTCCGAAGCGGTCAAGCTCCTCTGATCGGAATGGTCTACTTCTTCATCCTCGTACAGGGTGAGAAGATTTTGTTTACTGGACGGCAGAGGACGTTGGCCGTAGGCTAGAATACTGGGATCTCGGCCGTAAAGATAAGACGCGTCGCAGCCATCGATGTCGGAAGGTCGTATCGAGTCGAGAGTGCTCTCCATCTTGCCGTTGACCCGAAAGCGAGCGCCGATAATAAGAGCGGTGACAATGGTCAATGGTGACGCCTGCGATAGTGCAAAAAGAGTAAAGGAAGGAATCGCTGCGTCTTCGCATAAAACGTCGTCAAAGTTACGAAGCAACAACAAATGTACGGCTTCAAAGTCGGCGTGGAATCAACGACGCCGATTTTAACCCTGTTTCTTACAGTTGAAATTTCTCAAAGTTCCTACCTTTCTTTATTCTTTATCGACACACCGAGACGCGGTCGCCAGCTTCGTCAAAGTGCCGCTACAGATTTCGGCCCATGGATCTATCAATGTGAAAATATAAAACTATTCTCACTCGTTAGGCGACGAAAAAGTTTTCGCCGCGTTTAAAGTGACTGTTATGAAAATTCGTAATTGTAGCGTACTGGAAGTGACGCCACTGCTCAAACGAGCTGTCCGTTGGCTCGGCTAGTTCCGGCAAATTTCTCGCGAAACCGCCAATCGGTCGGATGCCGGCATGCTGGATTGTTTTTTTATCGCAGTACAGTGGTGCTGAAATTCCCTATATACCCCTCCCTCAATGGCCGCCGAACTAGTCTAATTTTACAAATGTCGAGTTGTCCAGAACATTTCTGTGTCACGGAGAATTCGGCATAAGGAACAGTCGATGAGAATGAGAGGATGCGGAAAGTTGAGGGTAAGATTACAGGATGGTAAAACGCAGGAGCACTTTAGTCACTTGGTAGTTACTAGCGTTGGGCCAATAGCGTGCTGAACAACCAAACCAAAGGTGTTAAGTTACCATATACTGAGCCTTTTTGCTGCTCGTGAAATATGACCCACGTTTAAATTTTACAGAAATGGTGGACTTGTGATTAGGTTAGCGCAGGAGGGAACTGAACCGAAACAATTTGTACACGTGTGGCAAGATGTATATTTTATTATTAATGGAAACAGCGGGAACTATGAAGGCACAGTCATGTCATGGAGAAGAGACACGTATTGGTCATTGTGTTACGTCCCGGAGGGAGATTTAGGTGGGACTCGCGAGGTTGCCGATTTAGAGCGCGAAAGTTCGAATTGAATTTGATTGCGCAGTGAGTCTTTGTTTGGCTTCCGCGTGAGTTCCGAACACAGTTTAATAACAATTTGGATTGAGACGAATTTGAGGTGCGTGATTCTGGTAAGAGAGTTGGATCCGCCCGATGGATTGATCGTTGATCAAATAAATCTTCAGACGCGTAGATTTTGTCTTAATTCACGTAGTTCACGTTTATTAGGTTTAACTCTTAGAAACTTATAATTTCGGTACAAAGATAGTTACTCGTACAATGATTACACGGAAACGCAGAGCGAAAAGGTTTAGCCTTGTAAGTCGACTGTTCAGTTCGGAGTTCGAATACAGAGTGTCTGCTCCTTCGTGATATGAAAATTAGGAAAGTCTGGTTGTAGGAGAAGGAGCTTTTTTGGGGGAATGCATTTTCGGATCAGAGCTTCGTAGTGATTGGTTAATCAATCGTGAGAATGTACGCTGACTTACGTGATAGGTCGGCGTCATGCGTGGGAATAGTTTTGTTCGTCTACTTATTAGGTCATCGCTATGGTGAATGCGGCCATTGTTCTATGTCCGAGGATCGGGTTCAGCGACCGAGGTTTCGTGGGTCTTGCGAGATGACCGGGTGACGTGTTCTGACGCAAGCGAGTTTTCTTCGTGGGATTGTTTGGGTTTTAGGACAAGGTAGGATTGTGACGTAGTTCGGTCCCTGCATTTTGTTCGAGTGCTCTAGGCGTAGGGTTTCTCTTCCGAGGCTGCGAGTACGCTCCTCTCGTAAATTCTTCTGGCGTTGGCTATGTTTATGCGTCGGGACTTACGTGCGACGGTTTCGCTTTTGGTCTTGTGGTACGTTTCAGCTATCGCTCGCTTAGCGTTAAAGAAATATAGGTTTTTGGTCGATGAGTGAGGGTGCTGCTATCGTGCATATTTACCATCGTGGTTTCAAAAAGAGAGAGAAAAAAAGGTGAAGGCTGGGACGTAACAATTGGAGGCTGTACCTCGGCGACGTGCGAATGGGGTCGTTGCAGGGGGCTGGCACCTCCTATCCCTTACCGTACATAAAAATGTTACGCTTTTTGACCGCTTTATTTAGTTCTACCTCTCCCCGTGGCGCTAGTAGGTCACTGACAATATTCTTATTGCGCAGGCGCGAGGCCCGCACGGCGTACTTGAGGTTATACCTCAGGGTACCCGCGTAATCCTGAAAAGGTGCATTTTTCACCGTACTAGCCGATCCTCGCATTCGAAGCTATGGAAAGTCTTCGAATTATGCGTGCGTGTGTGTATATATGCATAGCCCCTGCGCGCGCATCAGGATTGTTCGAGAATAACTAGCGCCACGAGTGGCAGAGTAGCACACTACAAACAGACGATATTTTGCGTAACAAAAATTCTGAAAGATGCCAGCCCCCTGTAGCGCGATTCTGTAACTCGTTATAACTCGGCAGCGACAGTTTTCGTTATCGTTAGCTAGCGACAGCCAATAAGAGGCCCCCTTTCTTCTGTGATCCTGCATGTGATTGGCTGTTACTATTTATCGATAACGAAAAATGTCGTTACCGAGTTATAACGAGTTACAGAATCGCAGTACTGGGTCGTTGCGAGAGCATGTGCGAAATTTTCCATGAGAAGTACGCGTCCACATTATTCTAAAAAAACGTGCGCTGGGCATAGATTATGCCGGCGCTAGTCCAGGTGCTCCTGTTTTATGCACTCTGAGCGCCGCATTGCGGTCGTAGTGGGAAACGCGCGTGTAGGCGAGGGCGCAACAGACTGAATAGTATCGTTTGGAAAAATCTCCGCACGAATAAACTGAATCTTTTAATTATAGATTCTTTTTTCGGATTTCTTTCACATTTTTTATAAATTTTTGAAACCCTGTTGCGGCCATGTATCTACCGAACGATACAATCAACTGAGCCGAAATTTATTGTGTAATGCGATATTGTTTTCATGCACTTTTTAAGACCGTTAGGCTCTCGACGGTGACAAAACACACTTTGAGCTTTGTTTATGGTAATCCTATCGCTTCACACTAGTCATACCACTGATCATACTTGAGACTTGTACAATTTATATGTTTAACATATGCAAAAAAATAATTTGTAATAACTGAAATTTTCCATATGTAAACTGTTTAACGAATGTTCACATTTAATTAGAAAAATGAAAAAATAGTTATTCCAACGATTCGCGCAGTATTTCTAGGTTTGATAGGGCAACATTGGTTCTATCTCCGTCTCTTTTTACTGCTTTTTACTCAACCAGGCGAGTTTAATCTCCATGCTTTTCAACGTCGATCTCAAGAAGACTAGAGGTAAGGAGTACGAACGCAGTGTTGAAGAAACGTCCATGGAAATCCAGATGAGAAAGGTGGCGCTGCTCTCCACCGAACCGAATTGAAATCAGAAACGAACCAGTGCCGTACAATATGCAGAAAGCACCCTTTGCTACTTCATATGCAGCGATAATTTGATCAAATTAATTGTAAAAACAGTGCCGTACGATATGCAAAAAGCACCCTTTGCTTCTTCATATGGAACGGTAATTTGATCAAATTAATTGTGAAACCAGTTGGTGCAGGAAATTTCTATATATTAGATAGATAGAAGTCTTATATAGATAATATAGATTGTTTTGGAGAATAATAACGAAATGCGGAAATTTAGTCAATATGTTTCTTTTCATTGCAGAAGCAGTAAAAAACAAAATTTATTTATAGACCCAAGAAAATTCATGAAAATTTTGAATCCAGACAAAACTTTTACAAATGACCAGACATCATGATACGCTGTACAGATAAAGAAGAATAATGAAATACAGAAATTAAGTCAATGTTTTTTTTCGCTGAGGAAGTAGTAACAAACAATATTCATTTATAGACATAAGAAAATTCATAATAATTTTGAATCTAGACAAAACTTCTATAAATTATCACTCATTTTGATACGCTATACAGATAAAGAATAATAATGAAATACACAAATTAAGTCAATATGTTTTTTTTCCATTGCAGAAGTAGTAACAAACAAAATTTATTTCTAGATACACGAAAATTCATGAGAATTTTGGATCCAGACAAAACTTTCACAAATGATCGCACATCATGTTCATACATTATAATACGCTGTACAGATAAATAATAATAACGCAATACAGAAATGAAGTCAATATATTTTTGTTTTCGTTGCGGAAGCACTAACAAACATAATTCATTTATAAACACAAGAAAAATCATAAGAATTTTGAATCAAGACAAAACTTTTACAAATTATCACACATTATGATACGCTGTACAGACAAAGAATAACAACTTAATACAAAAATTGTCAATATGTTTTTTTCGTTGCGGAAGCAGTAACAAACAAAATTTATTTCTAGATACAAGAAAATTCATGAGAATTTTGAATCCAGATAAAGCTTTTACAAATGATCACATATCATATTCACATATTATATACGCTGTACAGATAAAGAATAATAACTAAATGCAGAAATGAAGTCAATATGGTTTTTTTTTGTTGTGGAAGCAGTTACTAACAAAATGCATTTATAGACACAAGAAAAATTGATAAGAATTTTCAATCTTGACTGAGGTTTTGCAAATTCTCACACATCATATTCCCACCGATGATACGCTGTACAGATAGAGAATAATGACGAAGTACAGAAATTAAGACAATATATGTTTTTTTCATTGCAGAACCAGTAACTTACAAAATGCATTTATAGACACAAGAAAATTGATACGAATTTTGAATCACATCATATTCACACTGATGATACGCTGTACAGATAGAGAATAATAACGAAATAAAGAAATTGAGACAATATTTTTTCTTCGTTGTGGATGCTGTAACAGAATTTATTTATAGACACAAGACATTCATAAGAATTTTTTAATCCAGATAAAAGTTTTACAAATGATCACACATCATTTTCCCATATTATGATACTATACGTTGCACAGATAAAAAATAATAACGAAATACCGAAATTCAGTCGATATGTTTTCTTAACGTTGCGGAAGCAGTAACAAACAAAATTTATTTATAAACATCAGACAATACATAACACTCCTTCGATAGTTTTCGCCGCAGATCACGATAAATATATTTTACACCGAGACACAATTATTTTTTATTAATCGCGAAATTCGTTAGTCCGCACGGTCCGCACACGCTTTATTCCAACATGGATGACAAGCGGGAATCATCGATGGGGGATGGCGTCGGTTGCGTTCTTGTCGCTCAGTTCATTTCGGTTCGGTGATGAGCAGCGACGCACGCGGTGAAACCACCAACCACTAATAACTGGATTTCCGTGGACGCTTTTGGATCGTGATCGCCGTAAGCGTTCGGACTCCTTAGCTCTAATCTTCTTGGTCGATCTGTAAAAACAATATCGGGTGCGGGAAATATAAAGCATTGTTTTCGGGCCACGACTGGTAAAGAGCGTGGAAAATTTGTGTCGGCGAAATATGTCGGTTAAAAATGAAATATGTGTGGAAATTCGAATTAGTGAGATAAGGTTCGAACTACAGTCAGCTGTTTCCTTGCTGTCACGTCTCTTTATCGTAGCAAGTGGTAATAAATCCAATACCGGAAGTTCAAATTAAACTTCATATTACGTAAAAATTAAGCCAATAAACGTAATTTTTTCTGATAGCATTGGATTACTATAAGTGTTAAGTATGTAAGTCTGATTATTTTCAAGAATCTGACGGATTCCCACTATTATATACACTTTTGTAGCGACCGGAAATTAGGTTTTTGTATGTCATCTCAGAATTCCTTCACAAAAACACGCAATTTTAATATTTTTTTCTCTGTAATTAGTTCGCTAACCGACCTTGAAATTTTATATTGACGATTTTTAATATATTCAGTGAAGCTCAAAAAATTATGAAAATCCTATGGTGAAGCCTCGCGATAGGATTACCTTGACGAATTTTATGGAAAAATGACGGAGAAATTGGGATTTAGAGTTTTTTTTACACAAAACGAGCAAAATTGTACCAACGAAGCTCCAAATATTATCTTAATACGTTTATACTTTGTCAAGTTAGTAGTAACAAAAAAGTTTTTATTTCGTAAAAAAAAATGAAAATCCATGATTTTGCCCTTTAATTGTATATTTTATGAAAATTAGCATCTACATAATAAATCTATACCTCGTACGCATTTTTTGAGCTTCATTATAAAGAAATTCATAAACCGTCATTTGACTCAGCTGGACCGCTTCAACCTCCTTAAAGTATAAACTGGACTCGTGAAGCCGCGGTTCCTTGCAGCCGTAGCGTCAATTTCAGATTGAGCTTTTTTTATCTCTATCTTTTTTCTGTAATTCAACCGTCTGCACAATTGAAGATTCGGACATGAAGCTCGCAACGTCTTCATTTTCACCCATACCCAAGAAGTTTCATGCAAGCAAGTTCGTCACTTTTGGCTACCTCAACTATACGAAAAGAACTACATTCATAAAAGACGCGCATGAAATGAGATCACGTGAAAAATAAACTCGTTATTTCAATAAAATATAATTCTCAAAAATTAAAGCACAAAATAAACAATGTGTTCTGGAATTTGTGAGGTTACGTTTGAATCTAAGATTATGGGGACTGTGTCCACCAAGGAGAAGGCAGAAGATGCGTGGAAAACGATGTTGATGAATATTTATTTCCGGTCTTTTAGTTAACAACTTTATTAATACGCGTGAAGAAGAGTGAGAGAAAAAAACGTGCTACAGCCATGGCGCGTAGCCTAGAAATATATATATTTCTACATACGAGGGGAAACCTCGTTTAACGTGCGAGGCACTAGCGTTTGTTGCCTTGCCCGTAGCTCGGGCGCTGGTGTCGCGTGACTCGCACGCGATGTATCGGTCGAGCACGTGAGTGGCAGACCAGCCGCCACAAGATCATCTCGAGTGCCGCCATCTTGTTTTCGGTCGCGAGAATCCTTCAAACGGCTCGTGATACGCTATCGATAAAATATAAACGTTATCAATGGAATGCATTCTCGTACACCGATATGTGTGCTTCTTCTGTGTTATTGCTTGGATGAAATCCATCAAGGGCACTCGCCTCCGTCACTTAGCGGGCTTGCACAAGCTTTGGGAACAAAGAATTGGTCGGTTTTCAATATTTTATTCTGATGAGAGTATTGGACTGACATGGTTGGGATTTTGTACAGAATTAATACATAATATTGTCAAGTTTAAGTTTTTTTCTTAATTAAACAAATATTGATAGACAGTGAAGCTATTATTATTCAAACAGAGAGCCACTGTTGCGGCATGGGTAATCGGTGTATAGGTCAGCATTTCCTAACCTTTTCAGTCTTGTTACCCCTATGACATATCAGGGATACTTATTATACCCCCTACCTACCCACAAATATCGACAGGCTTTTTTAAGAGTGTACATGCAGCTGGAGAGAGCGCAAGCCACGTGGCGCTGATCTGTAATTTTATCACCTACATACGGCGTTCTCAAAGCTTGTACTCCCTTGTTACTCCCGCCGAATAGTTGTTTTACCCCCCTGTTTAATTAGGGGTGTAGACGGTCCTAGAAACTAGGGCAAAAAATGTACTTTTAGATACTTTTTTGTAAATTAAAAAATTACGAAAATGGCATGCTGTAGAAAAGTTAGTTTTTGTCAAAAAATACAACTTTAAACATTTGTTATTAAGAAATGAATAAACATATTAAAAAATCATAAATAAAAAGAATGGATTTTGATATACGAATTACACCGTTTCGTAAAACATAGTCCGGACAAAAACGCAAAAGAAAGAAAGGCAAACTGCAGCGGTCCCCCCTGGGCGACTGATTCTTTACGGAAATCGTCATAAATCGGACGATTTTGAAATTGTTTACAAAATCCTCGTTCCAAATCAAAGTTAAGATATTCCTTTCACGACCACGAATATTTATCAATTAACTGACTTTCGTCTATAATCAAGTGAAAATACATCCTAGTATACTGGTTAAATGGTTCAAGCCAAGTTACCGAACTTTTAACGAAAAATTACGACTCTAAAAATCATCTCGTTTATACGGCGCTTTATGGAGATGTCACGCTGGCCACATTTCTATTTAATAATTTATACACCAAATAATTCTAGATGCCTAATAGAAACGGCTCACGTGTGTAAAAAAAATTTAATGCTTCCGCGACGACAATAAAAATAGGGGGTCACCGAATGGTTGAAGAAAATATCCATGACAAAACTTGAAAAAATATGACCAGCAGAAGAGTTTTCGTAGTCGCGATTTTTCAGAGAAAATGGAAAAATGTCTAAATTTACTAAATTTGCGGGAATTTTTTTATTCCAGTTTATCGTTGGGTATAATAATTGGTTGTGACTTATTTTTATTAAGCGCCACTGGAATTTACCAATGATTCAGGAGGGCCCTCCTCATGCCCCCATTAAATACGGCCCACCGTGAAATAAATGCCTCCAGCCGGGATATACATTTAGACGGAAAGAAATTAAGCTATTTTGAGGGATTTTTGAAACCTAAGGAATAATTATTCTACATTTATCAAACTGTCGGTATACTTTAATAGTATATTTAAGTATACTATTGCAATATGCAAAAAATAAATAAAAAATTTGTTTAGTTAGAACATGCATAGTTTCTATTTGACAGTAATTAATATGAAGAAAATGTAAATTTAACAGAATGGCACGCATTTACAAAAAAAATCAACATTTCACGCAAAATTTGGATTAAAAAAGTATTTTTTTTTCGAATTTTTCAAAAACAATTCTCGTTAAGTAGAAGGTAGCAATATTATCAATATTTCTACGAAGTTTCAATTTCATCGGCTAAGTAGTTTTTGAGTAATCCTACACGCCAATTTCGAAAATGCAGTTTTGAGAAAAACACGTATGAAGTTTACATAGCATTTGAATTAAAGTGCACTAGGTACTTATGGCAATTAATTACTCAAGTAACCTGTTACAAAGTCATTAAATTATCAATTACGGTAGTAATTGTAATTGTAAGTTGTTCAATTACTTTTTGCCCATCTTTGCCTGCGTCTCTGGGCTCCCGCTTTCACCTGCCGCGCGCTCCGAATCCGAGCGGTGAGGCAAAGCGTTGACGGGCTGTAACGTTTTAAGTTTTTCGAAATTCCGCTCTGAAACTGCGGGAAAATATTTCACATACATAGTTCTGTCGTTTAAGACGGGATATACATTTAGACAGGAAGAAAATAAGCAATATTGAGGGATTTTTCAAACTAAGAAATAATTATTTTACAACTATCAAACTTTAGGTATACTCTAATAGTATCTTTAAGCATAGAAAATAATTTTTTAAATTAATTCATCATCAAAATGGCGGAGCTGTGTCAGAGTGTTACAGCAAGGTCGCCGCAGGAGTTGCGAATCGGCGTGCAGTCTAGCTTCCCGTAGACTTTGATTTGCAAAAAAGTTCAAACATTTTTTCAGTTAGAACATGTGTAGTTTCTATGTGAAGGTAATTAAAATGAAGAAAATGCAAATTTAAGAAAATGGCACGCATTACAAAAAAAATATCAACATTTCACGCAACATTTCTGTAAAATGTGGATAAAAAAAGCAGTTTTTTTTTTCAATTTTTCCAACGCCAATTTCGACAATGCAGTTTTGAGCAAACTTCGAGCTTACGAAGATCCCTTGAATATACGCATACATTCACACAAGCGTCCGCATGCAAAAAAAACCTACGCAACTCCGCGTAAACTCGTGTACGATATATCTTCATAAAAATCTCATCTTATCTATCTGCTATCGTGAGAGTATGGATGTTTTCTTGCGTATACGTTACGCGACAATCTTACAAGCGCGTATACTGTACGTTTACTATACGACTCGTGAATCGCTTCAGGTCCCGCAGTTGTACACCAATAATAGCACCGGTGTAAGCTCAAAAATAATAAATCGTAAAACATTCATTTCAACGCACCAGACAGAACGCCGAGTCTACGTAAATGAAGTCCTGTCAAAAAGCTCTTCGTCACTGGTGAAGAAAAATAATTAAAATTTAAAAAAGAGAGTTTCGTTGCACGTTGAGTATCTGCGATACAGCGTAAAATCGTGGGACCCAAATGTGCGCGAATTTTGAATACACACTACAATGAAATGTCAGCGGCAAAAAGTTGCAATTCCGGGAAATACGAAGTGGTGCTTTTTATTTTATTTTATTTGGGCTTTTTCGAGTTGGCACGTTCGAAGCCTTTGAACGACGCGAGCACGATTAGCAATTTGGCTGTGTCGGTTTTCGAAGATACGACGTATCGAGACAGCAACGAGGGACACGGTCCACTCAAGCTAAATATCACTTGGAACGTTCTCGTAAATAAGCGCAAACCTTCCTCCTACAGGTACGACGGAATTTTTATTCTACACGTTAGAAAGTCAAGGGGGGCGATCCCTTAAGGCAGACGAAAATAAGGGAATTTTCAAGATTTTTCTGTGTTGGATCTATTTATTGTATATAATCAAAATTTGATGTACATATTATTACATGTTTCAATTTTCCATTTTTTTTCAAATCGTGGCTGTAGGCCACTTGCTTGAAAGACGATTGCCGCCTGAGTTGTTTCACATGGTGCTAAAGTTTGCATCGTTGGAATGCAACGAAAAACCTCCTCTATTTTTTCATTTCTTCATTTTGATTACTATCTAAACTTTTCTTCGGCAGGCTTAGGTTATTATTTTATTATTATTATTATTATTATATATATATATATAATATTATATACATATATATTATTCACATTATTATTATATACATATATTACATTAATTATATACATATATTATTCACATTATTATTTATATTTATTATTTATATTACATAATATCTATATTATTTCATTAGTTACTATTTAGGTTATTATTAGGTTATCCCTAATAAGGATCTTCGAAAATATTTCAATGATATTTGTAGTCAAACGTACCAAAAAAAAATTGGACAATACGAAAAAAACATTTTCGCTGCATTCCAACGAACTTCGATACCATTCTTCCACGGCGTACAACCTATGGTCTGGTGCATTGATCCGAAACACAAGAGCCAATAAGTTTTTAATTTCTGAGACTCACACGCTCTATGTGAACCTAAAGAATACAAATAAAAGTGAACATTCAAGAAATGGTACGTGTCTGAAAAAATGTCCCTTTTTCATGAAATTTTTATTATACTATAGTATTTGTTGATGAAAAAGTGGTTTTCGAGAAATAATTTTCAAAGAACTTTAGGTTCACATAGACGGTAATTATGTTGTCGAGAAGTATGCGAAATTTCAAAATGATGGATGCGATAGTTTTGGAGTTATCTTGTACGAAGTTCACGAAAAAGTGGTTTTCGGGAAAACGCGTTTAAAGTTTTTAAGACTTAACAATTTTGTGACTAAATGGCATGCCGATTAATTTGCGGTTCCGGGGCAATAAAGGAGTTGCTCAGTTCATTTTCGGCCATAAGCTTTTCTTTACGTTATAAAGCGATCTTCTCCTTGAGGGGGCGAGAACAAAGCCAAATATCAGAAGGAGCCAATCTTATGATTGAGCAATGTTGGTCCATTGGTTTTTCGTTCATAATGTTTTTGTGAAAAATCTTTTCGATCCTCCGACTTCAAGAGGAGCATGGTTGAAATTTTTTAAATAATAAGAGAGACCCTCACGCTTCACCAATTTCAAACCGCGCTTGAAATTTCAATAAGCTCCCTCGAAATCGAGCTTGGGCCTATTTCGCTTCCAGTTGACTCCATTGAATTCGTAAGGAATTCATATTTTATATTTTAAATCAATGGTGAATCATGAATGTTTTTTTTTCATATCATGTTTTCATGGACCTCTGATCGGGCAACCCCGATACAAAGACAAGTGCAGTCTGGATCAAGTACCAAAATTGTATACGAACAGAAAATAATGATGTAATATAGTATTGATTCAAAAAATAAAAACCATGTTTAAAAACTCGTATACACTCTAAACATTCTTGTCACTGCTTCACGTTGACAAGATTCGTACCTCCTTAAGGGGGGAGATACCGCTACGGGAGAAAAAATTGCTGATTTATATGCTTTTTTTTTAAAGAAAATTTTTTTCACCCTATTTGAGATTTAGGGAATGTTATATTACTACTTTCGGCTGTTACATGGTATTTTTTTTTAATTGTGGAGGTACAGTACGGTCTCCTAAACGGGTTGCGGCGGAGTTGTCAGACGGCGTGACAGATAGCGTCGGCGGGATAATTCTGAAAAAAAACCAACGAAGATTTTTCTTTCATTAACACTCACACGCAGAATATGAACCAAGAAAAAGTGAGAAATGTTCAAAATCGATGAAATGGCACGCTTCGAAACATAAAGATTGAATTTTCCGAAAAAAATCGCTATATTTTGCAATTAAAAATACTTTTTTTTAAACTTTCAAGAACAATTAGGGTCATGTTTTAGACAGTGAGGTTAGTAAGATTTATATACCATAAAAATGTGTGTATCAAAGATTAAAATACTTTTAATCTTTGTACTTAAAATTTTATACTTTTTAATATTATAATATTTAAGCTTTGTTCAAAATACTTTTGAACTCAACCACTTTTGGCCTGTGTTTATCGAATCAGCCAAAAGTAGTAATAAAACATACCCTAAGCCTAAAAAATAGTGAAAAAATCTTTCATTGAAAAAAAAAATCAAGAAATCAGCCAATTTTATCCTCGCCTAAAAGTATCTCCCCCTCAACTCTTATCAATGCAAGATTCACAAATATTTGGAATGTCTTCGAAATATCAATAAAAGGGATAAACTTCTATCAGCATTTTGATAACATCGCTGAACAAACACGACGATGATGCCAGTGTCAAGTTGTGCCCTGAGGAGACTCTCTTTCATACCACGAGCGATGGCGATCGTTGTCACGCCGTGCTGCCGGAAAATCAATTTTTCTCCGAGGCACCGGAACTCAGTATACGACCAACTTGTACCTACGGAATTCAAGTGTTTGCGAATCCACGAAGTAATCCCAAGGTCAAAGTACCGGAAGTGAGTACACGTTGATAATGCAGATCTCTTTTAATCAAATCGGTTTTATTTCTATCGAACATGTTTTATGTCATTCGAGATTAATTTATATGAAACAAAACTCAAATAATTTCTGATTTTTTTTTAAATTGATTTTAACTATTTCTCAAATTAATAATTTTTTATTATTTCAATTCTGATGACGGGGGCCTGTGTTTATCGAGTTGGTTTCGTTTCTATCAGATAGAATTCATTTCATTTGGGTGAAACGTAGCTAAATTAGAATTTAAATGAACGTAACATTTTTATGCTTACTTGAACTATTGTTCGAATTCATTTTCATTACTTTATTTTAATCGTAATTATAGTAAAACCGTCTCGAAATATAATTCGAATAACTAGCTTTCGATTTATATACGTTATAGTTAAAACCCGTTTTAAGTTTAGGTTCGTTTGGGTATGCTTAGGTTTTTTTGAGTTTCTAAACATAAATTCTTGTTTTCATTAGGAAAAACTATTTGTATCGAAGGCGTTCAGGCAGAACGGGTTTTCACTGGGTACAACGCATTTAAGGAGTTAGGCTACTGTGACAACCCAAAAATCAGGGTTTCGAAAAAAAAATATTTTGAAGGAATAAACAAGGTGATTGAAAAATCGATTGGACATTTATTTATATCTACATAAAACAGTTGTGTACCGAATTCCATTTTAAAATATTAATAATTAAAGAAGTTCTAAAAAATCTTATGAAGGAACTGAAACGAAAAAACCTATTTTTTTCCTTAAAATAGATAATATAGGCTAAGACTTTATCGACCTTTTCTTAATCGTGTTTCAATCGTAAACAAAATTAGTTTTTTCCCATTTTTCGAGGAAAAATGGCATCATCATTGTTAATAACTAATGAAAAAAATGTTAAGAAGAAAACCTTGGATCAAGACTGAACTACTATTACACTGAATAAAATTCCCAAATTTCATGCCAATCCGTTCATTAGATGTGGAGAAATCGCGTACACCGTTCTGTGAAGAACGCGTTTTAAGTTTTATTAGCAGCTCTATCGATGTAATCATAAGTTTACCTTCATCTGCGATTTCAGCAGCATACATTGGACCATGCTCTCCATTTTGAGTTGCCTCACGCGACGAACGAGCGTTCGTCATTTTTACAGTAGCCTAACCACTTGAACTGAAAACGGGTTGTCACTGTAACGTATATATTGCATAGCGATATACGGCCTGCTTGAAATCGATATCTCAATGAATCAAGTCAAATACCTTGCTGTTGAATGCAATTTAATCAATTTGAATCGAATAGCAATTCCTTAAATAATGCGATTGTTATTTTTAAGTGGTGTTGAAGTTTGCATCGTTGGAATGCAACGAAAGTTCTTCTTTATATTCTCATTACCTCATTTTTATTATGATGCAAAGCCGTTTTTTGCAGATTTACATTGTAGATCTCTAAATAAGAACCCTAAAAATGGTCGAGCTATTTTTGTAGGTAAGATGTGGTAAAAAATTAAAGCGATTCAGGCCATTTAATTTTCATTGCATTACAGCCATGTAAACTTCAGTCTCATATTTTTAATTACGCAGTACGTGTTTTATTATTTTCAATGCCTTCACTTTAGTGAATCCGGATTCTATATATTTTTGGACATTCAATTGAAATGCCGCATTCGATTTTATTTTCCAAGGTAATATTGAACGTACCAAAATGCGTTGGAGGATGGTGCGGTTGTGAAGAAGCTTCAGAATACTTGCCGGTACCGAAAATTGACATTATTTCTCAAACCTCGAAGGAGATTGAGGTAAAATGGACCGTGGGATCGTCGGATTCGCGAGTCAACTCGTACGTCATAAGGTTTGTGAGAAATAATCAGATAATTGGTTTCAATTCAACCATTGATGGGCTTGATCTTAACGATAAACTTTCTAGTTCGTTGCAAAAATGTAAAATGAAAATAACGACATACCCAATAGATATAGTACATCGTATTTTTTTATGGGTTGTGTATTTTTTTTAAACGACGATACGAGTGAAAATAATGCAATGATTAAAACTTTGATGGTAAACCATCAAAGTTACCCCCACTTGTAGCGCAAAAAAAGGCCTTTTTCATGATTTTTTTAAAAGAAAACTACAAAACTTTTTTAATCCATCAATATACCATCTTAAAGAACACATCTTGAAGAACTTTCAGTAATTTTTTTATTGAAAAATATTACATTGTTTAGTGGCAAATGGCCGTCAATGAAATAATGTTTTTATATACACGGTTTGCGGTGACCAACATTGCGGCGAAGTGGATCATCTGAAAAAAAAATGCGGATGGATTTAGTCAAATATAAGTATAAACTAGTCTTTAATCGAAGGATTTTAAAAAATATTCATTTTTCACAAAATGGCGGACAGTCAAAGTTAATGGTTCGATTTTAACGAAAAAAAACGGCCGTTTTTTGGTTATAAAACGGCCATTTTTTTCGAAAAAAAAAAATCGAACGATTAAAGACTACATTTTTATGTATTAAATAAGCCTGCAAAATTTCAAGGAGATCGGTTCATTAGTGTTCGAGTAATCTTGGTCACCGACTTCAGAAATGCCATTTTGAGAAAAACGCGTTTAAAGTTTCAATTTCAGTTTACACGAAGAACATTTTCAGGACATATTCTCAGATACTTATACTTCAAAAAAATGCAATAAAAAAAATCGATTTTTTCAAAATCGCAAGTGGGGGTAACCCCTTAAGGAGGTTGGGGCGGTCCAGTTGAGTCAAAGGATGGTTTATGTATTTTTTAAATGAACCCCAAAAAAGCATACGCCGTATAGATTTATTTTGAAAATTCTAATTTTTTATAAAATATACAATTAAAGGGCAAAATTATCCATTTTCATATTTTTAGTACGTAAATAAGAAAAACATTCGTCATACTACCAACTTGAAAAAGTATAACATTCTCCATGATTATTGTGAAAAAACTGTGTCAGCGAAGTTTTGTACAACTCCGAATGAAATTTTGAGTAATGTATAATTACGCGTATTCAACTTCGCGGACATTGAGGTTGGCACCAATGCTCTTCATTCGCCAGCCAAGATTCGTAATCTTTTATCAAACCTCGATGGTTCAATATCAAGTATATATGGTTTACGGTGGGCAAGATGGGGATTTCTTTTTCTAAAAGTTTTGTAACGCTGCGTTACGAATGTCGAGACTATTCGAGAAAGGTGGGGTAAACGGACTGGCGTAGCTCAGTGGTCGGACCAGTCGACCGGCAATCGAAAGGTCCCGGGTTCGAATCCCGGTCCAGAAGTGCACCGCATTTTTTTCTCAGATAGTTCCCTTGGAGTTTTTTCGGGGGATTACAGTTTATAAAGGTTTAGCTTACGTTAATCCATGGTTAGAAAAAGTTACATCACCCGTAGCGTGAACGTCTTGGCCATCTAACTCCACGTAAAATTACACACATCAAACTATTTTTTATCTCTGGTGCTTTGTGATGAAACAATTTCAAAAAAATCGTAAAGACTCAGTATAGTCTAGACAATACTATATATTTGAAAAAATATATAATCTTGTATAGTGGCTGACGCTCCAACCTCCTTAACGGCGGGGTAAAGTTAATTCGGCGAAAAAAAGGCATGTTTTTAAGATTTTTTTTTGGGGTAACGAATAGTGTTCGTTTATTGAAAAATTTACATATAATAAAATAACATTTGAACAACATTCTCCTAAATTTGCATTGCAAAATATTCAAAATTGAGCGAGTGAAAATTAAACCCCGGAGGCGCCTCGAAAAAAAGTTGGTTTGCGGTGTGCACCATAACTCGCAACAGAATCATCTGAAACAAAAAAATCAAAATGCATTTGTTAAAGATGTTTCTCGAGGTAATGACGGGAGGATTTTTTTTTTCGATTTTTCGATTTTCCGTGGCACTTGGGAGCCAAAAACCCGATTTTCGCTAAAAAAAATCGGCTAATTTGTTGTTGAAAAATTAGTAATTATTAAAAAAAAAACAAAAAAGCTCTCGACAATACCTGGTGAATTATGTGAAGAAGTACTGTGCAAAATTTCAAAGCGATTGGTCTAGTAGATTTTGAGTTATCGTGCACACGGACTTCAAATATGACAAGTCTCAGAAAAACGGTTTGAAAAACGCAGAAGAGTTTGGTCGCTTAGCGCTCATTGCACATAAGTTTGAGAACACTTCTCGATTGCATGAAAATCTGAGAAAATTCATGCATATTAAAGGTACTCAAAAGATTAATTTTGCATAATAATAATTCCAAAATGTTATTAACAAAATGATGAAAAAAAAAATTAGTCAACAAATTTCCCCGCAACCCAATTTTTTTTCGTGATTCGTTCATTTTTCTGAATACGTATGAATTTTTTCAGATCTTTCAATTATCTTTGAATTTTTAGAAATTCAAAATAAAACTCGATAATTTTCTTATACTCACTCAAAGTCGTCGATGCCAGGTCCGTAGAGCAAAAGGCTTCCATCAAGATGATCGAGAGCATCTTTTTGCGTTTGTCTACTATGTATACTAGTGTGTATACTAATGTGTATACTAATGTGTATACTAATATACACCGGAACAGGCCCGTTTATCAAGAAATTTATTCGGGGTCGAAAAATACAATAGCGCGCCGCGCAGCTGCCGCCCAGGTATAAAACCCGGCATGGAGCAATAGACGCTGAAATACTCATAACTTCGTCAATTTTACTCCGATCGACTTGAAATTTTAACACAATATTCTTGATATATTATGCATTCGTCTAAAAAATGAAAAAAAAAAATGAAAAAAAATTTTAATACTTTACCCCGCCCTTAACAAATTCAAGAAAACGTGTAATTTTATCCGAAGTATCTTATCGTGAATAATCGATTAATTATTTATTATCCACGTTGTTTTGTTAAGCTTCGGCGTGCCCTTTTTGATATCGAACAATCAACTTCCGGTCTACAACATTTCGAAAATAACGAGTGTCCCCTCGGACGTGTCATCGTACAGTTGGTCTTTGAGTAACACCGATTTAGACGTAACGACCGAGGGAATGATATACATCGCTGCCGAAGATACTTTTGGCTGTACAGGAGAGCCCGGAGCGACGTTGCTCCGAGTTCCGGTTCAGGCATTGGCTTCGGTCGAGCAAACTGGTCGCGTAGGTTGTTAATTGATGCATTTTCGAATAAAAAAAAAAAACAGTACGAATACTGAATATGACTGTCCGAGGAAAAATCATCTATTGGAAATGGAATTTGTATCGAAGTTCCAGTGGCTCATGTGGGTCTCTCTGGTCGGTATGTCCTCCATGATACTCGGAGCTGCGGTCACTTTCCTCTATAATCGAAGCCGAGATAAGTACGAATTCCTGTGGGGCAATCAAGCAACTCTGCGGTAAGAAAATCTTCATTGCATGGTTGATATTCGACAATTGACGTAGAATAATATGCTGTACGATGGGCAGTTTTACGGTATTCACAGTGGGGATAAAAAGACAGGAAATAATGTTTAACGATCTACACTTAGTTTGTGGCCGGAAAAGAGGAACTTTCGTGAATTTTTTCAGGAAAGATGTGTGCAGTCTTCCAAAATTTTCTTGCATTGGAGGGAGGATTTAAGGGGGCGAGGAAAAAATTGCTGATTTACATGATTTTTTTTTAAAGAAAGATTTCTTCACCTTTTTGTCGACTTAGGATATTTTTTATTACTACTTTTGGCTGTTTCGTGGTATTTTTTGATTAATCTTTAAAAATGGCAGAGGTATGGCACGGAAGATTTTTCTTTCATTAACATTCATACGCTAAATATGAACCAAGAAATAGTGAGAAATGTTGAAAATCGATGAAATCGTACACTTAGAAAAAAAAGCTTGAATTTTCCGAAAAAATGGCTATATTTGGGAATAAAAAATCCTTTTTTTTTTTCAAAAACATTTAGGGTCAAGTTTTTAGACAATGAGATTAGACAGATTCTACCACAATTTCATCAGAATCGGTCGATTAGTTTTTGGTCATACGTCACGGCAGTTTTTGAAATGCAGTTTAGAAGACCGTGCCATACCGGCATTTTTTAAGCTTAATAAAAAATAAAACACACCATGTGAAAGGCAAAAGTAACAATTGAACATACCCTAAGTCTCAAAAATGGTGAAGAAATCATTACTTAAAAAAAAAAGTCATGAAAATCAGTACATTTGTTCGTTGCCTAAAGTCCGAAAATCCTCCACAAATACCTTTTACAATTTTTACATTCAAAAATATTGATAAATGTGGTAGATACAATGGTTCGTGCAGACCGCTGCTTGAAAAACGTCTCTCGCGATGACCACTGCTGTTCGAAAACAAAGCGTCCAAAATAAAAAAATCAAACACATTTAGTTTTTGCATGAAATTATCCAGTGCTTGGTCGAAGCATGTAATAAAATATTGTTTAAAAAAATGCTCGCAGTCCAAAATGAATGTTTCGATTTTCGGTGAAAAAAATGCTCCATTTTCGTTGATAAAAAAAAATTATGCATCGAAAAAATAATAATTCCCCGTTCAAGCACTGCTTTTTTATATGTAAAAGACGCTTGTGAAATTAGAAGTTGATCGGTGCAGTGATTTTTGAGATATCGCGTTCACCGATTTGGAAAAAGTAATTTTGAGAAAGACGCATTTAAAGTTCGCCGGTTTGCGGAACCTACCTATAAACGCCCATAACTTCCTCAGTTTTTAACGCATCGACGTAAAATTCTCAGAGAATATCTTTGAAATGTTATATTTTGAGAATCCATCGAAAACCAAAAATCGATCTATCCCGAAATTTCATCAGAACCTCACTAATGAGACAAATGGGAAAAGTGATTGAAAATTTTCAAATGTTTTACGAAGGAGTGGCCGCATTTACTCTCGCTACCAAACCTGGCTGACAAGTAGTTTTATTTCCATCCATCAGTGATGCTGTGTGACGCGCGATGTGCAAATTAAGCGCAGGTAGGATTCAGGCAGGTCCACCCTACAAATCGAGCTCACCCTTGCTGTATTATATTCGTGATTATTGTTTTTATTATATTTTTTCGCGTTTACGAAGAGTCGTATCGCCGGGACTCAACATTCCAAACTTTTCCATCTAAATATGAAAAAATCGTAAATATAGAAGTTCAACGCATACGTATATTCAGCCCTGTCAAACTAAACGCGAACACTTTTGAGGAAAAATTGACAATTCGAAGTGAAGTAACTTATCGGTAGAGAAGAAATGTAATAATCTCTAGAAGAATTTTATAGTTATTTTCAATCGATTTTTTTGCACAGTGTATATTTAGTATCGTACGTAATTTTCGTAGGATTCAGGGTCTGATAAGTCTGTCCAGACTCAGATCCCGGTGGGTCGATTCAACTCTGCGAGAGCGCAACGTTCTGTACGTGGAGCAAGAAATTCAGGTAGGAAACTCTCACTTGACGCGTGCTCATCACGTACTCGTAACAAAAAACGTAAATGAAAATATTAAGGTATTCCTTTCGCGAACCCGAATATTTGACAATTAACGGAGACTTTGTCCTTGGAGTGCCATATTTCAGGTGTTTACATTTTATTTTTTTTAAAGGAAACGAGTAAAGCTTTTTGAGTGCGGTTTTTTTCTTGCTTTTATTCATGATATACAGAACGTTAAAAAAAAATTTTAAAAAAAAACCAAAATTACGGCCGTTGCAGCTCCGCGAAAACAGGTCCTCAAATCGCGGGAGGTAAACGGCTGACATCACTGCCCCCTCTTTGATGATCTGAAACACAAGTTCAAAGCATATTATCAATCTGTGACCCTTTGGTCATGGAATGACGGATGGGTTTTTCGTTTAGTACAAATGTCGGAAAATGGCGGCAATTTAAAAAAAAATCGAATTTTCGCGTTTTTTTTTCGCATAAAAACATAAATAATAAATGCAAAAATGTATCTATCGAAAAAACGATCCGTCATTCCGTGAAGACATATTTTTTGAGTATGCTCTCCAAATTTCAGGTCGATATGTTAATTACAGCGGTCAGGAAAATGTCAGCCATTTTTAAAAATGTGTTTTCGAGAAAAACGCGTTTAAAGTTTTGTAATGTGTTTACACAAATGTGTTTATAATTACCGCTAATCGGCAATGCCTGGTCCATAGAGGCATCCCTCCTCTTCTTCTAGCTGCTCATGTTGAGCTCAAATTGATTTTTTGAAAATTTCAAGGACAAAGTCTCCCTTAACGAATTTTCGTCTATAATCAAGTAAAAATACATCCCGGTATACTGGTTAAATTTCAAGCCAAGTTACAAAACTTTTAACGAAAAATTACGACTTTAAAGATCGTCTCATTTATACTTGGAGATGACACGCTGGCCCCATTTCTATCTAATAATTTATACACTAAATAACTTTAGATGCCTGGTATAAACTACTCACGTGTTAAAAAAATTTAAAGATTTCGCAACGACAATAAAAACAGGGGATCACCGAATGTTTAAAAATAATATTTATGATAAAATTTCGAAAAATGCGACTAACAGAAGAATTTTCGTACCCGCGACTTTTCAGAGAAAATGTAAAAATGTCTAAATCTACCAAATTAGCGCAAAATGTTTTATTCCAGGTTATCATTGGGTATAATAATTGATTGTGACTTATTTTTATTAGGGGCCATTATAATTTACCAATGATTCAGAAGGGCCCTCTTCGTGCCCCCACAAATTCGGCCCTTCGCGAAAGGAATATGTATCTTAATATGTACACAAATATGCACGTCCAATTGGAATAAAATCTCTCTTGCATCCTGTCAGAAAAATGTGATCGATTTTCAAAAACTAAAGAGACCTTCATTTCCCTAAATATAATAATATTTACTAAATACTTAGTATATTTATTTTTCACATAGTTTTCTTATAATGTATAACAGTTATTAAATAACCGAATTGTACTAATTTTAGTAATTTAGCATCATTCAGAAATTTCAGTAATTACTAAATTTAGCAATTTAGTATAATATTTACTGAAAAATCCCACCTTTATTTATTTTATCCTTATGTTTGGGAATCAAGAACTTTTGCGTCCATTAGTTTTGAAAATCGTGTTTGTAACGAGGCAACGAGTAGTTTTTTTTTATTGTTCGAATTTCGGTCAAATCTTGACGTAAGTTAGAAAAAAAGACCACGCTCCACTTCGGTCAGACGCGAGCCTGTAAATACACATGCATTTATAATGTGTACTATAAATAAATAAAATGTTAGTACGCGATTAGTCGCGGCCAGGCCGACGAGTTCGAGGTTGCGCACAAAAGGTTGAAGTTCATTCGCGAATTGGGCAAGGGTGAATTCGGTAAAGTTTATCTCGGCACACTCGAGGGACATCGGCAATCGTTGGTGGCGATTAAAATCTCAAATTGCACGGAGGCAAGTACGGAGCCGGAAGCGAGGCGACAATTGCTCGCCGAAATTGACACGATGAAAAGGGCCGGGCCGCATCCTCATCTCGTACAATTGATAGCGACTTGCACCTTGCCGGATAAGCCGATATGCGCGATACTCGAGTATCTCGAAGGTGGCGATTTATTGGCGCATCTTCATCGTCTTCGAGATTACTCGAGCAACAACAAAAGTTTCCACCCGGGTGTCTCGTTGCCGAGGAGTCAACGACCAAGTTTTTCGGAAAGTACGAAAAAATGTTTCATTATTTCAACCACGCAAGCCTGTTGTTTTTGACCATAGAGTAACATCGATTTTCTCTTCACTGGTAAGGGGGGAGATACATAATATCGATGTTTGCATCTTTGGCACGCAACGAAAATTTAGTTGACCGATTTTTTATTAGCAAATTCAGGCTACAAAAATTTGCTCAAATGTTTTTTGGGATGCTCATTAAGGTTTTACCCCCACTTGTAGCGCAAAAAAAGGCCTTTTTCATGATTTTTTTAAAAGAAAACTACAAAACTTTTTTAATCGATCAATATACCATCTTAAAGAACACATCTTGAAGAACTTTCAGTAATTTTTTTATTGAAAAATATTACATTGTTTAGTGGCAAATGGCCGTCAATGAAATAATGTTTTTATATACACGGTTTGCGGTGACCAACATTGCGGCGAAGTGGATCATCTGAAAAAAATGCGGATGGATTTAGTCAAATATAAGTATAAACTAGTCTTTGATCGAAGGATTTTAAAAAATATTCATTTTTCACAAAATGGCGGACAGTCAAAGTTAATGGTTCGATTTTAACGGAAAAAAACGCCCGTTTTTTGGCTATAAAACGGCCATTTTTTTTCGAAAAGAAAAACGAACGATTAAAGACTACATTTTTATGTATTAAATAAGCCTGCAAAATTTCAAGAAGATCGGTTCATTAGTGTTCGAGTAATCTTGGTCACCGCCTTCAGAAATGCCATTTTGAGAAAAACGCGTTTAAAGTTTCAATTTCAGTTTACACGAAGAAAATATTTTTTTTGTAAACTTACATAGAGTCATCTATTCCGGGCCCATACAGAAGTATGGGCCCGGATACTTATACCTCAAAAAAATGCAATAAAAAAATCTATTTTATCAAAATCGCAATTGGGGGTAACCCCTTAAAAATCTACAGCCTAAACTCGCAGGATAAGAATTCGGACGATGGAAAAACTAAAGAAATAATTTTGAAACAGAATTTTGGTTGCGTTAGAACGATGCAAACTTCACATGCCTTTAGGCGAGGAAAAATGGCCGATTTTCATGATTTTTTTAAGGCTCGATATACATTTGCAACGATAAAAAAATCGATGTCTTTCCTTTTCTCTTCAAACGATAGAATTATTTTATTTTATATTCGACGTGTAAAATATTTTCCCAATGTTTCAAAGCAAAATTCGAAAAACTTCAGACGTTACAGCCCGTCAATGCTGAGAAGCGAGTGCACAGGGGGGCAGACAGAGATGGGCAAGAAGTAATTAAATTAAAAATTACAATTACTACTGTAATTAATAATTGAATTACTTCGTAACAGATTACTTAAGTAATTATTTACCACAAGTACCTAGTGCAATTTAGTTCAAATTCTATGCAAACTTCAAACGCGTTTTTCTCAAAACTGCATTTTCGAAATTGGCCTGCAGGATTATTCAAAAACTGTTAAGCTGATTGAGTTGAAACTCGGTAAAAAATATTGACAATATTGCTACCTTCTACTTGACGAGAATAGTTGTTAAAAAGTTTGAAAAAAAAACTTCTTTTTAAATCCAAATTTTACAGAAATTTTGCACTAAATTTTTATTTTTTTTTGTAAACGCGTGCCACTCTCTTACATTTGGATTTTCTTCATTTCAATTACTGTCAAATAGGAACTATACGTTTTCTAACTGGAACATTTTTTGAATTTTTTAAAAATTTCTGCGCTACAACAACACAAACACTCTGCCACAGCTCCCTCATTCTGATTCAAGAAGGATTAAAAAAAATTGTTTTGTATGCTCAAATATACTGTTAAAGTATACGTACAGTTTGATAAGTGTAGAACAATTATTTCTTACAAGGAAAGGTTGCGAGGTCGATCTCTCCGATTTCGATTAAATTTGGCATGCTTGTAAAATAGGTAAAAAAAGGCGACACGTATTTTTTTATATCTGCGGAACGCGATTTTTAAGGATTGAAACGCACCCTCGAAAATTGGGGTGTTTTTTGTTTTTCGTCGATAACGTTGCAACGGTACGAGATATAAAAAAATTTCCAATTGCAACAATGTTTATTTTTTCGTGTACTAAACGAAAAGCACCCCCATTTTCGAGGGTAAGTTTCACCCCTTAAAAATCGGGTTCTGCAGTTATAAAAAAATACGTGTCGCTTATTTTTAACCATTCTACAAGCATGCCAAATTTCATCCAAATCGGCGAGATCGACCTCGCAACCTTTCCTTGTTAGTTAAAAAAAAATCCCTCAAAATTCCTTAACGTTTTCCCATCTAAAAGTATAGTACACCTTAAACGGCAAGATTTCCTCACCGTTTTTAAGACTTAGGGTATGTTTTGTTACTATTTTTGGCTGTTGCATGGTATTTTATTTTTAATTAATCTTCAAAAATGGCGGAGGTATGGCACGGTCTTCTAAACGGGTTGCGATGGATGTTGTCAGGAGGCACGTAGCTTCGGCGGGATTAATCCGAAAGATACCAACAGAGATATTTCTTTCATTAACACTCGCAGAATATGAACCAAGAAAAAGGGAGAAATGTTGAAAATTGATGAAATGGTACGCCTAGAAACAAAAAGAATGAATTTTTCTGTCAAAAATTGCTATGTTTTGCTATAAAAAAGATTTTTTTTAAATTTTTTCAAATATTTAGCTTCATGTTTTAGACAATGAGGTTAGAATGATTAATACTCCGGGAAAAAATGGACATATATAAACATAGATAATCATGTCTGATCTCGTCATAAATGATCATGAACGAAATTTGTCTCTATATAATCATATATAGTAATATATAGCCATATATGATCACATGTAATCATATATGATTATATATACTCACATACTATTGCATATAACGATATATAACCATGTTCAGTCATACATTGATTTGGATATATACGCATAAATAAGAAATTACGAGAAAACAAATTTTGTTTTTTATAAAAATTATATTGTCATGTGTATCGCAAATTCAATATGCATATACATTAAGCAAAAGATTCTTCGTATAATCTTTCATTAATGTGTTATTATATATGCAATAATATCCATGGTCATATATGTTTTTGTTATTATATACGTTCAAATACGGTTGTTGCGGATAATTACGATTACATATATGATTATATGTGACACCAAAATAGTTTGTACATCATATATAGGTTCATATACATGGTCTCATATACAATTGTATATGATAATACATAGCACATGTTGTATCATATATGAATTCATATATACAATCACATGTTCACATACGAGTTCAGAGTACCAACTTTTGAACATACATATATGGGCATATATGGTCCACACCTAGAAAAAATAAATACTATACATGGTAATATATCTACATATATGATCATTTATGATGTCATGTTAAGGCATATATAATTGTATATAATGTTATATATGAGTATAAATAATTATATATGTTTATATATGTCCATTTTTCCACGGGTCTACATTTCCCTAGAATCGGTTGATTATTTTTTCAGCTATACGTCACGACAGTTTTGAAAATGCAGTTCAGAATACCGTGCCATACCTTCGCCATTTATAACGATCAATAAAAAACAAATATCGTGTAACAGCCAAAATAAGTAACAAAACATATCCCAAGTCTCGAAAGTGGTGAAAAAATCGTTCCTTTTTTTTAATCATGAAAATCACCAATTTTTTACCTCGCCCAAAGGTATTTTTCCCCCTGAAGGAGCCGGAAAAAAACGACTGCTTCATCTGACTACATTAACTTACCGCACGGACAGAAGGCGAATTGAAAATTTTAATTGTATACATATATACCTATTCGCACAGATCAATAAACGGATGTGAAGATGTGTAGATGTGCATATGTAAATACGAAAATTAAATGAATATCGCACGTAATGCAGCCGTCTATACAACGCTGGACAACCAGTCACCAACGGCTGTGACATTTCCGGAATATCCAACGAACAAGCCTCCCATCGATTTCCCTAAAGAAAATGGACAAACGTACGTGAATATCACTGGGGACGATTCGAACGAATCCTCGGATGGATGCAACGATATCGACGGATATCGATTCAATTCTTTCGCATTGGACATCGCACGTGGAATGGAACACCTCGAGACTAGAGGAATAATTCACAGGGACCTTGCGGCTAGAAACATTCTACTCACTGCGGATATGAGCTTGAAGGTACACACTCTGCAAATACGTCTCTGGACACACACATATCAATGCCTCTTTCGATTTATCGATCCCAAAAATATGCAATTGACCACATGATATCAAAGTTCGCATCGTTGGAACACAATGAAAGTTTAGTGGCCCAAACTTTTTTTCGGCGAGTTTGTGCTACGAAAACTACTCAAACGTTTTTTTAGGATTCTTATCCGAAATCTGCTAATCAAATGTGCAGAACACGATTTTCTACGATAAAGTAAATGAGGGAAATAAAAATAAAAAAGAATTTTCATTGCATTCCAACGATGCAAACTTCAACATCGTCAGAGCATAAAATCTGGATATAATTCGGGAATGTAACAGTACTGCAGTTATTGCCAAAAATCTTCATAATTATATACACGATGTCATGAATTCCCATCCGGTAATTCGACAATGTCAAAATTTCATTTGCCAGGAATGTTTTTGCAATGGTAATCTCCATTTCATCTATTTTCATCGATAGGTGATGGAGATGAATGATTATTCATAAATGTGCCTAATTTTGTTCACATCGTTTTGTGCAATAGTAAGGAATGATTTATGGTTGTCACGACAGGCTGAGACTGACACGTCATAGCTTTAATTACCGTGTAGTTTTTTCAATATAAATTTTCGCTAATAATAGACATTTCCGAACTTATCTCGGAAAGATCAACATTGGCATTGAAAAAAATGAAGTGTTATGGAGCGTCGAGCGTTTGACCGATTGATGTTGAGGATACTGATTTTTTAAAGGCAGATATGTCCAATAAAAGTTCAACCTCGAAGTTTCTATTAAAAATTCCACACACTATATCGTTTTCGAGAAATAGCAAATTAAAAAATAAGGCATTAAGGGGTAAGGCCACTGTAGGGGAGTAAAAATAAGTATATTTTGGGATTTTTTTTAGCGGGACAATGGAATAAATGAAGATTCTGAAAAAGGTCCTTTATTGTACATATTATAAACTGTTTAAAGTATTTTTTTCAAAGAAATGCAAAACAAAATGGCAGCTGCACAGCTTTTCGGCACCTGCAATTTTTTATTTACAGTGAATGAATTTTTTTTTCGATTATACGTGTGAATAGCTACAGAAGTACGTAGGATTTTTTTGATATATCGATTTTTGCAAAAACAGCGTGTTTTTTAAATAAAAGTTCAAAAATCTCAAAAAAACATTGTCCGAAAATTGTTTATAAGAAAAACTATGTAATTTATCGAGAAAACCCTACGTACTTCTATGCAGAATGTAATTGTGAATATTCAGTTAAAATTTCAAGTCAATCAGTCAAGATTTGTTCGAGTTATGAGTCTTGACTTTAAAAATGCCGGCCGACTCGAAAAATGTAGTTTCGAGAAAAACGCGTTTAACGTTTTCGGTACGAATTGCATCGGACTGAGAGGGGCTGCGCCAAAATTCAGAATAGAAGTATTTAGACATTTTTTCCACCTTAATCCTTTGCGTATGTCATTTTTAAGATATTAAGGCAAATTTTCTAAATTTGAGAAAAAAAAACTAGATTGGCTTATGATAAGCCAATCTACATTTTTTTTCTCAAATTCAGAAAATTTGAGGGGCTAGAAGCTATTCGTCTATCTATTTGACGTCGTTTGGCAAAGTTTCGACGGGATCTGGAGAGCCGTTTCAGAGATTTTTGGGAATCTATAATTGTTCTACCATACCGACCGCGATGAGGTGTCATTCCGTCTTAAGGTCATGTATCACACGCTGCGAAATTTCGACGCAATCGCGACGGTATTGCAGAACTCGTAGTTTTCGGCTACGAACCGCTGCGAACTACCGCTAGATGTCGCAGCAACCGTCCGCTACTCACACTCCGTGAAGAATCGTGGCCCAATAGGCGACGGTTGCTGCAAGCTCGTGTGTGATGCGTGTGAATGTGCGCACATTAGCCATGCGCGATCGCCGCCAGTGGGAAAACTGATGCACTAGATTTTCAGGATTGCCGATAAGATTTTGAGCTTCGTTGGTACAATTTTGCTAGGGTTATGTAAAAAAAAACTCTAAAATCCAATTTCTCCGTCATGTTTCCATGCATTCGTTGAAACAACGTTCAAAATGTGTTTTTTTTCACCGTCGAGAGCCTAACGGTCTTGAACTGTGCATTAATTCAATGAATTAGTTAGCAATTTTCAATTCATCCTACGGTAACTACAATTTGTGAAGTTTTCTTCAATATTTGGAAAAATGTCGAACGTCAGATTCTTTCTGCCACAATATCGCATGTACACAATAAATTTCATGTCAATTTATTGCATCGCTTGGTCGAAATTAGGGTTAAAAATTTCGAAGCGGTCGGAGCGTGTGATTCATGGCCTGAAGGGCACGTGCAACGTCAACATAACCTCGCAATATTTCGAACCACATTTTCCCATAGATGAGTGAGTTTTTTAAGGAAAAACAAAACACCAGGCTCTGGAGAATTCCCGGATGCAGAGCTTGACGACTTTCGTTTGCTCTAAATATTATGAAACTCGGAGGAAGCTCTGTTAAAAAAATTCAGTTGTCTCTCTTCCACTTATATGTCACGTGGTACATCTTCGCCTTCGCCTTAAGCACTGTTGGTAATGAAACGTCAATTTTGCCGCAATCCACATCACTTGCTCACATTCAATGCGTTCTCTGACGATAAAATTCCAGTTAAAGTTGCCATTTTTCGCAATGGTCCGTCTTAAGTTTTCTAGATTTTAATATTTTTCTTTCCGATAATTAGGAGTGAGACAGGGCAAACTTTGTACTTGAATTTTTATAGAACATATCTACATATACAAAAAATTAGTCTCCGGTACCATTAAGGGCGGAGATACCCACAGGCTGGAAAAAATGGCTGATTTTCATGATTTTTTTGTTAAATAGAGATTTCTTCACCATTTTTGAGATCTTAAAAAATGGCGAAAGTATGGCACAGTTTTCTAAACGGGTTGCGGCGGATGTTGTCAGACGGCGTGACACGTAGCGTCCGTGGGATTAATCTGAAAAAAAAACAACGAAAATTTTTCTTTCATTAACACTCATACGCAGAATATGAAGCGAGAAAAAGTGAGAAATGTTGAAAATCGATTAAGTGGTTCGCTTTGAAACAAAAAGATTGAACTTTCCGAAAAAAATGGCGGATAATGTTCCGAATCCCCGTCCCCCCGATCGAGCTGAAATTTTGCACAAACCTTCCTTTTATTATTTCGAAACAACCCCTTGAAGAGATTTCTGGCGACTCCCAATAGTTTTCAAGATGTTGAATTTTTAAATTTTTTATATCTATAGGAGGTCTCCGTTCATACTTCATACTCCGTTTTGTCCAAACAAACGCAAAACCTATTGCGCATCATTAAAATCCCTGTAGGGGTTGTCTTAAAATACTAAAAGGAAGGTTTGTGCAAAATTTCAGATCGATCGGCGGGGGGAGGGGGGGGGGAACATTACCCAAAATGGCTACATTTTGCAATAGACAAACACTTCAATTTGATTTTCAAAAACATTTAGGGTCATGTTTCGGACAATAATGTTAGAAAGAGCTACGTCACAGTTGACCCGACGACAAAATATCCGAGGACAAAATATCCGAAAGACAAAATATTCTCATGACAAAACATCCGCGAGACAAAATCCTAAATCTCGTCCACCACATCAACGGGGTCGCGCGCAAAACACCTTTGTGGGGTGTGTGAGATAGTGGGGTGGGGGCATAATACGAATTTCTTCATTGCACCCAAACAAACAAACCAAAACAAACAAACAAACAAACAAACCCAAACAAACAAACTAAAATAAACAAACCCAAACATATCCGTCACATATTAATAATTTTCCTCCTTTTTGTGATGGAATAAATTTCAACGGCATGACTGTAAACTTGACATGGAGTAAATTTCAACGGCGCGACTGTACGCTTTACAAGGGTGGGGTGAAAAGTTTCCGGCCTGACCAAGAAAAACGATATTTAAAAATTTTTTTTTTGCTTTATTTTTCAACATAATCTCCATCAACACTGATACATTTCTCATAACTCTCGCATCCCAAAAAACAGTAGCCATAACCTTATTCGCCGATAAAATTGTTTTTGCCTTCTTTGGGGTTGGTTCCCCTTTCCCAACCCACTGTTTTGACTGTTCTTTACTTTCAGGAGTGTAGTGGTGGACTTGCACACAGCTTTTCGATGTTCAAATGGTTGTGCAAAATATTTCGCACACGTTCAGCTGACATCCTACAGGTCTCAGTTATCTCATGCACTTTAAACCTGCGGTCTTCCAACACTATTTTATGGATATTTTCAATAATCTCTGACGTTGTGACTTCAACGGGCCGTCCTGAGCGAAGCTCGTCAGAGGTGCTCACACGACCAATTTTAAATTCAGAAACCCACTGATTAATAGTTGAATATGATGGGGAGGAGTCTCCCAGTGCTGAATCCATCTCTTCTTTTATTTGTTTTGGTGTAAAACCTTTCAAATGGAAGTATTTGATGACAGCACGTTTTTCCAATTTTTCCATTTTTACGAAAACAACGGAAGCGTCTCGCGCAATGTGCTCTCAAACGCAAACTAACGTAGCGATTGGACTGAAACTGTACATACAAGCTCGGTAGGAATGGTACTGTAGGACGCCGCGCCAAAACTAGACCTAGTGGCACCATCTCTTGGTCAGGCCGGAAACTTTTCACCCCACCCTCGTAAACTGTATATAATATCGGCAGATATTTTGTCTTGCGGATATTTTGGCATGAGGATAAAACACCTTTGTGGGGTGTGTGAGATAGTGGGGTGGGGGGGCATAATACGAATTTCTTCATTGAACCCAAACAAACAAACCAAAACAAAACAAACAAACATACCCGTCACATATTAATAATTGTCCTTCTTTTTACGATGGAACAAATTTCAACGGTATGACTGTGCACTTGACATGGAATAAATTTCAACGGCATGACTGTACACTTGACATGGAATAAATTTCAACGGCATGGCTGTACACTTTAAACTGTATATAATATCGGCAGATATTTTGTCTTTCGGATATTTTATCGCGGATATTTTGTCAAGGATATTTGTCGTCGGGTCAAAACGCGTGTTACCGTTAGAAAGATTTATACCAAATTTCATCAGAATCGGTCGATTAGTTTTTTTTTAGCTACGTGCCACGCCAATTTTGAAAAAGCGGTTTAGAAGACCGCGCCATACCTCCCCCATTTTTAAAGATAAATATAAGAAAACTTCCATGTAACGAGCAAAAGTAATAATAAAATATACCCTAAGTCTCAAAAATAACGGAGAAATCTTTAAAAAGAATCCTTTAAAAAGAAAATCACGAAAATCAACAATTTTTTTCCTCGTCCAAACGTATCTCCCAATCGATCCTCAATCGGTAAGCCGCTCGACCCTTAATTACGATCGCTGGCGTTCGCTGCTACAACGAAATAACGCGATGCCAAAATAATCGCGTCGTACTTATTGTCTGTTCGTGCAGATATCGGATTTTGGTCTTTCGCGTAACGACGGCGTCTATGTAATTGGTAATGGCGAGGGTGGCGTGCGACGGCTTCCGGTACGTTGGATGGCACCGGAAGCTCTTCGCGATCGGGCTTTCACGTCAAAGAGCGATGTTTGGTCCTTCGCCGTTGTGTTATGGGAAATTGGTTCCCTCGGGGCATTCCCATATTCCGAAATACAGGACGATCATTTGTTGCGTCACGTTCTGCGTGACGAGGGTCGTCTCGAGAGGCCGAGTAACGTAACTTCCGAAATTTACGATCTGATGCGGTCGTGTTGGTCATCGAGGCCGGAAAACCGTCCGACCTTTTGCCAACTCACGAAGCGACTCTTGACTCTCGACGAACCACACACATTTTTCACAGCCACGAGCAATCCGTGCTACTCGCTACAATCGGCTGAAATTCCAAACGAGACGGATTCGACGAATAATTAAAACATTAATACCCTCGACGATCCTTATTCGCGCCTTTGAAAAACGCCTATATTTGATGACAAAATAATAAGGTCCTTTGAAATAGAACCAACTCAATGTATCGTCGTCGCAGGGAGGACGAATTATTTTTAAGACATACTGACTTTTTTTTAAACCCAGGCCCATTGAAACTTGAACTTTCCAGTTTACGCAAGTTTCACTGCATCGTTTTCGAGAACAGAACAAAATGGAATCCAGACAACTTGACACAGTTTCTGATGGAAAATCGTGAATTGATCTGGATTTTTTTAATTTTAGAATTTTTGAGTCAATGTAGGGCCACAGTGGGAACAGTGGGTACACTGAACCTTTTCTGTTTCTCAGAAGTGGATATGTATATATGTGCGTCTTTTTCACATTAGAACCGCCCTCGGATGCCAATAGGTTTGAACCTGTCTGTGAGTCGCTCCCGCGCAATTCAGGTGTGAGAGGTGATTTTATATTATTCTTGGTGTCAAAAGTTAAAAAACCAGCTGAGTTTGTATGTTTTTTGCTTCTTTACCTATCGCAGCTATGTTCGAAGTCATTGTTCTCCCGCAATATACAGCTATATTGCGGTATTTGAGCATTGTGTTTGTTAACCTAACAATAATAGAAACTTGTCAGTACCCGCTTTAGAAAAAAAGAGAGGGTCGGTACACAGTGGCTCAATTTTTCGAGGTACACAGAGGTAAGTCGTAATATGAATATTTTCGCGATGTGATTTAGATATGTACCGGCCAGCCCCCTGTCACCATCAGTCATACATGGCTCGCGTAATGTCCGTCGTTTTTATTTTCAGTCGCTGTCACCTGTGGCGCTAGTAGTCACCTGCTTGATAACTATACCAGGTGTGTAAGTATGAAACCGGAATTTGCCCATAGGTGGCGCTAGATGTCGATGCAGTTACCGACACATCACGTCAGCGGTGTCTTGTTATTGTATTGATATCCGACAAAGATTTCCAACTCACAATAACACGAGTTTCATTCAGTAGCATTAGTTTATTAGAGATAAACATGTCGAGTTTTGTGCCAACAAATTACGATTTGCGGACAGCACTACTTTTCTGTTTTCATCTGAAGAAAACCGCAGCCGAATCGCATCGAATGCTTGTGGAGGCGTTTGGTGAGCATGCTCTCGGTAAAACACAGTGTTTCGAGTGGTTCAAACGGTTCAAAAGTGGCGATTTTGACGTGAGGAACGAAGAACGTGGAAGACCACCGAAAAAGTTTGAAGACGCTGACCTGCAAGTCTTGTTGGACTAAGACGACGCTCAAACACAACAACAACTGGCGGATCAGTTAAAGGTGACCCGAGAAGCCATCTCCAGTTATTTGTATCATATCATTACAATAAACGTGTTTTTTCTGTACAAAAATTCCGGTTTCATACTTACACACCTGGTATATATGCCCTATACCCTGTGAACCAGCCGAACTCACCAAACAACGGAGGAAATGTTTATTATAATCATTATTATAATATGATTATTTTAATCATTAAAAATTATGTAACTAGAGATGTATTTGTTTTTTGGCAGTTAGAGACCGGGAAGTAAGTGTATGCGTGGGTGTCCGTTTTTTAACAAGCATGAAAATTTAAAGAATTACATCGATATATATAAATATGAGGAAAAATATATTTATTTCCCTTGAGTAATTTTTAAATTATTAATTGCCGCTCAGCGTCGTTTGATAATTATAACCTGCACACAATACAGAACGTATGTCATGGTAAACAAAAATACACTTCACCGATCGCGGATTGATTTTTTAACATTTAAAATGTTCTGACAATTTTATTTTACTCACAAGCCACGAGTCACAACACAACCGTAAAACGCGTAAAACTTCAAATGCTCCGAAAATGTTATTATTATATCAAGCATGGAACGCGCATGCGTAAAAGAAACCGAGCAGATGACTACTAGCGCCACGAAATGGACTGTAGCGCAATCAAACATCGCGGACAACACGCGAGTCATTTATTGCCATAAATAGTACCCAGTGTCAGGGGGCTGGTACCGGCACTACCTCATTAGGTAGGTATTAATTGTTGATTAATATTCAATAAATGATTGTGATTGATCTCGTAATATACTGTCTTTTTTTATTAATTTTTCAATAGTTTACTGTACAATACTCCTCGTTATACAGAGAAAAGCACTCCATTACCTACAAGTGTACAGTGGATCAGGGTAATTTTCTTCAAATTTTGCTTGATTTTGAAATTTTGTTTGACTGTGAAATTAGGCATGTTTCACTGTGTATACCCCCAAGTACACAGTGGATGAAATCCCATTTTTTAAAAATGGTTATCATCTCAATATCTATTGGGTTAGGCCGTTCAGTGTCTTTTAATAAAATGAAGCCATTGAACAGACCTCACGCTTAGTCAAGGTTTCATTGAGTTGTGTGAACGGTTATGCAGCTATAGGCCTCTGAAAAAAATGAGCCACTGATTCCACTCTGACTCTACTGATTTGACGTTTAGGAACTTTTTAAGCATATTTGAAATTACATGTCGCATGATCAAACCATTGAAATATTGATTTTTCTTCTCGAGGAAGCAGAGCTCTCTCTATGCGAAGGAAAAATTTAATTTTGTCGATGTCTTCAATATGGATTCAATTGAAATGTAAATAGTTGTTCTCGAGTCACAGTCGTTCCGATTTTTACAGACCCAAAGAAAATCATTTTCAAGGCGTACTGATTTTTTTTTAAACGCAGGCTCATTGAAACTTTATCTTCCAAGTGTTCGCAAGTTCCAATGCATCGTTTTCGAGAAAAGAGCGAAATTAAAGCTGTACAACTCGACACAGTTTCCGCTGAGGAATCGTGAATTGATCCGGAATGTCAAGAACTACAGAATTCTTTTCTAAATGTCATCTTTCACCGTTTTGGATCCTTCTAACCCGGGTAAAATTACACATGAGACATTTCAACTACTAAAATCTCGATTTTATTTTTCGATAAAGCTTTCTCCATGTGGGGGAAAAAAATCCTCTTTAGCAAAGCCTAAAGGGGTTGCTTAAATGGCTACCGTGAGGACCCGAAAATCAGGGTTATTTAAAAAAATTAATTAAGACGATTGAAAATTCGTTTGGACATTTATTTGTACGTACATTAACAACGTTGTTTACCAAATTTCATTTAAAAAGTACTAATAATTACAGTAGCTATAAACAATCTCGTGAAAAACCTTTGAAAGTGAGGTGGTCAACGGTGTCCTTGATTTTGGCCACTCGGTTGATCTGAAACGAAAAATATATTTTTCTCTCAGAATAGATAATACGGCTAAATAGGCGAAATAGATAACAATAAAAAACGGCTCGACCGAGCTTTTATCTACGTTATGATGTTTAATTCTCAAAAAAAATGTTGTATTTGTATTTTCAATTTTGCCCAAAAATTCCATCATTATTGTTAATAACTAATGAAAAAAAAATGTTAAGAAGAAAAAGGTCGGTCAACACTAAACTACAATTACACTGATTGAGTGTACCGAATTTCAAGTCAATCTGTTCATTAGATGTCGAGAAATCGTGTACACCGTTTTGCAACAAAGTTTCGCAAAAAAGCGTGTTTAAATTTTCATCAGTACCGTGAAACTACACGACTATGGTCCAGATTTGTCAGGTTTTAAATTTGTGTTTCTCCCACTTAATAATGGATTTGTATATTTAATACCTCGCTTTTAAATATTTACCTCGGATTTTTATATTTACTAGTCGCAGCCAATGCGATTTCGTTTGAAGAGGTAGCTGGACTATAGTTGAGGCCCTGCACTATAATTGTGTAGTTTTACGGTAGAACTATAGTTGTTGTAACAAGTTTACCTTCAATGACCGATTCCTGCGCCATACGTTGGGTCTTCCTCTTCATTTCCAGTTGCCTCAAGTGACGAACGCGTGTTCGTCATTCCCTCAGTAGCCTGACCCCTCAAATATAAGATGTCTCAAAATAACCTGACATTTCAATTTATTAAGGCCTTAGGCCACAGTAACGGGTATAAAATCATGTGCAAATATAACATTTTGTTTCGTATGAAAAAGTGATTCACTCATAAAATTAATTACACATCTATTTAGCATGAATATTAAACTGTTCGAAAATACATATATTTCTTTTTTTGATGTACAAAATGGCCGATTACTCGAAACTTCTCGAAACAGCTTTTTTCCAATTGGCGTGACAAATGACTTCAACAATTTTCACTCGATTTACTTCAAATTTAAAAGTTATGTTCCTAATTGCATTTCGCAGAGAAGTACGTACGAAATTTCTGATTAATCGAAAACTTTTCATTTCATGAGTAGTTTATTCGCAGTTACAACGAAATTTTTCACTGAAAATTCATTTCTTAAGTCCAAATACCTACAACTTTTGAATAAAACAATATTTTTTGAATTCCGTACGTACTTCTCTAGGTATTCTAATGTAGATTGACGAGAATTTTTGTTTGGGTTTGTAGTTTAAAAATTGTGGATGCTAAATGTCACGCTGCGGAGCGCCTAAAAAAAGATAACAAAAGAAAATGTTGGTACTCGGCCATTTTGTGCATCGAAAAAAAAAATTCCAACTGCCTGATATTCATACTAAATCGATCTGTAATTAATTTTATGAGTGAATCACTTTTTCATACGAAAAAAAATTGTAAAATTCGCACATGATTTTATACCCGCTACTGTGGCCTAAGGCCTTAAGAAAACGCATTATCTATTTGGAAAGTACGAATATTTTTATTTCAATATTAGGTGCCGTCCATATATTACGTAATCGATTTTTGCTGATTTTTACCCCACTCCCCTGAAATCATGCTATCCTTCCTATCGTCATAATCCAACCACCAGACCCCCCCCCCCCCCATTTAAAAATGACGTAATATATGGACGGCCCATAAGGTACAAACATGGAGGTTATGTGTGGAACACAATATCCGATAACTGGCCGCCTCGTCGCTGCTTGCAAGCGTTCACTCTATTGACGGAATGTTCAATAACATTTTGGCACAATTGCGGACTAATTTCATCAACGGTGCGTCCAATTGCTTCCTTGAGCTCCAGAATGATCTGTGGATCATTGGCCTACACTTTTCCTTTCAGAAAACCCCAAAGCCAGAAGTCCAATGGCGTCAAATCGCACGATCTTGGTGGCCAATTCACATCGCCACGACGCGAGATAACAGCGACCATGAAACTTCGTCTGCAACAACTATGCACCAACAATCCAGCAACTAACAATTTCTACGCTTTCCCCAATCGTGTAATTCTCCATGACCAAACCTCAATACTCCCTGATGCCAGTTACCAAAGATTACTACTCCATGTTCGCCACAAAAAAAATGGCGGGAATTTTAAAATGTCCGGTCATTTCGAGACACCCTTTACAAATTGAGCCACGAGCACCCGCACTCTCAAACATCCCTCGACCTGCAGTCCTTCCATTGTTGACCTCCCCAAACAACTCGAGCCGCGCGCGTAAATTCGCACGACCCTTTCTTCCCCGACCTCAAATCGTCCAAAACTCCCAAAAGTGTTCAACCTCACTGTAAATTCAAGAAGACAAAAAACATGCCCCAGATCCACAAAGTTTCGCCCAAGAGTAGGTACATAACTAGAAAATGCAGTAGGCGTTTTTTGTTTGGTACGTCCGTGGGACAGCATCCTCGGGGGATTATGGATTACCGAGTGGGGCGCGTGTAAGGGCCGGACATGCGCGTTGCCGTGGGCTCGGACGCGTTAAGGGTTGATGTATCGTGCAGGGGTATATTATCCGCGCGCACCCGCTCGTACGCCGGTTCCCACCGCTCGATGGCGCTTTTCCCCACGTCCTCCGCCAATATACCCCCAAAAATCTCCAGGAGTTTTCGTCTCTCTCTCTCTCTCTTGCTCGCACGAGAATGCTTATACCTGTGTGTGTGCGCGTCTCCGGGGGATGGTTCGCGCGGAGGCAACCCGCGTTAGACGAGTATCGGAAGCCTTTTCCCAGTTGTAGCGCCGACCACGGCACGAAGTTGCGTAGTTTAAAGGCACACACTGTATAAAATAGACGCACGTTTGTATTAAATTTACGTAGTAAAACAAGAAAAAGAACGAAAGAAAAAAAACGACAAAAAAAACGCATCAAATAAATAAACAAATAAACAAAACAAAAAAAAAACGAAAAAATAACCAAGACAATTGCATTAACGTATAATAGCATCACATTTCCCGATACTCATCGATATAAGCATATCCATTGAAGAAAACGCGACGAAAAAGAGAAAAAAAGGTAAAAGGCATAAAAGCAACAAAAAAAAGAAAAGAAAACGAGGGAAAACAAGAGATAAAAGACGAAAAAATGCCGCGCCAACAAGCTGACTGGAGAAAGATCATATACGTATATATTTTACAATTATTTTCATGTAAGTTGAATTCGATTTATTCGTGTCTGTGTTGTTGCATTTTGTTTGTTTGTCGGTGTTTGATGTCGGTAGATTATTGTGAATGAAATCGCGTTGATCGCACGGATGAGTGAGTCTGGGTTTATAGTGTTCGAGTGGATTTAATGGGAGCCTATAGCTACTGCCGAGACTCAGGACCGAGCCCCTGCACAAACTCACGTATATACCACATGTGTACATATGTGTATTTACGTGCACCTAAATATGCAGCGAATCTTTCGTATACGTGCACACACACATACACACACGGATGCCCACAGTCGTAGACACTCATACATACAAATCGAGGCGTACGTGATCACTGAACATGCACTTCCTTGGCACATACTTTGCGGAGGTTTGTGGCTCGTCGTTTCATGCTTATTCCAGAAATCGTTAAACCAGAGTAACGAGCTCCGTTAAGATATTCCTTTCACGAACACGAATGCTCTACGATTAATTGATTTTCGTCTATAATCAAGCAAAAATACATTTCAGTGGACTGGTAAAATTTCAAGACAAGTCACCGAACTTTTAACGAACAATTACGACTACAAAAATCGTCTCATTTATTCGGCGCTTTATAGAGATGGCCATATTGCTATCTAGGAATTTGTAAACTTAGTAATTTTAGATGCCTGAGATAAACTGCTCACGCGTGTAAAAAAATCTAAAGATTCCGCAACGACAATAAAAACAGGTCACCGAATGGTCAAAGAAAATATTAATTATAAAACTCGGAAAAATGTGACTAGCGGAAGAATTTTCGGTAAATATTTACAAGTGGGGCTCCAGCCCTAATCGGCTCCAAAAATGTTTTCACGTAATCGGGGCTATTTTGCAGTATGAAAATATGTTTTTTTATGATGGGGGAGGGGTATTTTATTAGGAAAAAAAATATATTTCCGGAAAATATTCGATTTTTGACATACGTTTTCTGTATGCTTACTCTAATTTGTTTGGGTTTGTTTGGGTCAAACCCATGTCATTTGACCCACTTGATGTCACCAAACCCGTTTCCTCCATACCTTTAAAAAAGTTTAAAAAAAGCGTTTGGGGGTTGAAATAAGGATTGACATTGTCTTCCCCCGACTTATTATAAACAAAGTGCCCTGAAATACATCGACTCGGTACAAAATTTCTAAACCCCTTTTCTAGCTGGAGCCCCACTTGTAAATATTTGCCGAATTTTCGTAAACGAGACGTTTCAGAAAAAATGTCTGAATCTAAACATTCCAGTTTATCGTTGGGTATAATAATTGATTGTGGTTAAGTTTTATCAAGCGCCATTGTAATTTACCAATGATTTTGAAATGCCCTCCTTATGCCCCCACAAAATACGGCCCTCCGCGAAAGAGGTACCTTAAGAAAAATATTTATGATAAAACTTGGAAAAATGTGACTAGCGGAAAAATTTTCGCAGTCGGGACGTTTCAGAGAACATGTAAAAATGTCTAAATCTACTAAATTTGCGCGAAATTGTTTATTCCAGTTTATCGTTGGGTATAATAATTGATTGTGATTAAGTTTTATCAAGCGCCATTGTAGTTTACCAATGATTCTGAAATGTTCTCCTTATGCCCCCACAAAATACGGCCCTCCGCGAAAAAAATACCTCAAAGAAAATATTAATGATAACACTTGGAAAAATGTGACTAGCAGAAGAATTTTCGTAGCCGCGACTTTTCAAAAAAATGTCTATATCTATTAAATTTGCGGGACATTTTTTATTCCTGTTTATCGTTGGGTATAATAATTGATTGTGACTTAGTTTTATCAAGCACCACTCTGTAATTCACCAATGATTCGGAAGGGCCCTCCTAATGCCCCCACAAAATACGGCTCTCCGCAAAAAGAATACCTTAAAATCAACAAAAGACTGAGAATTCCATTTAAAAAATAAGCAGCCTTGGTCAAAATGATTAACCACCCCAATTACAAAACCGAACGATTGTGAAATATTTCCACGGTAGTAAAAATCGTATTGAAAATTCGATAGGAAAAGAATCGATATTTCGGATTATTTTGTAGGTCCTATCGTGACTGAAATGACTGTAGCGACAATTTTTTGGCTGACGAACAATTACGAGCGCTTAATTCTTTCGATCCGGGCTGGTTCTTTGCTCTGAAACGAATGGAAGAAGATCGAGAACTCGGTGATATGTGGAGCAGGATGAAACGATGGACTGCGTGGTGCTCTAATGTCCCAGAAACACATTGACACAGTTTTCGTCAAAAACTTGGGCAAAAGTAAAGTCGATTGATGTTACGATTTTTTTTTAATACACATATTCCGTTCTATACATTCGTCACTTAAGGCCTTAGGCCACTCGCGAGGCCGAAAAAATAGGCTTTTTGGGGATTTTTTTCAGAAAAACTACAAAATAAATCGAGATTACAAAAAAGGGTGTTTATCATACATATCAGAGACCGTATACAATAATTTTTTTGAAGCGATTCATTTCAAAATGGCGGCTGTCCAGCGTTTATCTCAAAACTGCATTTTTCAAGTTGGCCGGAAACATAACTCAGACAATTTTTAACCGATCAATTTGAATTTTTTTTTATATTGCATAGTTCATTTGTTATTTTCACTTTCCAAAAATTTGCCGAAAAAATCGTCATATAATTGTTAATAACAAATGAACTATGCAATATAAAAATAAAATCCTACGTACTTCCATAGACAATGTATTTTTCAAGATATATTCAACATTTCAAGTTAATCGGTTGAAAATTGTCTGAGTTATGTTTCCGGCCAACTTGAAAAATGCAGTTTTGAGATAAACGCTGCGCAGCCGCCATTTTGAAATTAATCGCTTAAAAAAAATTATGGTATACAGTCATCGATATGTACGATAAACACCCTTTTTTTGAATCTCGATTTATTTTGTAGTTTTTTTTTAATCCCCAAAAAGCCTATTTTTTCGGTCTCTAGAGTGGCCTAACCCCTTAAGAAGCCGAAAGTGATTATTGTTGGTGGAATAATTTTAATCGTTGCTTTTTTTCATTGTTTGTTGTCCCTCTCGTATTTTGAGAAAATTACAATTTATTTACCGTCCCTTTATATTATTCACGTAGTCCTCGGCTCGGGGTGTCCCGTTGAATTTGTCAGAGAATTCAGGTCATCAGAAGTGGCGAGCCCAGGTATTTCATTTTTCGAGAATGTATTTTTGTTTATTTGTGGATTTCGATAGCAATCTGCGATCGGAGCCGGCAGATAGGAATGTACGTTCAGGATTAATTTTTTTTTCGGTCGTTGTTAGCCCGGAAAAGCAAGGGGATGTAATTTAAGTTGGAGTCACCGATAATATTTCTGTTCATGGTGCGGAAGGACACGCGCTACCTGATCGATAGAGTTACGCCTCCCACAGCAACAGGGTATATACCGCGCATGAGATTTACGTGGGTGTATGTATATATACGTACGAACTATTTGTGTCCGTGTGTGTATGGGTAGACGCAAGTAAGTCTAGGCTCGTCTCCTCACCCTAGATGTATCGAAGATCCGGGATATTGGCATGTCACGGACCAAATTCATTTATTATCGATCGAAACTCCCGCCACGGAATTTAATTTATTAACAAAACGTCCGGAAAACTTGGCCTCTATGTTGATCTCGATTATTTGAAGAACTACCTATAATTGTCCGGTTGCGACAGATTGTTTCGGATTAATTGACTCGTCATATATTAATTGAGGGCTTAGGCTACCGTGGCCATTAAAAAATCAGGGTTATCGAGAAAAATTAATTTTTAAGGAATAATTGAGATGATTGAAAAATCCTTTGGACATTTATTTGTATGTACATTAACAAAGTTGTGTACAGCATTTCATTTAAAAATATTGATCATTAAAGAAGTTATATACAATCTCGTGAAGGACCTTTAAACGCGAGGGGCTCAACGGCGTACTTGATTTTGGCCAACCGGTTGATCTGAATGAAAACAAAAACGAGTTCTTTCTTAAGGGGCTATATCAGTGTGAACGCTGAAAATTTGGGTGATTTTCGGGAATTTTTTGGAAGAAAAGTACCCAATTAATTGTTTCGAAAAATTAAGAATATATTTGGCTATATTTCACCTATATTACATAATTTTTTCATAGAAAAATATTGAGATCCAAGCGACTAATGCGCTGCCTTCGGAGGCGCCAAAAAAAAGTTCCTCCACTGCTGACATGATTTCGGCCGATTGAGTTGCTGAAACCAAAAAAGGAAAAAATGTAGTTAAACTGGAAGGTATTTCCTGTACAATGAGGTAGAATTTTCGAAAAATATAAAAATCTAACAAAATGGCGTAGTTATGAAAAAAAGTCTGTTTTCTTGCCTATAAAATGGTGGTTTTTTTCAATGCCAAATCGTCAATTTTCATCCAATCAAAAATATCCTACGTCATTGTAGAGTAAAGATGTTCAAGAGTACTCAGTTCAAATTTCAAGTCAATCGGATAATTGCTCTTTGCGTTACAATGTCAGCAAATTTGAAAAATCTTATTTCGAGAAAAACGCGTTTAAAGATTGAACTATCGATTTTTGCAAGATAAAATGATATTGATATAAATTCTATAAATGATAATGATATTCTTGAAAGCATAAACTGTCGAAAGGGGCAAAAGAACGATTTTTTAAAAGTGTCACACTGCTATAGCCCCTTAACGGGTTACACCTAGTTCGTGGCCGAAAAAAGAGGTGTTTTCGTGATTTTTTTTTGGGAAGTGGGTGCAGGATTTAACTTTTTTGTTCATAGTAAAGGGTATCATTTCAAGTATCTTTGACAATTTTTTTATTGGGAAATATTTATAAACGTCGGTGATACAGTCGATTGCACAAACCGCTGTGCAAAAACGGTCCTTCGCGGTGACCACTCCTGCTCGGGAACAAATAAACTGAAATCAAAAAACCAAATGAATTTAGTTTTTGTACCGTATTATCAAGTCTTTAAATGAAGGATTCAATTAAATAATGATTTTTGAAAAAAATGGTCGCCGATTAAAACTGATCGTCGAAATTTCGGTGAAAAAAAACACTCTATTTTCCTTAATATAAAAAAGTATTCATTGAAAAAAATCCTTCGATTGAGGACTGCCTTTTGATGTACGAAAAATGTCTGCGAAATTTGAAGCAGATCGGTTTACTTGTTTTTGAGATATTTTGGTCGACGATTCTGAAAAAGTAATTCCGAGAAAAACGCGTTTAATGTTTTACTTCAGGTATATACGTAGATAAAATGTAATTTATTATCTCTAAATGGAATAATCGATGCCCAGACAGCAAACCTTCTGCGGAGGTTCCAGCCTCCTAAATTCCAATTTGGTGCTGCCAACTAGGTGTAACCCCTTAAAATAGATAATATTGGCTAAGACTTGACTGAGGTTGTTTTGTTATCGTGTTTCAATCATAAACAACAAAAAATTTGATTTTTTCGCCTTTTCGAGGAAAAATGACATAATTATTGTTAGTAACTAATGGAAAAAAAAGTCAAGAAGCAAAACATCGGTCACTACTAAACTACGATTACACTGAATAAGTGTACCAAATTTCAAGTAAATCTGTCAATTAGATATCAAGAAATCCGGTACTTTGTCTTTTGAAAGAAAAAAAAGAGAAAAATGCGTTTAATACATTGGACCTGCCTCCTCAATTAGAGTTGCCTCAAGCGACGAACGAATGACTGTCATTTCCGCAGTAGCCTAACCCCTTAATTGACTCGTCATATATTAAGGGTCCTACGAAAATGTCGAGGGGTAAAAAACGTGGAGTCATTCGTTAGGACAAAAAGCATTGAAACAGCGAATCTAGTGTGACATTTCGATTTATTTTTCTTCTGCGATTTTTTGAAATGTGCGAAAGGTTGTTGTTGTTGCCCTTCGGCATCTCAGAGCTGTGAGATCGTGATATAAATAGCGGAATGTATAAATAATGCAGCGGCGACTCAAGTATGGTAGAATTATCGGAAAGTTGTGCAACGTTGCACGTGCCGGTGAAATAAGATTCAGAGACTATTTTTGTTTCACGCGATAAGTATTCGAGCTTTCACTTTGAAATTAGAAGAAAATTAAATGAAGTTGAAGCTAAATTGAATAAAATAAATTTAGATCTAAATTAAATTCAATTATCCTAAAGCTAAATTAAATTGAATAAAAGCAAAATATAAATAAATTGACGCTAAGTTAAAACGAATTAAATTAAAGCTATGTTGAATTAAATTAAATGAAGCTAAAGCGCCACTTTCAACGAGACCGCAAAATATTTTGGCATGACTGAACTTCGTTGGCTTCAATTTCAAAAGCTCTGGGGCATGCGGAACATTTGGGCGGATCCGCCAAAATCGCAGTTCCATGCTTAAATCGGAAAGAACAAAAAGTATTTTAAAGTCATTCATATTCTAAGATACATCATGTTTCAGATCAGCTGTTTTTTTCTTCTTGTTATTGAATGGCAGATGCGACATACGCGGAACACGTAGTGCAGCTTATTGCGCCGAGTTACGTCAAATATAACGACTCAGCGACCCTTATTTGCAACCACAATGTGGCACCCGATGATCTTCACAAGATCGAATTTCTGAAGGACGACAAGAAGATTCTGCAATACGTAAGGGGCCGGACGCAGCCGCTGCAGAAAACGCCCTTTCATGGGTTGGACTTTGAGGTATATGAATAAGTATACACACACACATATGTGCACATATATATATATATATATATATATATATATATATATATATATATATATACATGTGTGTGTATGATGGAAGTATCATCGATTTCGCGCAGTCAAGCTGAACAGTATACTTTAATCACCTAGCTCATGCCTCTTCGTAAGAGCGGATGCTAAGCTATTGGAAAGAAAAGCAATCGATTGTAAAATAGAAACGCAAAGGTTCTTCGCATCCAATGAAACATTCAGTGGTGAATATCGATTTTGAGTCCATAAAACGTTATTTGTAATTCATTCACGATTATTAATACTTACTTACATGTACACAAAAAAATATGAACCAGAAATCAAACACAAAATGCAAAAAACTTGGGTACTTTCTCGTCGTTCCTACTTCGTTATATGGGATCAAGCTGGAACGCTTTATCTACTAGTAACGAAGACGTAGAATCCTACACTGAGAGCAAAGTCCATGGTATTTACAACAAACGCCCATGGTAAAAGAGGGGATAATAAAATTCATTATAGTTTATTGACACCGCAATCATGATATGATTAACACGATTATAAGCGAGAAGTATATCTAAACACGCGATTTGGGTGGTGTGTTTGGTTATCTATGATCCCCGAAATGATTCTTCACTATAGTGAAGAGCTTGACAATATAGATATGATTAATTCAGCACTATAACAAAATTGGCTTACAAATAAGAATGATGTATATGTACGTTAAGGTCTGTTCAATCAAACTTCTACTATTCTTTTCAAGTTTGTACAATTCATATGGTTAATAACATTAACGTTTTTCGAGTATAATTTGTTAGAAGATTTTATGAAACAACACTTTTTGAAAAATTTTATAGTAAAGTTCACTTATAGCGAAGACGTAAATCATTTGCAGTTCGAGCAACTGCAGCTTAAGGGGTCTTCTCACTTTCGACGCTAAAAAAGGCTATTTTCATGAATTTTTTTGATTGGTTTATATTATAGATATTGATATAGAAGTTGTTACACTTAATAAATACACTTTCGAAATACATTATAAAACATTTTTCATGTATGTGTGTAACACAAACAAACTTTAAACGCATTTTTCTCGAAACAACGTTTTTTGACGGCTTGTTGATAAAATCTTCGAAACTACTGAACCGATCCTTATGAAATGTTAACCACATATTCTTTACAACTATAGCTATAGCGCATATCAAGGATTTTTTTTTAATTTTCATATTTACTATCTTTTTTGCCGAAAACGGTGAAAAAACGTTATTTTGTTTTTTCAAAAAATGTCCGCCATTTTGTTATTTTTGCATATATCAAAAATCGTGTGATATGCGCTACGGTCATTAACATACTGAATCAAAAACCGTTTGTTTTTTTTTGTTTCGGATGATCCATCTCCGAGATTTCATTAACAGCGCAGACCTACAATTTTTTTAGGACATTTTTTAAACTACCATTTTCATCTATAAATAGTGACTTAAATAAATACATTCGTTTTAAAATGTATTTCCAAAGTGTATTTATTAAGAGTAACAACTTTTCTATCAACATGTATAATATAAACCTATCAAAAACATTCATGAAAATAGCCGTTGTTTATCGTCTAAAGTGAGACGACCCCTTAATAGTATTGAGAACTACGCATGTCTCACAAACAGTTACATAGTATGTTTCTTGCATTGCAAAAATAGGATATCAGTTGAACACTTCTTCTTGTAGTTCACCTTCTGTTCTTGTAGGACACACATTACTATGCATTTGGCCGGTGGTATCATATAATATGGTATAAATCACTATTACATGGTACAAAACCATTGCGGAGCGCCAAAAATCCACTTAAACAGTGACTTATATTATAAAAAAAGATCCGTGCAAAATTTCACCTACATGGCTGGTAACAGCTTTTCGGAAGTACAGAAGGTAGGCAGTTAGGTTCTATGTTCGATTCTTGTTAGGCGAAATATTTTCGTCGAAATAAATTATTGCCGGAGGTCAGGGAATGGCGAATTATAATAAAAAATGATCCAGGTCGAACTCTCAGTTGCGTTTTTTATTTTATTTTGGATTTATTAAATATTCTATGCATTTAGTAGACGGGCATTGATGCCTTGTACCAACACTTGAATTATATTTCCCGCCTCGTTCTCGAGATTACAACATGTAGTGACTCTCGAGTCCACTAGATGGCCACAACGTACAGAGTTATATCCAAAAAATTAAGAGTGGGGGACGCTGGCCCCGCTCGTGGCGTCACGTCCGCCATCACTTCATATTCTTTCGTTGTGCGCTAGAGGCAACTTCGTACAGATTGTTTTTGAGAGTCTTTATTCAAGGTATTTGGTAGTAATCAGGATAATTATGCCGAAAAGGAGAAGAAGCGTGATTAGTGAGATCGAGGAGAAGATTAGACGGCTGCAGGAGGAAATCGGGAATCTACAGAAACCAGTAGAGGAAAAGTCCGATGGCGAAGAGACCGACCACGAAGAGAGTTATGGCGACTCAGAGGACGGAGAAAAGATTGAGCTAGAAGGTATGCAGAAACAAACACAAAAAAAAAAAGAAAGAAGTTATTTGGACGACGAGTTTGCACGAGAGGCAAGACGAGGTCGATCCGCTAGCCCGTTGAGCTTGTACGGGAGACAAGACATAACGGCGCAAAAGCCGGCGAGCATGTACGGGAGACATGACAGGCCGGACTCAGGATTAGCGGAGGTCGTACAAACGACACTCCTGCACGTATCGCCCGATCTGAGATCGTACCGGAAAAGGGAATCTATACAAAAAAAAAAAAAAAAAAGTTTTTTGTTTCTCATTCAGTCTCATGTGTTTCTTGTGGTAAGTACGAGAAACAACTTTTCAGCTGGCCATTGTTTTTCTCTCTGGTCGCAGATCTATGCGCGGACGCTGACGCTGAGCGCGAAAAAGAAAATCAAGCGCCGCTCACGGTTGAGAACGCTCCCGCCGTCGAGACGGTTATTAGAAAAGAAAAAGAGCTCGACGAGAATATCCTTCAAGTATTGGGCGAGGATCCTGCGGCCTCTGCAGCGCTGGACTTCGATCTACACTCGTCGATTGCCTCGCGGTGGAGACATTGGATCCAAAAGGGCATAAAGAAAGAAGAGAAGGAGAATCTTTTCGAGAAATACCCTCGGAAGGAGGGCTTCACCGCACCGGAATTAAACGAGATAATGAAACCGGCAATGTCCGAGTCGGCCATCGTACGCGACTCTTACGCCATGCGATGTCAGCAGGCGACTGGCTCAGCCTTAATGGCCCTTGGGGCAGCGGTCTCTACGCTGCTAGACGAGCCGGAAAGTATCGATAAACTGGCGTTCTTAGAGAATCTTAATGACGCTGCAAAATTTATCGCTGAAACACATTTTCAGCTTAACCAGTCGCGAAAGGCCCTGATTTTACCGGGGGTTTCCAAGCCTCTCAAGAATTTACTGGAAAAGACCAAATCAGACACCGAGCTGTTTGGCAAGGATCTGCCTGACAAGATCAGGGAAACGAAAGCTCTGGAAAAAATGGGTCGCGACTTCAAAAGTACGGACCATCCAAGAACCTCGAATCGAGTGCGTCAGACCGGCAGTCATTTAAACTTCCGAAGCCCGCAGGGGAAACGAGCTTTTTCCAGCTACGCGGGCAATTATCGTGCAAACGCGCAGGGCCGCTCAAGGTTGTCATTCAGAGGGAAGCAACAGGTTTACAACAACAGAGCATCGAACCAGCGACAGAGACCACCGAAAAAATAGATAAGAAAGTATGCGCCGGTCGATTGACTAGTTTTTTACACAATTGGTATCAAATTACAAATGATAGCTTTGTTCTTGGCTGTGTTAGGGGCTACAGACTTGATTTCTTTAGAAGACCTCATCAAACCCAGGCTCCCTGGGTCCGAATTTCATCTGCTCAAATTTCTAATTACCGAAAAGCCATAGATGAGTTAATAGAGAGAGGCGCAATTGAAAGGTGCAGACCATGCAAGGATCAATTTTTATCATCGTACTTTCTGGTGCCAAAGCCAGACGGTTCTTTTCGATTCATATTAAATCTAAAGAAATTGAATCAGTTCATAAAAGCCCCCCACTTCAAATTGGAAGACATTCGAACTGCAGCCAGATTAATTTTTCCTGGAGTATACATGTGTACAGTTGATTTACAAGACGCATATTACCTAATCCCTATAGAAAAAGAAAGTAGATGCTTTTTGAGATTTGAATTCGAAGATCGGTTATTCCAGTTCACTTGTCTGCCCTTCGGGCTATCTATGGCTCCCTTTATCTTTACGAAAGTTATGAAGCCAGTAGTTCGTCATTTGAGACTGCGAGGACATTCGTCGGTCATCTACCTGGATGATATTCTATGCGTAGAGGAAGATGCAAAAAAGTGTGAAGACAATGTTTGCGAGACGATAGAAACTTTAGAATTTTTGGGTTTTCTCATTAATAAAAAGAAGAGTAACACAAGGCCCTCGACCAGATGTAAATTCTTAGGGTTTGTTGTAGATTCAGAACGATTCTCGATCGAATTAACGGAGGAAAAAAGAGAGAGATTGTTGAAATCCGTAAGAGAGTTCGAGGTGTTGAAAGAATGTTCCATTAGAGAATTCTCTGAGTTAATTGGCAAACTGGTAGCTGCTTGTCTAGCGATGGAATACGGTTGGGTGTACACAAAGAGGATGGAAAGAGAGAAGTCTTTAGCCCTATTAGCGAGCAATGCAAATTACAATTCAAAAATGAATATTCCGCAATCAATTAGCCCAGACTTATATTGGTGGAAAGAACATTTAATGAAGGGCTATAGTACCATAAAATCAGGTGATTTTCGAACGACAATTTTCACGGACGCCTCCAATACTGGTTGGGGCGCTGTCGAGGGAGATAAGAAGATTTACGGTTTCTGGTCCGCGAGCCAGGAAAAATGGCACATTAATTACAAAGAACTGTTCACGGTATGGCTAGGCCTTCAGGAATTAGCCAGTAACAGACGAGACTGCCAGATCTTGCTGCGCATCGACAACACAACCGCGATTGCATATATCAATAGAATGGGAGGAACAAGATACCCGAAGTATAACGCGTTAGCTAGAAAGATTTGGCAGTGGGCAGAAGAAAGAAACATCTTTCTGTTGGCGTCGTATATCCCATCAGAGAAAAATGTTGAGGCAGACGAATTATCGAGACAGAAAAATATCGACACAGAATGGGCACTTAATACTGATGCTTTTGCCGAGATTGTAAAGGTTTTTGGGTGTCCGGAGATTGATTTATTCGCTTCAGGCCTAAACAGCAAATGCAGAGAGTACTGCTCGTGGTTTCCGGAGGCTGGGGCCAGAATAATCGATGCTTTTACCATCAGTTGGTCAAATTTGAACTTTTACGCCTTTCCACCTTTTTCAGTATTACTCAAAGTACTCACGAAAATTAAACGAGATAGAGCAGAGGGAATTTTAGTGGTGCCCGATTGGCCAAATCAAGTTTGGTACCCATTGCTCAGATCTCTCTCCTTGGAAGAACAGATATTATTCGAACCATCATCTAATTTGTTATATTTACCGTGCAGGTCAAAGGTACACCCCAGGGCCAGGGATCTGGCTTTAATAGCGACAAGAGTCTCAGGAAGGCGTTTAGAAGACAGAAGGTCCCTACAGAAGCATTGAACATCATTTTAGCATCTTTATCGGAAGCGACACTTAAACAATATAAGTCTGCTTTGAAGCAATGGTGGGAGTTTTGCAACGCGGAAGAGACAAGGTTCTTCAGACCAGACGAAAATAGGCTGCTGCGTTTTTTATCCAAAAGATTCAAGGAGGGAGCCTCACTCGGAACTTTAAATTGTTTGCGCTCAGCTGTATCATTGATTTCTACAGAGAAGATAGGAGATAGACCGATTATTACCCGTTTTCTCAGAGGAGTTTACAAATTAAAACCCTCCGCACCAAGATACACTAGTACTTGGGACGTTTCAATTGTTTTAGACTATTTAGCGAATCTGCATCCATTAGAGGATTTGTCATTAGTGGATCTGACAGAAAAGACAGTTATGCTTTTAGCTTTATCGACAGCTCATAGAGCACAGACTCTCGCTTGCATCGACATTAATAATATAAGAAGATCGGCGAAGGGACTGGAAATAATAATCACAAAGTTAATAAAGACGTCCGGCCCAGGACGAAGCCAGCCGGTGCTTCTAATACCAAAATTCAAAGAGAAACCGGAGCTGTGCGTAGCGTCGGCAGTTCAGAAGTATTTAGCAAGGACGGCGAATCATAGAGGAACTGAAACAAGCCTATTTTTAGCGACAAGAAAACCCTATCGGAAAGTAGGGTCGCAGACCATTAGTAGATGGATTAAGGGTGTAATGGAGAAAAGTGGAATCGACACAGACGTTTTCACGGCTCACTCGACTCGACACGCTTCCACGTCTGCGGCTCACGTCAGAGGCGTTTCGCTGGACAGAATTAGAATGACCGCAGGCTGGTCAGAAAGATCGGCGGTTTTTGCTAGATATTATAATCGCCCAATCCAAGCGGAATCAACTGCCTTCGCAAATTCAGTCTTTGATATCCATATATATAAAAAAAAAAAAAAAAAAAAAAAAAAAAAAAAAAAAAAAAAAAAATCATTACTTTATGTTTGTTCTTTGTTTGTTAGATTAAGATGAAAGATGCCTTGAATAAAAACTGACAGGAAATTGTGATTGTTGTGTTACTCTAAACAACTACATGTTGTAATCTCGAGAACGAGGCGGGAAATATAATTGATCGATCAAACGAGCCCGCCGAAGGCGGGCGAAGTTCGATCGAAATTATATGTACAGCCTCGTTCGAAGAGATTACAACCCACCCTGAATAAGAATTCAGAGCCCAATCCCTATAAAATTAAAACAACAATCACTGTTCACTCTGAAATATATGAAGTGATGGCGGACGTGACGCCACGAGCGGGGCCAGCGTCCCCCACTCTTAATTTTTTGGATATAACTCTGTACGTTGTGGCCATCTAGTGGACTCGAGAGTCACTACATGTTGTAATCTCTTCGAACGAGGCTGTACATATAATTTCGATCGAACTTCGCCCGCCTTCGGCGGGCTCGTTTGATCGATCAATAACACACCAAATACGCATATAGTAGGACGTATCTTATAATATGGTACAAATAACTATAAACATCGTCGAAAATCACTGGCAACATTTTTAATCAATGTATATATATTTCAGTTCACGAACCGATGTGTTGGTCTAGTGGTTAGCGTGCTTGCCTCTGGAATCAACACATCGGGAGGTCGCGGGTTCGAATCACCGTCTCGTAGTTTCGGAGAGAAATAAAAACACAGGCGTGACGTAGCTCCAGTTCTACACGCGTGTCGCGCACACGGACCGGTACGTGTGTGTGTCATGCGAGTGTACTGTAGCCTGTGAGTTATTTCTCGACGAAACGCGACTAGCTCCGAGACTGTGAAGCGAACTCGGGACCGGCTGTATTGGTATCGGTTTTCCGCAGTTTCCCTATACCCAAAGCAGAAATGCATGGTGAATGCGATACAGAGGGGGAAGTCGGCTGCGGCCGCAAGGTGGGGATATATGGAAAACTGGAATATGGGGTTATGTATCAAGGGGGAAGATCCCTGTACAGATGGAAGTGTAAAAATATATATATATATATATATATATATATATATATATATATATTTCAGTTCACTATTAGACTTTTTGGGGCAGTATCCTTTTGATAGTGTCAGGGAATATCCATTTTATGAAAACCTACTATATGCTAGGTTGCCTATTATATGCTACTATGCCTATTATATGGCATTGAAGAATAAACGTATGTTTGTAAGATTGGTGGTTGCGGTTAAAAAATGTGCATAATTCATGCATCTGCTAAAATAACAATGAGCAGTACTATACTTTTAGCAGTACCTAACTGTGGCTATAAAATTTTATTGTCCCCTCAGGGAAATATAAAATATAGTTAAAATATGGTTGAAAACACCATACATTTCTCTCTCAATCAGTGTACCAGCTGATGGTGCTAGACTTTCCAGTCTAGCAATGCGTGAAATCTGAATTCACCTACTGTCCTATTTAGGTCAAGTGAAACATAGGTAGCCATCGACAATCCCAATTGTTCGTTAAAAAATCCTCCGCATTTACTTATTTTTCAGCCTTCGGCGGATGGCAAGACAATCACACTGAATTCTGTTCATTACGCAGCGACTGGCTCATATATGTGCACGGTCGTTACCGCCTCTCCATCGATATTCACCAAGAGTTCCAACGCGACGAAATTACAGGTGATAGGTAAATGAAACTGTTGAATTTTTGTTTTTATGAAATAGTAGAATCATAATGTCAATCATATTTTTTTGAGATATTGAATTTTCTCTGCGTCGATAAATCGCGTTCTTTTCACGGGCAAACAGTAATAGCTGGAGAAAAAACTATTTGACCAAGGATCTTTACGAGGCGGTGTCTGACACAAGCGTCAAGACGTATTTACTTATTTAAGGGGTTAGGCTACTTTTACGAGCTAAAAATCGGGGTTATTTAAAAAAATTATAATTTTGAAGGAATAAGTACGATGATTGAAAAATTCTTTGAACATTTATTTGTATGGATGTTAACGAAGTTGTGTACCAAATTTCATTCAAAAATATTAAGTTGCAAACAATCTCCCGAAGGAGAGATTGTTTGCAACTCCTTTACAAGAAGTACAAATCTCCATTTGTACCATTGTATAATGGAGTACAAGTACTTGTACTCCAAGAACAATTTAGAATTTAAATGTAATTGAGATTCTTAAACTAAATTGTACTTGTATTCCAAGTACAATTTAGAATCTAAATGTAATTTAAATTCTAAAATTAACATTTTAGAATTTAACAACAAATAGTTAAATTCTAAAATGTTAAATTCTAAGCCAAAATACAACCCTCACAAGGTCGGCGCCGTGAGACAAAATGTGCAGAAAAATCCGGGCTTTAGTTTTGTCCATAGCGCCAAAGTCGTGGAAGTTCATTTTCGGGGTGAAATTTTGAAAAATCAGTTTTAATTCAATACCTCGTAAAAAGAATTCGTATACTTTTTGTTCAAATGGGAACGTTGTAGCCATTGAAAAGACGCGTCGATCGAGTATTTGATTATGATTTTCCGATAATATCTTCACCCCCAAAAAAATTGTTGAAATACCAAAAAAATAGTTTATTGAATAACTCAAAAACAATCGATTTTTCGGGTATGGTTCAAATGTACGAAATGTAGACAATAATTTTCTCTATATTTTCTTTTCTATGGACCGCCCTTGAATTTTTATTTTCCAACCCCCCTCGGGGGTTGAAAATTCAAAATGCAATTCTGGGAAAACTAATGACCGCACAAATTCGCCGCCGTGGAAGAATTTGTAGCTTGAACCCTCAGCTACATTTTTGTCCCCAGCGCCAAACTTGTATCTCTTTATTTTCGGTCGATAGTTTTCCCAGAATTTCATTTTGAATTTTCAACCCCTGAGTGGGGTTCGAAAAAGCAAAATTCAAGGGTGGTCCATAGGAACGAAAATATAGAGAAATTATTACGTACATTTCGTACATTTAAACCATCCCCGAAAATCGATTGTATTTGAGTTATTCAGTAAACAATTTTTTTTTTAATACTTCAACAATTCTTTTAGGGTTACACATATTATTGGAGAGGGATGATCAAATACTCGATCGACGCATCTTTTGAAGGGCTACAACGTTCCCATTTGAACAAAAATTGTATGAATTTTTCGTAAAAAGTTATCGAATCAAAACTGATTTTACAAAATTTCACCCCCAAAATGAACTGCCACGACTTTGGCGCTGTGGATAAAAATAAAGCCCGCATTTTTCCGAACATTTTGTCTGCTGGCACGAACCTCGTGGGGGTTGTAGTTTGGCATTAATCCACCCGTACCCCCTCAAAAAACCCTACACCCCGATTTTTAGGCATACTTGGATTTAGCACCCGCGGCACCTTCAAAATCACTTGTCAAAAACTAGCCTTCTTGTAATTTTTTCCGATTCCAATAAACAGCACGACTGTACTATTACCCTTCTTGTGGTCACAGCGCCCACCAATATTTCACAAGTAACATTTGAGTCACTGGAAGCGAAAAACTTTCGAAAGCAGACTAATATTTAAATCACTGAAGTTATTTCAATGGATTTCGATGAACATTCGATAGTGAGCCATTAAGGAGTTTCCGGGCAATAGACGAAATGTTACCATTTGATTCAAATTTATACAGTAAATTCTTTGTCATATACTGAATGCAACTTCCAAATTTTAAATCGATTGTCCATATCGTTTCTATCAAATGTATTGGGATGTTGAATAAGTTCTCGCTGTTTTTTGGCGAAAATTAATGCTTTATTTCGACAAATCATTCCTAATACTTTCGAACGTTGCGAAACGTTAATTAACTCCTAATGATTCTGCAAGTTCAGCTAGCGTCTGACACGAGTCTTAATAAAGTAATGCCTCCAATTCAACACATTAAAATCATTATTTTTGAAGCGTCTAAACCAATATCTGCATGTTGTTTCCGACATGCATGGTCGCCATAAGTCTCAGCAAGAATTCTGTGTGCTTCAGCTGCAGATTTTTTAACAATAAATTAGTGCAATAAAATTCTCCGCAAATGCTCTTTTTGGCATGAAATTTGACATGTTTAACGCTAAGAAAAAAAAAGTTTTTACACTTCGGCGAAATGGCATACACTGAATTTCAAGCTTGCGTATGGTACTTCTTTATAGATATATTACCATCTTAAAGTACACGTACGCAGTTCTGGTAACGCCAACTATTACACATTACCAACTAGGAAAACAGCGAGAACTTATTAAACGTCCTAATATAACAAAGAAACACTTTTTATCATAGGGTATTTAACATTATGACACTGATGACGAAATTGTCATAATGTACTGAACGATTTGACAGTTTTTCATAACATTTTACACATTTTTCACACTATTTTGTGCGTAAAACTGCCATTTAGCGATGGCAGTAGGCATCTCCGTACGTTAAAAAGTCTTTTTTCAATTGTAAATTTGATAGAAACGGTGTAGACGATCAACTTAAAATTTGGAGGGTGCATTCAGTATATGACAAAGAATTTAATGTATAAATTTGACCCAAATGGTAACACTCCAGCAATTGTCCCGAAACTCCTTAAGGGGCTATACCAGTGTATCCAATCAAAAATATCCTACGTCGTTGTAGAGTAAATATATTCAAGAGTTCTCAGTTCAAATTTCAACTCAATCGGACAATTGCTCTTTGAGTTACAATGTCAGCAAATTTGAAAAATCTCATTTCATATTCTTGAAAGTATAAAAGCATTGAAAGTCTAAATATTAAAAGGCTAAAAATCTCATCTCATTTTCTTGAAAGTATAAACGGTCGAAAAAGGCAAAAAAAAATCGATTTTTTAAAAGTGTCACACTGGTATAGCCCGTTAAATTGATCGTCGCGATAACGTTGAAGTTTGCATCGTTGGAATGCAACGAAATTTCTTTCATTTTATATTTCTTTATGCTTATCATTATCCGAAGGCTTTTGCCAACTGGAGGTAGCAAATTTCCAATAAGGATACGTACAAACGTTGGAGCGATTTTCACAGTCTAAACCGGCCAAAAGAAAATAGGCTAATTAAACAGAATTAATTTTCGTTGCATTCCAATGATGCAAACTTTAAAGTCATTCGTCGAGACTATCTCGAAATATTTGAATTGCCAGTTGCCCGTTTGCGTTCTAATCATTTTACGGAACTCGGGAGTTTCCACCAAACTATTCTCTTCCACTTGGATAAGCTCATTTTAATTCGTTTATATCGAGTCAATGGTAAATTTAGAAAATTGCAATTACGTGTTTCCAGTACCTCAGTCGGATATTCCTCACATAATCTTTAAGAAGCGCGTTTACCTGCCGGGAGAGACACTCGAGGCAAATTGTACTTCGAGTCCTGCGCATCCGGTTCCTCATCTGACTTGGTTCATCAATGGGAACGAGGTAAAGAAACCGTTTGTTTGGGTTTCTAGATCGTAAACGGAATGAGTTACAGACCTGAAATTTGGATATTTTGTGTAGAATGTTGACCCAAAGCCTACTATTGAATTAAACATTAAATTAAATTATTTTTCATCGGGGTCCCGTACATGAAAATGGAAAAGAAAAAAATGCTTACCCTGGCATGTGGGGTGTCATTGTTTAAAGCTCGTTGAGTAGAGTATTTTTTATATTTTATTATTTTTTATTTTCAAATATATTTTTTATTGTTTTTCATTTTCAATATATTCAATATAATTATATATTCAATATATTCAATATTTTCAATATATTTTCAATATATTATATTCAAATATATTTTTTATTATTTTCTTCTTTCAAAAATAAAGACATGGGTGGCTGTCAAAGTTGTCAGTTTCAGACCATTTTTGTTACGGGGTCTATCTCAAAAACTAGACTAGTTAGGAATTTGGAATTTCTGTATATTATGTAACATAAACTGCATTTAAAGAACAAATACTGAAAACGACGATTCATAATGTAGTATATATAATAATTTATTGTATACATAATACAATAAATGTATAATGATAAAAATATAACATTATCGTTATTTATATATTTACAATGCCAAAAGACTTATTTTTGGAGTAGGTGCCAGCCAAGAAAGAGAGACTGACGTCACGAAAGAAATGAGATTGCAAATTTAAAAAAGACTGTATATCGTATATTTCATTAATTTTTCTTCGCCTCGTCTTTTTCTGCGAAAAATGTGACAATATTGGCAACTGGCTGGTACCGACGCCAAAAATAAGTCATTCGGTATGGTTAATATTTAAATAACAATAACTTTATATATTTTCATTATTAGCTTACAGCAGGAGTATACAAAGCTTTCTTTAGCTATCATCACCCCATACTGTTTCAGTTTGGTACTACCTAAGAACTAAGACAGAAAAAAAGCATTACCTAATTAAATATCTAGTTAAAAAAAAAGGTAATTGGTTATACCCCCATGGAAATTTATGTATGTAAAATATATGCAGAAAATATATGCTACATATATATATATATATATATCGGCCGCATATATAGTGACGAAAAATAGAATAATACGCATATATTCAGTATATATGCACCAAATATATGACGCACATATGACCCATATATTTTCGATATATTTTTCTGACCAAAAAAATATATGCAACGTATGAACAATATGTATGATGCATATATGAGGCATATACGACGCATATATTTTCGATATATATTCAATCTATTTTTTTGTCAGAAAAATATATCAAAAATGTATGCGTCATATATGACTAATATATGTGTCATTTATGCGTCATATATGACGCATACATTTTTTATACATATTCCTGACAAGAAATATATGCTGTGTATAAACACTATTACAGTTAAACTTAATAAAACTTAAAACTTAAACTCAAAAAAACTTAACTTACAGTTAAAGTACACTATTACATATAAACACTATATACAGATATGCTACGCATATCTGTATATATGTGGCATATATGTACCATTTATGCAGTATATATGTGGTATATATGCAGGGTAAATGCTACATATATCATTGATATATCATACATTGATATACAGTAATACCACGCATATACATCTCATATATAAAAACGTTACGAAAATTAGAATTTGGCACATATATGCAACATATATTTTCAATATATGGCATACATTTCACATATATTACAATTATTAATAAAATAAATTTGCAGTATATTTCTGCGTATATAAATTTCCATGGGGGTACGTACGGAAACCTGATAGAGCAAGGCTTGACTCGCACTTGGCAGGTTTTTTCCGTTAGCTCAGATTTACCGCACAATTGTTTGCACATCGTTGAGTAACACGATCGCGTGTGAATATGACAGATGGACAGTGGACGGGTTACGCCATTTCCAAATCGTTTCTACGACGATAAACTCGGCTCAGCTACGACTAAACTGTTAATCGAGGTTTCCAAGCTGCGACCTGGTGATAATGGGCGCCTCGAGATGCGTTGTCAGTCAACCATACCGGGCTTTGTCACCCATCACGAGCAGTACGCTGATATCAGAACAAAGACTGTCAACGGTGAGAATTTTAAGCGTGATGTTGTAGCACGAGCATATGTTGGTAGCAGACTGTCTCAATTTTCGCGAACGTCACCCGAATATGGCTTTCCATTAAGTACGCTGCTATAGGGATTGGTGAGATCCTCTTTTGTAATGTTTCCAGAGAGGAATGGCTTGATTAAATGTCGGCCTCATGGACTTTCCTTTCTTGTTCAATAAAACGATATATTTACTTGAACGGATCGTTTAGATTGATTGTAACTTTATATATACACAATTATAACTCGTTTCACTCGGTTGAGGCTCATAATATTCTATTTCATTCGGACTGACCTTTTTATTCAATGCAACAGAATTATATTTTATTTAGCTTTGTTATTTGTTGGACAAGTATTATATTTTGCGAAAAAAGGATAAGGTTTTTAATGTTTTAAATGCATGTTCGTCTTTTATAAAATGTTATTCCAGTCTGATGATCTTATCGGTTTTGTCGAATTTTCTTGCTTTCGAGATTCGTATACCACATCTTGGAGCTTCGGATCGTAAAATGGCAAATGCGAAGCGACGGCTTAAGGTATTCCTTTCACGAACCCGAATATTTGACAATTAGCTGATTTTCGTCTATAATCAAGTAAAAATGCATTTCAGTATACTGGTAAAATTTCAAGCCAATTTGCCGAACTTTTAACGAAAAATGACAACACTAAAAATCGTCTCATTTAAATGGCGCTTTATGGAGATAACACGCTGGCCACATTTCTATCGAATAATTTATAAACCAAATATTAATGGTAGATTACTTAAAATTTTTTATTATTAATCGAAAGTTTAGAAAAATGTGACTACAGAAGAATTTTCATACCCGCCACTTTTCAGAGAAAATGTCTAAATCTACTAAATTTACGCGAATTTTTTCATTCCAGTTTATTGTTGGGTATAATAATTGATTGTCACTTATTTTTATTAAGCGCCACTGTAATTTAAGCAATGATTCGGAAGGGCCCCTCCGCGAAAGAAATACCTTAAGAATCATGTGTGTTCTGATTTGTATTTTTAAATTTTCTTGATCTTTTTCTGGGAAAACGTGTGCAGGGTTTCAGATTTTTTTTTTCTACATTCAAGAGTACGGTTTTAATGATCTTTTACAATTTTAGGATTGAAAAATATTTCTAAATGTGGTAGATACAATGGTTCATGCAGACCGCTGTTTGAAAAGAAAATCCTTCGTGGTGACCACTGCTGCTCGGAAAGAAATCGTTAGAAATAAAAAAATCAAACGCATTTAGTTTTTGCATGAAATTATCTAGCATGAACAAAGGGTTTGATCAAATATTCATTTTCGGAACAATGGCTGCCGTCCAAAGTGAAAGTATCGATTGCCGGTGAAAAAAACCCTCTATTTTCGTAAATAAAAAATAACTATGCATCGACAAAAAAAATCCGTTCGTTCAAGCACTGCTTTTTTATATGTAAAAGAAGCTTGAAAATTTTTTAATTGATCGCTGCGGCGATTTTTGAGATATCGTGGTCGTCGTTCGGAAAAAGTCATTTCAAGAAAAATTTGTTCAAAGTTCGCGGAATCAATCTATGAACGCCCATAACGCCCTCAATTTTGAGCGGGACGCCGTGAAGTTTTCAAGGAATATTTTTGAAATGTTATATTTTGAGAATATGTCGAAAACCAAAAATCGATATTTTCAAAAAAAATGGCCTAGGTGTAAGCGCGTAAATTATTGAGATTTAGCGTTGCGCTTATGTATAAAACGATTGTAAATCATCTTATAAATTATCTTATAAATCATCTTATAAATCATCTTATAAATCATTTTATAAATCATCTTATAAATCATCTTATAAATCATCTTATAAATCATCTTATAAATCATCTTATAAATCATCTCCCAAATTTATCGCATTTAGTTGGTCCGAACAAATAATTCCTCGCAAATGACGTTGACGTTTGCATAATTGAAACGCACCGAAAATAATTTTTTTTTATCCTCCCAAATTTCCTTTGTTAGATATTTGAGCTACGAAAATAACGCAAACATTTTGCAGGATTCTCATTTGCGATCTATTGCTTAAATCTGCAAAATATGATTTTGGATAATAATGAAATTAAGAAATTAGAAAAAAAAATCGTTGCATTCCAACGATGCAAACGGCAGCCCCGTTTTCTCAATGCAGATTTGTTATTATGCAATCAACCGTCAAATAAGCTCGAGCGAAAAATGAAAATATTCAATAATGTTACTGCTACAATAATATTGATCATATATGTGTATGTAAAAACGTTAACACGTATTGCCAAACAAAAAAAAACAAAATAACTTCGGGGGTTCCTGAGCTTTGCAGTCTCGTCGAACATTTAAAAAATTAGGTTGTTTGCCTGTCCAAGGACACGTGGATCCTTTATTCAATAATTAAAAAAAAAAAAAAAAAATCATATCTACAGCCATTTTTAGCAGAAATTACAGTTGAATTGTCGCCACAATGATTATAATGTGTTTCAGTGGAGATCGCAGTCGTGCCGGCTCCGTCATCGGGCGTAGTCGCAGGTATTGAATCACTGCTGGTTGTGGGATGTATATTGCGTGCCATGCATCCAATCATTCCTTAATAAAACGTCAATTGCCATAGAATAAATAATGTGTATAATACTGTCATACTGTAAGACACAGAAGAATAAAAGACCAAACAATCACGCTCGAGATTTTTTCAATGAATGATACTCCCAGAAGTACGGAGTTATGTAACATTTACCAATTACTTGTATTTACCGTGAATATTGTGACAATACCAATTACTTGTATTCACCGTGAAAATTATTTATTTCAGAAGATTCTCGCATAAGAAATATTAAAAAATCGATTTTTTTTTACAATGTTTAACTTACACCTAGCTCATTGTTGTTTTTTTTCCATAACCAAATATGCACCAAAAAAGGATTTTTCGTATACTTTATGTTCAAACTCGCAGGAAAATTTACCAAAATGGATTTTCGACTTGGCTCAGCACCCGCGATAAAGACACTCACACAATTTGATAATGTTTTTCGATTTTCGACGCCGAACAATTCTAGGAGACAACAACAATTAGCATTAGAAATCTTTTCTATCCTATCACACTTAGGGGAAAACTTTTCCTACAAAAGTTGCATAGTTCGAAGGGGGTCATCGAGTGGTGGCTACGAGGGTTGCGTGAATACGTCGATTTAAAAAAAATCGGACCACTATTTTCTTCAGAATTTTATCAACAAACTAAAACAAGTTCACAACCCAAATTTCAAGATGTTCGATCAAGATTTAGCAAGAAAAATCAATAAAACAGGAATTTCAATGTTTTTGGCCTAAAATCGATTAGAAAGACCTAAAAGTTTATTGTACATTTCGGTAAATGTGTAACGCGAAGGCGGGTGATGTTTCGCATAACATTGTGACATTCTCCGTAAATTAAGATCATATTAACTTGCTCTTGATTAAGCAAATTAAGGCGGGATATACATTTACAACGATCAAAAAATCGATTTCTTTTTTTTTTTCTTTAAACGATAGAACTATATATGTAGAATATTTTCCCAAAGTTTCAAAGCGAAATTCGAAAAACGTCAAACGTTACAGCCCGTCAACGCTGTGCCTCGCCGCTCGGATTCGGAGCGGGCGTGAACTTTAAACACGTTTTTCTCAAAACTGCATTATCAAAATTGGCGTGCAGGATCACTCGAAAACTATGAAGCCGATTGAGTTGAAACTTGGTAGGAATATTGATAATATTGGTACCTTCTACTTGACGAAAATTGTTTTTGAAAGATTGGACAAAAACTACTTTTTTAATCCACATTTTACCGAAATGTTGCGTGAAATATTGATTTTTTTTGTAAATACGCGCCATTTTCTCAAATTTGCATTTTCTTCATTTTAATTACCGTCACATAGGAACTGTACATGTTCTAGCTGAAAAAATGTTTGAACTTTTTTGCAAATCAAAGTCTACGGGAAGCTAGACTGCACGCCGATTCGCAATTCCCGCGGCGACCTTGCTCTAACACTCTGCCACAGCTCCGCCGCGTTGATGATGAATTAATTAGAAAAAATTGGTTCGTGTACTTAAATATACTATCAAAGTATACCTAAAGTTTGATAACTATAGAATAATTATTTCTTAGTTTAAAAAATCCCTCAATAGTGCTCATTTTGTTCCTGTCTAAATGTGTATCTCGCCTTAAATTCTATACTGATAGAAGGAAATTCTCCGGTAATACTTTTCAAGGAAGAGAATGCGCATTATTATGAAAATGACAAACTTCCCACTGCTTTCCAAAATAAGTTGATAAGATTCTCAGTTGTGAACAATGCAATCAAAGCTGTACGACCTACCCAAATTTTGCTTCGTGTTAAACTATTGAAATTGTAATTGGAGGCTATGCATTAATACAGACTGACATGATTAATAAGACAATACAATCAATGCAAATCAGATTGCAAGCGTGCATTGGAAGTGGTGACTTTGAGCACCTTTTATCGGAGTGAGTGTTTGCACCGTTTCTTTTAATCGATTCTAAGCTAAAAACATTGAAATTTTCTTCTTATCGATTTTTTAATACTAAATCTCTTGAAATTCGGCATGCGAACTTATTTTTAGGTCCTTGGTAAAATTGAGAAAAAATAGTGGTTTCGTTAAAAAAAAATGGAAGTGACCTTTAAATCTCCGAAGCGCCTTCACATGGATGGACCTCGTAGCTACCACTCGAGACCCCTCCCTATGCAACTTTTGTGAGATAAGTTTTCTCCTAAGTCTGATAGGTTGGGAAATATTTCTACTGTTAATAATTGTTGCCCCATCCGGTATAATGAAACAACTCAACAAGAACTAATTCGGTAAATAAAAAATAACCAAATTGAATTAAACGTTACCAAGCTCGGTGCTCGCAAAAGTGTATATAACATTTTCATGAATATTAACATATTTGCCAAAATTAGTTATGCCAATGATTGTCAATAAATGATTGCTCCAACTGTTCCGGCTAAAGTATCAATGCGCGAATGGAAAATACGTAGGCATTGGTTCCACACGCTTGAAGGGAGACGAAAAAACAATCGGCAAACGATGGAACGAAGGTAATCATTTGTTATATTTTACGTTACCGTAAGACGGCCGGGCTTATCGGCGAAAGGAAAATAATCCCCAAAATGGCTCGCATGATCGTTAATATTCTAGTGATCTGTCAAATTTTCGTGTTTATTGACGGAACGGATGATGTGACAGAATATGTGGAGCCGATTGACCCGAGTGATGTTCTGAGACTACTAGGAGACGGTTCAACGCGTATCGTCGGTGGGACACCGACTGACATTAAGACTTATCCCTATGCGGTAAGTACGTTCAATATTTTATGAAGACTGTCTGAACCGATCGACTATTTTAAGATTACCAGTCTAGAGCTCGGAACAATCTGAATTTCGATCCTTTTTTTAAATACCCAACTGATTGAATTAACATTCCGTTCAGTGGCCCTTATTATACATATCTTTAAGTATATTAACATTTTTTTCCACAAGATTTTGTAACAAAACGGCGGTTCTAGAAAGTGTCCTGCGACCGACGAGAGTTCTACTCCAACCTTTCACCTGGAACGAAAATGCAAAATATTTCGAGTTCCACATGAGTTTTGCCTTGAAAGTACGTAGGGACATCGAAAAATACCGATTTTTGTAAAAATGGTGCATGTTTGAATAAACAAAATTGTTTTCAGTCAAAAAAAGTCGCCGAAAATAATATTTTTCGGAAAAAGTTTTCAACATAAAAAACAATTAATCGATCAAACGAGCCCGCTGAAGGCAGGCGAAGTTCGATCGAAGTTATATGTACAGCCTCGTTCGAAGAGATTACATATTTGTTATCTCGAGAACGAGGCAGGAAATATAATCCCGACGTCCTTCGCTATAAAATGATGTTGTAAGGTTGCAAAAAAATGTCAAGTCAATCGGTGAAGAATTGGCGATGTGACGTTGTCGGCTGCAAGACACTTTCAAGGTGACTCGCTTCATGCAGCTTCAACGCCGACATTGCTTTGCATGATTTGTGAAAAAATTCTTTAAGATACTTGAAGGTACGTAGAATACAGGCCACTGAACGGAATTTTCATTCTATCAACTGGGTATCCATAAAAAATTGACGGAATTCACCTTTTCCGGGCTTTAAGGAGTAAGATGCAGTCAGAGACGTGAAAAAACGAGCATTTTCAATAATTTTTTTTAATAGTTTGTTTTACAAAAATGGTTACACAGACTTTTTATGTTATATTTCAACTTGACTTGTACAAATTTTCAAAGAAAAATATTGATTATTTATAAAAATATCGCCATCTTTGTCGGACCCCCTTCGGCATGTAGTGCTTTGCGGTGACCATCATAAAATTTTACTGGATCATCTGAAATAAAAAAAACCAAAAAAAATCATTAGTTTAATAATAAATCTAGTCCTTAATCGAAGCTTTTTTTTCAAAAATTAACAAAATGGCGGCTTCCGACAAATAACTTTCGATTTTCGACCAAAAAATCGCTCGTTTATTGTTAAAAAAAAATAGAAATTTTCAACAAAAATGAAAATCCTTCGATTAAGGACTAGTTTTCAATGCTATCAAGAAGCACACCATATTTCATCAAAATCCATCGAGTGGTTTTTAAATTATAGTGGTCACCGACTTGAAAAACATAGTTTCGAGAAAAACGCGTTTAAAGTTTTTCGATGTGGATACGGTATTATATGTTCGTAAAATTTTGAGCTCGATGGATGAAGCTAAACTTTTTTTTATGTATTTTGATCCGCTGAATCCGAATGTCACAATTCTTGCCGAAAAGTCGAGCATTCAATTGTTTAAAGCCAATTGTTAAAACAATTTTTCCAAAAAATAAAGTTTTTCGGAATGAATTATTTTTTTTTAACATTTTGGGCAATTCTGAAACGACAACATTCTTTATAAAATTTTGCTAAAGTTCATAGTTTTTGAGTTATACATTTTTGAAAATTTCTGAAGAATTTTCCAATTTTACACTTGATTTATGTATAGAAATTCTAATTAAAAAATTACTTACATCGAATCATCAATTCCTGGCCCATACAATAGGGCTTCTGCCGGTGTGGAAGCTTCCAAAATATTAATTCGTTGTTGTCTTGGAAGCATTCTACCTTCCCGAGTATTATCGTTTGCGCGTTTGTCAGCCACGTCTATACGTTGAGAATGGACGTGGCCCCTTCACCAATTGTGGGATATCCCGGAAAGTATTCATCGGATTGACTTGAAATTTTCAGGGAATGTTTTTGAAACATCGTACTTCAAGAAAATGTAAAAAAACGATTTTTTGAAAATTCTGACCGCATCTCACTCCTTAAACTGGTAGTCTCTCTTAAAGAGGTTCGAGTGTCAGCCATAATCGCAGGTTAAATTGAAAAAATATATATGTTATTTTCTAGACTATACTGAGTGTTGACGAATTTATTGAATTTTTCCACCACCAAACGCCGGAGATAAAAAATAGTTTAAGGTATTCCTTTCACGAACCCGAATATTTAACAATTAACTGATTTTCGACTCAAAATTTCATTCCGAGTTGTATACTATAAAACATGTGTTGACGCAGTTGTTTCACAGCAATCATTGATAATGTTATACTATTTCAAGTTGGTCAACACGACAGTTCTCCTTATTCACGTAATAAAAATATTAAAATGCATAATTTTGCCCTTTAATTATACATTTTATGAAAAATTAGCATCTCTAGAATAAACCTACACCTCGTACGCATTTTCTTGAGGTTCATTGAAAAAAAAATCGTAAACCGTCATTTGACTCAACTGGACCGCACCAACCTCCTTAAGGTCATGTGTCACACGCTTCAAAATTTCGACGCGGTCACGACGGTATTGCATAACTCGTAGTTTTTTGCAACTAGCCGCTGCAAACTGCCGCCAGATGTCACCGCAACCGTCTGTTACTCAACTACATAAAGAATCGTGGCCCAATAGGTGACGGTTGCTGCAAGTCCGTGTGTGATGCGTGTGCGTGTGGGCACGTTCACCATGCATTATCGCCGCCAGTGGGAAAACTGATACACTAGATTTTTAGGCTAGCCGATAAACTTTTGAGCTTCGTTCGTCCAATTCTAGTAGTTTAATATTTTTTTAAACTCTAAACCTCAATTTATCTGTTATTCTTCCATTAAATCAGTTGGAACAACGCTCACAATGTGTTCTTTTTACTGTCGAGAGCGGTCTTGAAATGAATTGTACGTGAATTGAAATGTGCATGTACGATGTGTAGCAATTCACATTTCATTCTATGGTAACTACAAGCTGTAAAGTATTTGTTGAAATATAGAAAAATGACGACCGTCGGGCTCTTTCGGTAACAAAAACGCTTGTACACAATAAGTTTCACCTTGATTGATCGTATCGTTTGGTCGAAATTAGAGATTGAAATTGGGAAGCGGTCGGAGCCTGTGATACATGACATCGAACATCTCCTCGAAAGTCGAATTTTTGAAGATAGAATTTATAAACAAGCTATTTTTGCTGGCTTTATATATATATAGACAAATCTCTCGATAGGTTTCCGTACAATATCGAGCTGGCAGCAGGCATCATTGTGGAGGATCCTACATTGCGCCGAAATTCGTTCTTTCCGCGGCGCATTGCATGGTCAGGTAATGATACACTGCTAATTAACTGACGAAAAACATTGTAAATTTTCCTCCGACAATTTCTAATGCAAGTCATAAAACCGCTAGATTTCACTCCCAGAGTTGGCGGCCACAAAGTCCAAGAAATTTCGTTGTAGTTGCCGGCACTACAAATCTATGGTACACACCATCTTGGCAAATATCGAATACAGATGCTGTAATACCATTTCCGCGCTTCAACCATAGAAGCATGTCAAACGACATTGGACTGTTCAGGGTATTACGGTTTCTTTTGTCTGCAAATTTTCACTAACAATATTTGTCCCGCTCTAAAGTTCAGGAATCTGTCTTTACTCCTGTGGAAGCTGCATTTTCAATGTGTACACCGAATCACTCATTTCAATCACTGCTTGATTATTGTTTTGAACATGCTTTTTTTAATAACTAGTCAGTTTGCTCGATCGTTTCGATTCGGACTTGTATTTGTGAAAAGGCAAGTTTTTTCTTCGTATTTCATTTGATTGAAAACAAATTGGGTAGATAAGCTAAGATTTCTTGATAATAATTCAACGTACTCCTATCGGAATTTTGATGAACTAATTTTTTATATGCTCAACAAGCCAGCCCTTCATATTATTGATAACTTCTCAAGCACCAATCTTCGCCAACCTCAATGTTTTTAATGAAAGTTTCCCTTCTCTTCACCGAACACGAAAAATTACGATTTTTCGTAGCTTCGAGTACTGTTTGCGTTTTTTCTTTTACATTTTCTTCATTCGCAGTTAAGCAGAGCATTTCGAATCACGGTGTACGTCAATTATGCTCCGTTGCCCCCCACCATCGACCACAATTTATTCAACAAAAGGAATCAAACGTGCACAGTTGTTGGATGGGGCAAAACCTCCGAGTCAAGTACCGTACGTCTTTCTTGAACATTTTTCTGTGTCATAAGAATGAAGGCTTGTTATTACGCTTTGATGAAAGGAATGGAAGATCGACGATTCAATTTTTAGATTGGCCTGTCGAGTCACGCGGACATGATTCAAAATAGAATTTCAAAGCATTGAGATGCTTTACGGCCTGCTTTTTGTGGTGTATTCACGATATATGACGGCATGAATGATTTCTTAGTTACATCGGATATTCTTGTTATGTGGTATTATCTTAGTATATAATACAATAATACAATGCTCAAAGCTATGCATGAATACACGAGGTGGTAAGTGGGTTAAAAAAAATCACCCTCGTTGAGGTTGTTGAAATTCTCGGACGAATTATTTTTAGGTCACGGTTGATATTTAAGTCAAAAGCGAGGCGATTGAGTTCGGCACAATTAACCGGTGCATGACTCAATGCTTTGCTTGTAGAAGACAAGTAGATGTGATGTCCGAAAACGATTTTGTTAAAAAAAATTGTTCTATATAAAAGTAGTACATGCGAGAAAGTCCTATTCAAAAGCCAACGTACATTCAAGTTTCGAAATAAGCAATAATGTTGAACACGCAATGAATGTAGTTACTTTCCAACTACATGTGTGGAATACCCTGCTGTTTAAAAGTTGAAAATGCTATAGTAAATTAATTGACAATACGTTTTCGAGCGGTCTTCTTGTCTGTGGTAGCAAACTTCTAGTAGGGCTTGCCCGGGGCATGTGCCAACACCTAGAAAGTTTGGGTATACGCATACTCGCCTACCATCATCCGAACTGACGATCCGTACATGTGACAACGTCGCTGGCGAGCACAAGCAATTCCTTACCCTAACCCAGCCCCCTGCTGGCGAGCATAAGCAATTCCTTACCCTAACCCCCTGGCACTGGTGGACATACCGCATGGTCTTACATCAGGGGGCTGGCACCTCCTATCCCTTACCGTATATAAAAATGCTACGCTTTTTGACCACTTTATTTCGTTCTACCTCTCCCCGTGGCGCTAGTAGGTCACTGACAATATTTTTATTGCGCGGGCGCGAGGCTCGCACGGCGTACTTAACCACCCTGACGCCGAATACGACTATTTTGACGTTTGGAGTTTAAGCCGCGATGCGGAATTGATGAAATTACCGAAATTACTTATACTTGTGCGCTAATGCAGTGTGTTGTGCACGGTTGTACTTCAGGGTACCCGTGTAATCCTGAAATGGTTCATTTTTCACCGTACCAGCCGATCCTCGCATTCGAAGCTATGGAAAGTCTTCGAATTATATGTGTGTGTGTGTGTGTATATATACATAGCCGCTGCGCGCGCGTCAGGATTGTCGAGAACAACTAGCGCTGCGAGTGGCAGAGGACACTACAAACAGAGGATATTTTGCGTAGCAAATATTCTGAAAGATGCCAGCCCCCTGACTAGGGAGGCTAGAGTGGGAGGAGTCCGATCTCTTATGGAGAGACTTGAAAAAAGTGGCTACAAAAATGTGGTCATACTGGGATGGCGCCACTATTGCTAAAACCCGAGAAGTGAGCTGCGTGTGACAGAGACGGAACAAGTAAATAATGAGAAGTGAACTATGCATAAGGCAGCATGATACTTGAGAAGTAGGCTGCGTGCGAGAGAGATGCAAAATGATATATAGCCAGATCGCGCGCAAAAGTTACCCCCTCTCTAGCCTCTTACGCGCCCATCACACAATCATAGTAGCGCGTGTTCGTGAGCGAGCGACGCTCGGACCTCTTCGGAAAGAGCCGAGCGCGCCGAAGTTTCCCGACCGCGCCTTCGGCAGCTACACCAATTCATGGACGCCGAGCTCGTTCATGTGCGGCCAAGCCGAAACGAAGGCTTCGAGGGAAAAAGCAATCTGAGCACGACTCGCGCGTGACGTCACCCGACGGAACGCGCGAGGCTTTTAGATGATTTCAATGCTTATTTAGCTCTTGATTCTTTGCGTTATTAATGTATACAAAAAAATGTATCGGGCACCCTGAACGCTTATTTTTTTAGTTTATACGTTAATTTAAATATAACAATAAATCCAAATTACAACTTATCTGTCTTCTAAAAAATTGTTTACACTCTACTCACACCCATCCTTATGCCAAATAAATTATAATTCATAAAAGTAAGCGGAAATATATTTATATTCGTATTATTATATTAATTCTCATACTTTCATCAAGCGATAAAGCATTATCCCCAAAAACAAGCGAATCATTCATCTGGCCGCGAATCGTCAGTACCAGAAAGTGCATATTCTACAAGCGATGAGATGGTCCCGTTGGTAGCGTTCCTGGCTTCAGTCCGCAGGGGCGCGGGATCGGTCCCCGCGCGCAGTGCTTTTTTTTAAATTCTGATTACCATTAATTCTTATTTGATTAGTTATTTTTATTAGTTATCATTATTATTTTAATTAGTTATCTTTTAGTGTCGAAAAATTTATCGCGCACCCGACCGCTTATTTGATTAGTTTGTATGTTAATTTTAATGTAATAATAAATCCAAATTACAACTTATTTATCGTCTAAAAAATTGTTTGCGCTTTACTCACACCCGTCCCTATGCGAAATAAATTGTAATTCATAAAAGTAAGCGGAAATATATTTATATTCGCATTATTATATTCATTCTCATATACTATCATCAAGCGATAAAGCATTATCCCCAAAAACAAGCCACATCCATCCGGCCGCGAATCGTAACTTACGAGAATGAATATAATAATACGACTATGAATATATTTCCGCTTACTTTTATGAATTACAATTTATTTGGCATAGAGACGGGTGTGAGTAAAGGGCAAACATTTTTTTAGAAGATACATAAGTTGTAATTTAGATTTATTATTACATTCAAATTAACGTACAAACTAATAAAATAAGCGGTCGGAGTGCGAGATAAATTTTTCGGCACTAAAAGATAACTAATAAAAATAATAATGATAACTCAATAAAAATAACTAATCAAACAAGAATTAATAGGCTGTCGCTAGCTAACGATAACGAAAACTGTGTGTATTCGATCCTCTTCCATCTCTCTTACACGGCATCGATACTCAGCTTCCTGCTCGAGGTTTTAGAGATAGTGGCGCCATCCCGGTCTGACCACATTTTTGTAGCCACTTTAAAATGCACAGATCGGCCTCCTCCCACTCTAGCCTCCATGCCCCTGGCTCTAACCCAGCCCCCTGACACTTCTGGGCATGCCGCATGGCCTTACATACAGGCACGGTCTTATAAACAGGTCTGGGCACAGAGGCTAAAATCGTGTGACACTAAGTGAGGCCAATTGAGTTCCAAATTCCGCCACGTCGCTAGCGTCGGAGCGGCCGATTTGCTTATATATAGTAGTGTTGTTATGTTTGCTGGTATATTGTGTATAACCTCGTCGCCACCTTACCACGCCGTACTCCGACGGCCAGCAGAAGTGGAAATGTTTATTTTATTTGAAGTGTCTTATTAAAGTGAACCGATAATTCAAGTGAATTGATAATTGAAGTCAAAATTTTGCCATTTCTGAAAGATCCTATATTACGTGAAAAATGGGTGAAGGCAGTATCGCCACTCATAAATGAATTAAAAACAACGCACAAAATATGTGAGAAGCATTTAAATCAATCCGACATTGTGCGCCACTTCATCCATAAAGACGGAGATGGAAAAATTATCGCACAAGTAAGTTTCTATGATAAATGCTATATGTAATTATGTAGAGGATGTATTCTTATTACAACCATGAAGACAGTACGCATGCGCTAGTATATCGCTCTCTGTCCCACAATCGGCCGCTCCGATACTAGCGCTCCAAGCAGTGTGGCCCGTTTAGGAACTTAAATGGCCTCACTTTTTGTCACACGACCGCCCATGCAAAGTATATGGGAGTGCCCAGACCTGTTTATAAGACCGTGCATACAGGTCTTGAAACGACGGTGGTAGGCCCGCTTAGTGTCTGAGATTCGTAAATTCCAATTTACGTCGCAAGGTGCGCTCATAATGTCGGGGTGTCGTGTTCGACAGAGAAGGAATATAGCAATCTCGTAAGCTGAACTCTCGGACTAAACACGACGACAACGAATTCCAAAAAAATGATCACTAACGACTTTCCTTTCACAGCAACACACGAACACGTTTTTGACGATAAAGTTTTGGTTATGTTAGGTAATAAGTTATGTCCGCGGTAACAATGGACGCGGCAGGTTAAGGGGCCAGGGGAAGAACACCCCTCGACAGCAGCGCCTTGGACATCAAGCGTGCCTACCCCCACCACTGAAATTCGCCTTCGTTTCAAGACCTGTATGTAAGACTGTGGCATACTGTATCCGCCTTATTGTCACTCTCCACTAGGGACGCTAGTAGTCACCCGCGTTCCCCCCACTCCGGTCGCGCAGCGTCTGCATTCGCCGCCTTTGGATGATTAATTATTAGGACAATAGAATTTCAGAGTAAATTTTTACAACGGGAGGGATAAAATATTTACACATATCAAAGTCTTACTGTATTTTAAAAATATTTATTGAACGTGATCAAATATCAATTATTTTATTAAAAATTAATTTATCATTACGTTGGACAATGCTTGGGTATTTTTTTCTTATCCAGATTATTTTTTTTGCTCAGCGTTGAGACCTGCAGAATATTGCTGCATTCGCATCGTTCCGTAATCCTGCATTACGCACAAGAGAACATTATCAGCGTGTTCTTTGCACGGGAAAAAGAGTTTTTCGTACTCATACATCGTCTAATATAGAATCGAAAACGCGTGCCGAATTGCGATGAGCCACAAATAGATCTGCTGAAAATATTACAAACCGGCACAAGTGTTCGCTTGGCTACACCCATGGTCCGTTTAACAGAAAATCAGTGACACGTGCTTTGGGAAGAGTGGCGTGACTTTCTAGTGTTAAGGGGTTACGGCGGTTTCGAATTTTCAAAAAAATTGAAATTTGAATTTTTGGCAGAGTTGTATGAAAAATAGTTCAATTTTTGGTACAATTTACACTACGTATAGCCTTGTAAAATGAGTTGTAATCGAAAAAAAACCCTTCGTTCAATCACTAGTCACTGATATTTTGAAGAAGTGTGCAAAATTTCAATAAGAACGGTGCATTGGGTTTTGCGAAATCGTGTCCACAGTTTTTTTTAGTGGTCTCCGGAAACCAGGTCCCACCGGCTGAATTTCCCAAATTTTTGGATGAATTTTTTTTAAATATTGTAGAAATGTTGCTCTTTTTTGTGCTTAACATTTTAAATAAAATAATTTATATATTATATTTTTTTTTCAAATAGAAAATATATGCTATTCTTGGCTTCGAAACCCACATAACCCCTTAATAAAGATTATTTGCATGTGGGGTACGTGACCATATTCATAAATCGTCTCCCCAAACAGCGGTTGTGTAATACACAACGCTGCTTGTTATTTCTGGTGAGCTTAATCATGCTCAAGCTCAATCATATCGACAAAAGCCCAATCATTAAATTGACTAATGTTCAATCATTCGACACTTTCAAATCACCCATCGAGATCGAAAAAACAAAGAATTTTCTTTGTTGTCCAGGTTGCGGAGGATACGAATAACGAAATGATGCGGCACGGCATTTTGCGGAGGGGAGGGGTGGGGGTAATGCGGGTGACTCCTAGCGCCACACAGTGGGCTGCTTTGAGGTGGTAACAATAACGGGGACATCTTACTGCAGAGAATTTAAAGGAGTGCCAGGGGGCTGCCCTAACCTCACTCATTACTGTTGTTGACAGTGTAGTTCTTGCAACTCGTGCAGTATCCAAATCAAGAATTTAATTAAATGATAAATCAACTGCTCTATAAAGGACAATTTGTGAAGACCAAAGTTTTTAAGAGCAGTCCATGGAATGCCCATCGTTCGCAGGGTTGCCAAGTCGTCCGCATAAACTCATTCAGTCGATCATGTTTTATCACGTACTTTATACATTGGGCCCTCATAAAGTGAAAAGTTTATGGTTAAAAGTGATCATTTTTTCTCAAAATAACCATAAAACTTGCATCTATCGTCCCACCGTTTTTATGAGCCTATGTCTCGTCATTTTTTCATTATCAACGGAAATATGATGTTCTCCGGGGCTTGTTCTATGCAGCGTGCATTAGAAATGTCGATTTAAAAATCGAATATCTCAATAACGGGATCGTCAATGTATTTCAGATTCCACAAACGTATGCAGGATACCCTAGACGACATTAGTATTAACTTACAAAACTTCCTATATAGCACCATTGTTTGCATGTGCTACTTTAACGTTTTACGTCGCGCTTACCATGCACTCAGACCTCCAGTGACATCTTGCGACACGTGAAGCTACCGTTGATTTCGACAAAGGATTGCGCCCGCTATTATGGCGGTCGGCTGCACCGTTCTCAGCTATGCGCCGGAAGAAGACAGGGTGGCATTGACGCTTGTCAGGTGCGTTTAAAATGGCTACTGCTTATTTCACAGAGGAATATATTTTATTCCGGTCAGTCAATGGTGATTTAAGGCTAGTATTTCGTGGACAGGAAAAATCTGCAGCGTTTCAGAAATCCACTAGCATCGGTTTGGTGATTCAACACGTTATTGGCCTAACGCTAGTAACAACTAGTGAGTTACTAAAACGCTGTTCTCTATTGTCGGAACTAGCGTTAGACCAATAGCGTCTCGAACCACGAGACAATAATAATCAGTCACCGAGAATGTATCATCACTGTATCATCATTGTATCATCACTGATGATACAATGAGAAATATCACCCCAATGGTACCCGCATACTGCCGGCGATTTGCGACGAGCGATGAGCAATATCCAATGGGTGCTTCATTTTCCTAGGGGCTTCCGAAATACCTCAGCTCCCATTGGATATCGCTCGTCGCACACTACATGCGATTCGATGCGAGCGATAAGCGATACCCAATGGGAGCTTCACTTTCCTAGGGGGTTTCGAAATACCTTGGCTCTCATTGGGTATCGCTCGTCACAAATCGCGTGAAGTACGCGGGCCCCATTAAGCGTTAAGTCACTAAGCTAATGCTAGTGAATTAATTGGAGGCGACCACATTTGAGTAATCGCTACCATCAGCCGACAACGTTAGTTACTACCAGCATTATGTCATATTCAAACGTTCCATTTATTTTAACACGATTTTTAGGTGTTAGAGGAACATTTGTGTTCGGATCGCCATTAACATAACGGAAAACATACGCTGGCTACATACACAAGTTTATTCATTTTTGTCCACAGGGTGACAGCGGTGGTCCTTTGATATGCGACAAAATTCAGGTTGGTATAGTTTCTTGGGGACATGGCTGCGCAGCTCCCAATTACCCGGGTGTATACACCCGCGTGGATCATTACTTAAATTGGATAAGTAATCTAGTGGCAAGGAGCAGTGCGAGTTCCAACGATCATCACGGGTTATTAGCCATCATTCTCATATTATATTTTCTTAATGGTTTTGTGCACACATCCATTTTCGGCAATTCTTAAGTCAAAAGCATGAACGATGGATAGTACATAAACCGGACTGTTTTTTTTTGTGTGCATACCTTTTTATTTCGTCCTTCAACTAGTGAGGCTCGAATTTTTTTGTTATGTGAAACGTCCAATTTCTTATGTAAAAATATCTGAAAATATATATTTTTTATGTGAAAAGTCCAATTTCTATCCAAAGACTTCGCAAAGCTTTAGAAATTGCATTCATTCAGAGTAACGCATTTGTGGCATTCCCAGTACGTCGCATAGGTCATCTGGAGGTCATGCACGTATCGATGTTCCGCGTCAACGCTCGAAGATGTTGGTCCGATTCATAAGGCGCGGTCCACTTAACGCCCGCAACGCCTACGACCGCGACCGCAAGATTTTCCGGTCCACTAACTGGCACACGCTCACGGGCGCCACGGGCAAAAATACAAGTGGACCGCATTTTGGGCGACGCGGGCGACTGGAGCGGAAGTGGCCAGACGTGACAGTTGCAACATGCAACCGTCGTGATTGTACAGGGACACTTCTTCCATTTTCACTTAGGCCCGTATTCACAGTCGGTTCTTTTCAAATATAAGGCGATCTTAAGACCACGTTTCCATTGACTTATCGCGAGTGTTTTCATTAACAAATCGAGTCTTAAGACTGCACTTATATTTACGATTCGACTGTGAATACGGGCCTTACAGCTAACAAGTGGTGATGAACAATGATGCCGGCAAAAGCGACCGGAAGTTTTTGAACGAAGGTCTCCCCTCTCGACCATTTAGTTGTATTGCGCATACGCGACAATACGCGGTCGCGCATATCAACGCAGCCATTGCGACCAGACAGCGACCGCGGTCGGTAAGAGGACCGCGGTTGCGAGCGCAGTGAAGTTGCGGGCGTTAAGTGGACCGCACCTATAGGTACAAGTTTTAGTTCCCAACTGGAAAATACTAGAAAATGCACTGGATTACCAATAACTCGTAGTTAGAAATTTGACTCGGACCGAGTTGTTGAATCCAGTGCAGATCTTTCAAGGTAGTTCTGTAGGTACACGTATGAGCCAAACGTTTCGGTCGAAGCGTATGGTAACATCCAATGCCTATACGATGCTGTTGGTTGTACATTTATGACAGAGCTTCTACCCTCTATATGTCCCACACATTCGCGCCTCATGCGTAGATAGACTCTTATAGAAAGCGGCGCTGTATCGTGGCAACAGCGCGATTTTCCTGCACTCATAGCGTTCAGCTTGTACTATCCGTCTCGCGAAATATTTTATATAAATTTAAAAAGCGTGAAAATGTCAACCCAAATGCGATACAAAGGAATATAACAAGAAAAAAGGTGCTTGCGAAAAGACTGAAAGCTGTGGCAGCCAAGTGTCAAGCAAATGCGGCTAAACGCGATGGGAATAACCATAACCTCAACGATCAGTAACAAAAATTCTCTGTCGAAGGACGTCGGATCGTGGATTTACAACATCTTGCCGACAGTTTTAATTGTATTCACTGTAACAAAGACAAATACATGTATAAATTGAACAAATTAAATTCTTTTGCAGAATAAATTTATTTCACATCCGTCTCAGGATTACAAGAACTCGGGAGAAAACAACACGCTTCGCGTTCCAAGACCACGCGCCGATCAGCTGGCTGCAGCGTACACTGTTTCCATTCCGTTACAGATGGTTGGGCCCGAGTTCGATGTAGAATAAAATTACCACTTTTCATAAGTCGATATCTCCGAAACTAAATGGTCAGTCTGTCATTGTTTTTAAAATCAATCCCACAATAGTACTGCGTACACGTGTGTTTTTATTTTGAAATACTAAGATCCGTTTAGAACCTATATCGAGAAATGCGTGCAAACTCCTATCGGTTTAGGTGTTAGATATAGGGATCGCGTACAAAAATACCCATGTACAATTGCAGTTATCTCATGAACTAAACGGTGAATCGAATTGAATTTTTGGGCATCAGTCCATGAAGGTCATATCTACACCATACTTAGATTTCATCCAATTCCTAAGATTTGACTAAAACTACAGAACTACCTTAAGGCCTGTGTCAGTGGCTCGTTTCGAATTTTAGCTTTGAATGAAAAGTAACTATATATTCCACTATATTTCTATAGCTTCTTACTTGGAACTAGAACTTGGACCAAGTTCTGCGATCTTGTACGCATCTTGTTCTGCTGCCTCTAACTGCCAATTAAATACTACTCAAGAAGCTCTGGGCTCATTAAAAAAAAATGATAGACTAATGATATCGAGAATGGCCTCTGCACACGGCACGCGATTGGTCGTGATTGATATCCAATGAGAACTGGTCTTCACTAGAGGATTTCCATAGTACCCTAGCTGTTACGTTTATATCGGTCAATGAGCCAATTGCACATCCGGAAAATCGGTCTTTACGTACCAGCAATGTTGACGTGTGCGCATTAGATACACAGACCAAACGCCAGTGGGGAGACAGTGAATAAAGTGTACCCGAAAATGCGAATAATACGTTTGGCGCGCCGATCGAACAGAGCCATATATACAGGATGTATCGTAACTACTAGTTTTTCTTTCGTGGGGAACATAGGGTGTCTCTTTCCGAGCAAAACGCTTTTTTTTAAATGTCGTGCGACAAAAATCGTCCGAGATATTCACGAGTAAAACCCAACGTTAAGTGAAAAATGGCACAATAATTTCGGAAGAAACACCAAAATGTTATTTCTTCGATTCTTGTTTTTTTCAATAATTAACATTTAGTGAGCACACAAATGCCAAACAATAATTTAGAAAAAATTGATACTTTCATGTAATATATAAAAATTATTGAAAAGTATAATCCGTTTGCAAATAAATAATATGTGGTTCTTCAGGAGAAATGAGACCCCGTGGTTCGTCAGTTCCACCGTATTTTCTACCACCGGGTCTCATTCCTCCTAAAGAACCACACACACACACACACACACACGCGCGCGCGCGCGCGCACACACACACACACACACACACACACGCATACACACACACACACTTTGGAGGATGAGTTTTGAGTCGTTAAATACGGTGGAACTGACGAACCACCGGGTCTCATTCCTCCTAAAGAACCACATACATGAACGCGCACACACGCACACAAGTGTGTAAGAAGCGTAAATCCGACCGCGCAACCTCCACGTGGTACGCTTTGGGTAACGCTAATGCCGGCGGTAAAAGACAACGGTAAAAAAAATCGTGAATTTTTTTTTATAATAATAAGGCATTGTGAAGACGCTGAGAAAACAAAATATGAAGAAAAAAAATGTACGAAACTTTTTTTTCGAGAAAAATGTCCAGATTTTTTCAATAATTAATCTTTTTGTTCGAAAGAATAAGGATTATCACTGAAAAAAAAATTAGAAAAATGAATAAGAATCGAAAAATTGCTCAAAATGGTAATTTTTGACGAAAATGATTAATTTGAAACTTCTGGGCACTAAGAAAAAAAAATCGCAACGCTTTGAAATTTTCAGGGTTTTTCCGGGACACTTTAAGGTTGAAAAATTACCGACGATATCCTTCGTTCATCCATTATATCCAAAGTGATACCAAGTTATTCAAATATCCTTAAATAGGCGAATTTTGATCGTTTTTTTCAGTCAAAAGTATCGCTTCGACAAAAAAAATTTCATCAAAAGCCACTGTTAGAGTCTTATAGGGAATGTTTTGCAGTTTTGAAAACCCTACTTTGATTCCCTGTATGATCATTATTTCCCGAGTTATTGACTGTCAAAGTTAAATGGGACTTTTTTGCTTTGATCGACGATATCTCCGCAGCGAATCATCGTACACACTTTTTGAGGACGTCAAATTAAAGGGCATTAAATTTTCTAAAAAAGCTTTGCGGTGGAATTAAAAAAAATTTAAAGCTTGTAGACCTTTTTGAGGAGAAACAAAAATTTGGAAAACAAATTTCGGTAGTTGTCTTCGGATTACTCCGAAACCGTCCATGATAAAAAATGTTCATCGTCAGATCCGAAAACTGGACACTTGGAGCTACAATTTGCATTTTTTTTCTGTGGGGCCATTTTCTTCCGAGTTACAGCCTGTTGAAAATCATCCAAAAATTTGGAATTTTTTTTATCCCTTAATTTCTGTGACTAGTGTACTTCGATGGCTGCTGTGCTGGTGTACACGACAGATATATTTGTGTTTGACAGGCGCAAACAATTTTGCCGCCATAACACGGTCAATTTCACCTTATGCAGTTTTGTATTACTATATGTTATCGGTTCCCAAGAACACTAGCGACGCCTGCGGCGGAACTGAGCCCTACACCTCTGATTCCACTACACGACCTCCACTACACGACCGATTGAAAGAACCACGGTCTTACATCCAGGTCTGACAACGGCGGTAGTTTATTTTGATTTCTGCCGCTTGGTGCGTGACGGCAAGGGGAAGTAGTGGTGCGACAAAGAGAGAAATAGGTCTTCTGTCATTTTCCCTCCTGAACGCAACGCATGCGCCGTTTTCCTTAACTTAATTTACTGTACGGTCGTGTAAACTGCATAATATACGAAACCAATAAAAAAATGTGTTGATTAAAAAAAAGATGACTTTTTGAATACATTAATTCATACCGGCACATATTACGACCATTTACATCCTTTTTTCTCCAATGTCTCACAATACCAGGTGTGTAAGTATGAAACCGGAATTTTTGTACCGAAAAAACACGTTTATTGTAATGATATGATACAAATAACTGGAGATGGCTTCTCGGGTCACCTTTAACTGATCCGCCAGTTGTTGTTGTGTTTGAGTGTCGTCTTCGTCCAACAAGGCTTGCAGGTCAGCGTCTTCAAACTTTTTCGGTGGTCTTCCACGTTCTTCGTTCCTCACGTCAAAATCGCCACTTTTGAACCGTTTGAACCACTCGAAACACTGTGTTTTACCGAGAGCATGCTCACCAAACGCCTCCACAAGCATTCGATGCGATTCGGCTGCGGTTTTCTTCAGATGAAAACAGAAAAGTAGTGCTGTCGGCAAATCGTAATTTGTTGGCACAAAACTCGACATGTTTATCTCTAATAAACTAATGCTACTGAATGAAACTCGTGTTATTATGAGTTGGAAACCTTTGTCGGATATCAATACAATAACAAGACACCGCTGACGTGATGTGTCGGTAACTGCATCGACATCTAGCGCCACCTATGGGCAAATTCCGGTTTCATACTTACACACCTGGTACATCGTTCGTCGAAATGTTTTTCGCACACGTACTGAGACTCTTTCAGTCCCGAAATAGCATCGGGCCATTTTTTGTATCGTTCGACGTTTCTGGGCACGCGAAACACGGAGCATTTCTGCTTACAATTTTTGTATTTCGCATTTCGCATTTCTTTCGCAAACACTACTAAAAAAATTCACACATGCATAAAAACACGATAAAAAATGTATCACGGTAAATCGCGTAGAACCTTCTGGTATATGGTCGCAAATAAAGGTTATTTCGACAATCGCGCCACAAAAACATATGTAAACACCTTTGGCCCATTCGCCGGTAAGAGGTAACGAGGAAACTACTTCCCCTTGCAGGTAGCGACGCGTAGCGGCGCCTAGTGAATAGAAAAGTGAAGCCGATAAGCGTGCCTACCCCCACCGCCACAATTTAGCTTCGTTGCAAGACCTGTATCAAGGAGACTAGAGTAAAGGAGTCCAAACTCCCTATCCTAGCCTGTATGTACGAAGTTCTTTCAATCGGTCGCAGAGATGTAGTGCTTAATTCCGCCGCAGTCGTCACTAGTGTTCCCCAGAGCCCATAATATATAGTAATGCAAAACTGCATAAGGTCCGAGCTCCGCCTCAACGACCAATCACAAAACTGGGGTGATCGTGTTTCTCTCTCGTACTCACTTGGAACAGTCATGGTGCGTTCTCTCTCGCACACCCGAACGATAATACACCCAAGTGGGGATTCCTTCTATTATAATATATAATAATATTATGTACATATATATAATAAATAAAATATAAATAATGTTAATGAAACAACTCGTGTTGTTTTATTCACATGGGCTTATTATATAATAAGCACATGAGATATAATAATTATATAATAAGTACAACACGAGTTATTTTATTGTGGAAACTTATGATTTGCCTGTTATGTTTAAAAATATAGCTAATTATAATGAAACGCGAATGAAGCGATAAACCAACCGTAATGTATTTATTATTCGGATGCGCGTTGCTGTGTTTTTCTGTACAATAATAAAATGATAAATAATAATAATAACATGTACATGCAAGAAACCGGACGAATGCGGGAATGTTGGCTCTACATGCTGGGGTTGTCTTTTCAACACGTGCTTATTATATGTATACCCATGAAAACTCGTTATTTGCTAGTTACGTTTAAAAATGAAGTTAAATATGAATTAAATTAAGCGATGAACCAACCGAACAAGCCGTCAAGCCTAATTGAACCCCAAGCGCGGCAATCATTTAAATATGAGAAGATTATATTTATTGGCAAATGATTGTGTGGCGGAGTTGGTAGAACGCTAGATTACTGTATTGAAGGTCCTTAGTTCGAGCCTCGGTAGTTTTAATTTGTTTTCTTTTGCATTCCTACACGTATCTGATTGTACGAGCGAATTGAAGCAGTTTCAACCAATCCCAAAAGAACTCGAACAAAAATAACATGGAAGAATATATTTTTTAATTTACTGCCATCAATAGTTGAAATTTATTTTATAATTCGTACCTAGAGTGTTTACTTTTTCCCTTTATCTCATTGACTCGCGAGGAGTCATCTCCATTATTATACACATAGTTCGATAGCTGCTTGTTGTGCTGGTGTACACGACAGATATATTTGTGTTTGACAGGCGCAAACAATTTCGCCGCCATAACACGGTCAGTTTCACCTTATGCAGTTTTGTGTTACTATATATTATGGGCTCTGGGGAACACTAGCGACGCCTGCGGCGGAACTGAGCATTACACCTCTGCAACCGATTGAAAGAACTGTTAGAGGCGGGAGTGTCGACTCCTTCTCTCTAGTCTCCTTGACCTGTATGTAAGACCGTGGAAAGAACTGTTTAAGCGGGAGTGCCGACTCCTTCTCCCTAATCTCCTTGCGTCTATGGTTGGGAAGTTGCCCAGGTAGCAATTTTCCAAAAGTTGTCCAAAAGTCGGCTAAGGCTGGGAATAGACGACTATCTTGTAGACGACTATTAGGCTGGGAATAGACGTCCGATTTTTTCTTTCCGACAATCCGATCCGACTATCGGAAGGCACTCGTGCCATACATTTGAGTGAGCATGCAATACACATCCGATCCGGTAGTCGGTTCCGAGTTCCGATAGTCGGATCTGATGTGTATTGCATGCTGAAACAAATGTATGGCACGAGTGTCTTCCGATAGTCGGATCGGATCGTCGGAAAGAAAAAATCGGATGTCTATTCCCAGCCTTATAGACGACTATTTTGAAATTGCTACCTGGGTGGCCAGTAAAATTTCTGCCGAATTCAAATCGGCCATGCGTTCCTGGTTCAGGAACGAAGAATTGCGTACGTCGGTTCATATTCCATGATCCACATACATAGATCAAAACAAGCCGATGCCATGAAACGTTACAAGGATTGCACGACAGAAAAGAAGCTGAAGCATGGAGACTGGAGCAACCAGTCCAGACATTTTAAAGGTTTGAAAGCAAATCCAGCAAATACTTCGCGCTCCGCTCAGCATTGAGGACCTAATTCGCGAATTCGCGAGAGCATAAAAAACGATAATCATTGTTAATGCTATCGAAAAACATTCTCGGCGCAATTAGAATGACAAAACTAAATTGAACCAAAAATCCTTTATATACCTATTACTCCGATAAATACTCGTCACTAGTTAACGTCATGTAAAAAGTACGCAAAATAATTATCAACAGGAAACCTAAACTTTGCGACGAAATGGCAAAGCGCAAGTGCGTTAGGCAACCTATTATCGATATCTCGGATGACGAAGATGACGAAGCATCAAACGATTGCATTACCTTCAAGGACAACCACGCGGACGTGAAAAACAAAGTAACGTCAAGCCCGCGGGACAACATAACCTCAAACGTCAATGATCATCGAAACAACGATGGACGAGGCCTCAGGCGAAAGGCGGAATCGCCCGTCCCGTCGGGCAGCAAAAAGCGTAAAGTCGATCATGTCGCTGACGACGCAGCGTCGGTCCCCGGCAAGGACAAAAAGGCCCCTCGCGCTCGCAAAGCGAAGAGTTCCGTCGCCGCGCCAAAAGCGCCTAAACCGAAGTCGTCAAAAGCAAAGGCCGTTGCGGCGAAGAATGTTTCGTCCGAGTCTGAGGCAAGGTCCAAGGACACGCCTGAGACGCGTCTGGCGCGATTCGCCGAATCGAAGGTGTGTTGTCCGGAATGGACGGACGTTGACTACGTGCAGGAGACGCACGGAATAAGCAGGCACGTAGCTGAGAATATAGTGAAGCTATTCGAGGAAGAGAATACCATACCGTTCATAGCGCGTTACAGGAGGAACATGACGCAGGGCATGGACGCGGACGTGCTGAGAAACATCAAGAACAGTTACGAAACGGCCAAGCTGATAAAACAAAAAGCCGCCACCGTTATCAAAGAAATCGATAAACAGGGTAAATGGACACCTGAATTTCACGCCTTCGTCCAGGGCACTAAGTCACTGAACGATTTGGAACAGATACATTCCATGTTCAAGGTGACAAAATCGACGCTGGCCGAACGCGCCAGAGTTCTCGGTTTGGGTTTACCCGCTCAGGCGGTCCTGAACGGCGAGAGAATCGCTCCGTTGCAATCTCTCGTCAAGACGAGCGTGGAGGGTCTCAAGACGGAAGAACAGGTGAAAGACGGCATAGTTTGCATCCTCGCCGATACCATCAACAAAGCGGAGAGCACCTTCGAAACGGTGAAAAGTCTAAGAAGCCGCCACGCGGTGTTTCTCGAAACTACGCTCAAAGCGGGTGGCAAAACGGAAAAAGAGGCGAAGAACGATAAGCCAACGGACGACAAAACCAAGTACGATCTTTATCACAATTTCTCATCGTCGGAGAAGAATCTCAAGGCCCATCAGATACTGGCGATCAATCGTGGCGAAGCGCGAAAAGTACTCACGGTCAAGGTCAACGTGCCTAGCCAGATGGAGCAAGGCTTCAAGATGTACTGCGAAAGGCAGTACGGGCGGGCTTGCTGCGCTTCGCCTCTGCACCGCAGTCTTCTAACGGCGGCCTTTGACTACGCCTGGAACAAATCCGTGAAGCCGTCCATCGGACGGAGAATCAGACACGAGCTCAACGAGAGGGCGGAAATCGCGTCGATGGACGTTTTCGCCGAGAACGTGAAGCAGCTTCTGCTTACTCCACCGGTCAGAGGAAAAGTCGTTCTCGGTGTTGATCCGGGCTTTCGTCACGGTTGCAAATTAGCCGTTGTGTCGGAGCAGGGCGACGCGCTCGAGACCTCGACGATTTATCCCCACGACGCGAATAATTTGAAAGCAAAGTGCGAAGCCGAGCGCGTACTCGTTCGCATCGTTCTCGAGCACAAATGCACGATTTTGGCGCTCGGCAATGGTACCGCCTGCCGCGAGACCGAAGTCTTTCTCGCTCAACTCATAAAGAAACGCGTCTTTGATCCTCTCAATGTCGCATACGCGATCGTCGACGAGACCGGAGCTTCGATCTACAGCTGCAGCCAAATCGCTACCACGGAGTTTCCCAATCTCGATGTAAATGTCGTATCCGCCATTTCTATCGCCCGTAGACTACAGGATCCCATGGCTGAATTGGTCAAAATCGAACCCAAACATCTTGGCGTCGGAATGTATCAGCATGATCTTCCGGAAAAACAATTGGCAGCGAAATTGAACGAGGTACGTAGGATCGTACGGTCATGTTGAAAGCTCAAACCTACTCAAGGGACATCTGATTGAAATTTTTGCGAATATCGATTTTTGGTCTTCGACGCATTGTCGAAATATGACATTTCAAAAACATTTTCTGAAGTTTTCGCACACCGGCGAACTTTAACCCTTTGACTGCACACTGGGTCGCTTTGACCCCATTTTTTTCGAATTTATAAATGTATTTTTCAACGCATCTCCCACTTTGAATGGATGTTTGGGCACTTAATTTTTGTTTTTTTAAGGAGCTATACCAGTGCGAACGCTGAAAATTTGGATGATTTGCGGAATTTTTTTTTGGAAGAAAAGTTCTCAATTAAATGTTTCGGAAAATTAAGAATATATTTGGCTATATTTGACCTATATTACATAATTTTTTTATAGAAAAATATTGAGATCCTAGCGACTTATGCGCTGCCTTCGGAGGCGCCAAAAAAAAAGTTCCTCCACTGCTGACATAATTCCGGCCGATTGAGTAGCTGAAACCGAAAAAGGAAAAAATGTCGTTAAACTGGAAGGTATTTCCTGTACAATGACGTGGGAATTTCGAAAAATATAAAAATCTAACAAAATGGCGTGGTTATGAATAAAGTCTGTTTTCTTGCCTTTAAAATGGTCGTTTTTTTCAATGCCAAATCGTCCATTTTCAGCCAATCAAAAATATCTTACGTCATTGTAGAGTAAATATATTTAAGAGTACTCAGCTCAAATTTCAAGTCAATCGGATAATTGCTCTTTGAGGTACAATGTCAGCAAATTTGAAAAATTTCATTTAATATTCTCAAAAGTATAAAAATCTCATCTCGTATTCTTAAAGGTATAAACGGTCGAAAAAGGCAAAAAAATCGATTTTTAAAGTATCCCACTGGTATAGCCCCTTAAAAAAGAAAATTTTGTGTTTAAAATAAGGATCAGAATACAACGATTTGAAAAACGTCTGGGGCCCGGCCGACCCCACACACAGTCAAAGGTTCGTGGCGACAATGTGCAGTCGAATAACGTGGAAGTTTGCATCGTTGGAATGCGATTTTGTTTTCTTATTTCTTCATTTTTATTATTATTCGAAACCTCTTTTTTTGCAGCTTGAGGTCGTAAATGTGTAATAAAAATACGCAAAAATGTTCGAATGATGTTCATAGCCTAAAACGACCACAAAGAAATTGAATTAATGAAAAAGAATTAATGTTCGTTACGTTCCTACGATGCAAACTTCAAAACCATGGAGTCGAAGGGTTAAACACGTTTTTTTCTTCAAAATGACTTTTTAAAAATCAGTGACCACGATATCTCAAAAATCACTGCACCAATCGATTTCGAATTTTACAACCTTCTTTTACACATCACATCATTTTTTCCAAAATCAATATTTTATTAAATCCTTCGCCCAAGCACTAGATAATTTCATGCAACAAGTAAATGCGTTCGATTTTTTTTATTTCGGATGACTCATTCCCGAGCAGCAGTGGTCACCGCGAAAATCGTAAAAGAAACTTAAAACCGTTGCATGTAAAAAAAATTGAAAATCTGCACATGTTTTTCCAGAATAAAATCATGCACGTTTCTCTTTTTCTCGGCTGCGAGCTGGGTGTTACCCATTAAACAAGTGTGAGATTCACCCAGAAAAAGCGTTGGATGTTAGGGCTTTTTCTATACAAGTATACTTTGAAATAAAAAATAGTCCGGAGTGAGCTTCGAATTTAAATTATATTCTGAATTTGTGCCTTAATGGGTTGGGTAAGGGTGGGGCTGAGATAGCCTGAAAAAGTGTGCAATTTTTTAATGCGGCTTGGGAAAAAAGTAGTCATTTAATCGATTTGCAGTTTCTAATTGCATTTGAGTCTACACTAAAAAAATATTTTAAAAGAATATTCTTTAAACATTATATATTGTAATGTTTAAAGAATAAATATGGCCGTGAGAGAGCGTCAAGCTGCGGATTGTTTTTTTTCTGAGGTCCAGACACTGTACCTCATAACTCATTTCGGATGAACTGAAACAAAAAAAAACTCAATTTTTCTCTCATTAATATACTTTTATGCTTAAGCCTTTAGGCCACAGTAACGGGTATAAAATCATGTGCGGATTTAACATTTTTTTTCGTATGAAAAAGTGATCCACTCATAAAATTAATTACATACCTATTTAGTATGAATATCAAGCTATTAGAAAATATATATATATTTTTTTTCGATGTACAAAATGGCCGACTACTAATATTTTCTTTTGTTATCTTTTTTAGGCGCTCCGCGGCGTGATATTTAGCATCCCCAATTTTTTACCTAGGAAAAAAAAAACAAAAATTCTAGTCAATCTACATTAGAATACCTCGAGAAATACCTACGGAATTAAAAAAACATTATTTATTCAAAAGTTGTAGGTATTCGAACTTAAGAAATGAATTTTCAGTGAAACATTTCGTTATAACTGCTCATAAACTGCTCATTAAATGAAAAGTTTTCGATTAATCAGAAATTCCGTGCGTACTTCTCTGCGAAATGCAATTAGGAACATAACTTTTAAATTTGAAGTAAATCGAGTGAAAATCGTTGAAGTTATTTGTCACGCCAATTGGAAAAAACTGTTTCAAGATGCTTCGAGTAGTCGGCTATTTTGTACATAAAAAAATTCTAACAGCTTGATATTCATATTAAATAGATGTGTAATTAATTTTATGAATCACTTTTTCATACGAAAAAAATGGTTAAATTCGCATATGATTTAGTACCCGTTACTGTGGCCTAGGGCCTTAAGCATCAACGGCACTGTTCTATAGTTTTCAAAAAAATTGGATGAAAGTTTGAAGAGTAGGGTCAGTTTTCAGTACAAATTTTTCTTAAAAACTTCGTTATGCAAATTTTGCACAAAATAAAAATGGCTCTGTGAACGATTAGGTGTAAAAGTATATGCGATAATAAAAGCTTGGTCTTGTCCTCTCAGATACTTGAGAAAGGTCTCATGGGGTACACCGCTCCGAACTCTGAAAATCGGACCCACAGTTCGACGCCCCCTTACGGCGATAATTATAACGATTTTCTAAGTTATTTTGAATGTTTTTTTAAACTTTTTTATTACTCAAATACAGCATAACATCGGAATTTGATAACAAATATAGATTTGCGAAACAACATCTAAAAATTCGATGCTCATGCTAAACCAGACTTATTACTTGCGGGTTGTTTTCATCCGCGGAAAGTCAATTTCTTCCAGTTTCGTATACCCACAATTTGGTTCAACATTCACAGGTAATCATGGAGGCTGTGAGTTTCGTTGGTGTCGACATAAACACGGCGTCCGTATCGTTGCTGAAGCGGGTCGCCGGTCTGGGTGAATCGAAAGCCAAGAACATGATCGAATGGCGAAAGTCATCGGGTCCGTTCCGAACGAGGAACGATCTGACGAAGGTGCCTCGTATCGGTAGCAAGACATTCGAGCAGTGTGCCGGTTTCATCAGAATAATGCCCGAAACGGCAGTCGGCACTGGACCCAAAGCGAAAAAGGACGCCCTCGATTATCTCGACCAAACGTGGATCCATCCGGAATCTTACGATATCGCGAGAGCCTTCGTAAAAGCAGCGAAATGCAATCCCGTTGATCTCGGCACGACCTCCTTCATAGAGGGCGTCACGCTGTTCGCGAACCAGGGATACGACGTATTGGCGAAGAGATTCGACACGACCGTCGACACTATGAGGATAATAGTTGAAGGTTTGGCGATGAAAAAGGGCCAGGACATCAGAGCCGAAGCTGACGTATCGATGTTCCGCAAGTGTTTAACGAGTTTCGACGACTTGGAGGTTGGCACCGTATTGACCGGTGTTGTGCGTAACAATACGCATTTCGGTGCCTTCGTCGACGTTGGCATAGAAAGAGCCGGCCTCATACACACGAGCCAGATGGGAGGAATGACCTTGAGCGTCGGTCAGAGAGTCGAGGCAAAAGTCCAAAGTGTGGAGAAACAGCGTGGTCGTCTTGGTCTCACTCTCGTCAAGTGTTTCTAAAGTTGTTGCCCAATACACCGACACCTTTGTCAATTATTGTGGACAATTGAGTGCAACATATGCAAGCAACTACAGTACGATGTGCCACGATACTCTCGGGTACATAAGCGTGCCTTGTTTTTTGAATATTTTTTCATGTCATCTAGACTGAAACTGTGGGGTTAATAGGGACGTGCAGGTGCACGGAAATTATGAGAAAAACGGATTGAGAGGCGTCCAAAGGCATTGAGACACCGCGTGTTAACGTAATTTTAGGAACAATTTCTTAGTCTTCGTACTAATGACTCTTTGCCGCCGTTTACGATTGTATGTCGACTTTTTTCTTTTTACATATTTGATAAACGAGTAATAATTATTGTGGATTGCAACCAGATACTCGCTAAGTTCCTATCAGTTGATTTATGGTTGATAGTAATCTGTAGAATTATCTACAAAACCGTTACACTATTCGTAAGCATGACTTTATTAAGCATTATATGGTTACCCTAGTGTTACCTGCTTAATATTTTCTTTAACATGATTCGGATTATGTGTATGGGAGAAATTATTCTTTCTTCGTTTTTCGAAATAAATCATTTGGATTTTGTGTACCATCTGTTAGACGAGCGGGCTGAGATTCCGAACGAGAAATCGTTTGAACATGTTTTTACACTGCTGGAATCTCAATACATTTTTTATTGACAGCACAAAACAAAAAGCATAGAAATCGAGGGATTTGTACTGAATTGGGTTATTAAATGATTTTTTGTTTTCATTGTAAAGATCATGGGCGGTTTCTAAAACGAAGTATTTTTCTTTTTTTTTCAACAATTAACAACGATATAGCACTTTGAAATTGTTATGTTCGGCACGCACGCCGAGAGCATCCGAAATTACCCGAGCGCTCTGTGACGTCACCATTCGAAAGCCGGTGTACGAACAATTCGTGTAAAGGTGCGACCCCACGCAGACGCTCGACGCTGGTTTGTGGCGTCATATCGGGTCACTTGACCCTATTTCGAATTTCCCCCGCGGCCCCAAACTGTAGCGACAAGTCGCCGCATCGAACAGCAGCGTCAAGATGGCTGCTTACAGAAAATCGATTTCCTAACCTCTTTCAGTAGCAGTCTTGGTGTGGTCGTGACAGTGTTGAAGTGAAAGAAATACGAGCGAATAAAAGTTGAAATATAATAAAAAGTGTTAAAGATGGCCGCAACTGCCTTAATAATTTAAAGCTTCGCGCGGGGAGACGGTGGCGTTGCCCAGGTGGCGGGGTAGTCGGGTTGTCACGTGGTGTCCGCAAGTCAGTGACAAGCCGGCGAAAGGAGCGATGTGGGTCAACGGGGCAGTAGGTCGAGGCGGAAAAGGTCTGTTCGGAATGTGAGGCGCGTTAGAGAAGACGCGGAATAAGATACGGGATAGCGTGAGTGCAAACCCGGGAAGTCGCGATTAAGTACGCGGGCGCACGCAAGGGCGCGGTTGAGCGAAAGGGGACACAGCGTGTGTCGAGAGAGTAGCGTGAGTGCGGCTCGGAGGCCCAAAACGGGCGAGTGTGATTCAATCTTAATTCTAATGCATGAGAACTCTATTTATACGCTGCAAGCAGCACTTTAATGCGATCAAATACACGAACTTCATTTATCGTCGCCATTGTTTCTTGAACTCCTTACCTCTCCTCAGTACGTCAAGAAGGCTAGGGCATCGGGAAAAAGTTGGAGTGAAAGGACATCGAATAAATCTCTATACTATTTAACAAAAGTGTTTTTTTTTTTTCGGAAATCGGCGCGATGTCGTTTGTGTACAGATATCACTTGTCACTTATTGTTTGTAAATTTGGACGCTCTCCTGTCGCAGCGACAAAGCTCAAATAGTTTCAGCTTTGTCGCTACTTGTCACGTGACCCGATATGACGCCACAAACCAGCGTCGAGCGTCTGCGTGGGGTCGCCGCCTAATGCGAGTATTCTGTCAACAATGGCAACGACAAAATCGTATAAGGCTTGTTTTGTTCCTCTTTATATAAATACGACGAAAAGTGCCCCTAGCAAGGTATTTCTGAATGTGCCACAAGACGTAAAACGACGAAATCTGTGGTCGATGCAGCACGACGTGTCAACCCGGAATCATCGTCCACTTATTTTTTCTGTGAAGACTTCTTGGATGAAAATGTAAACGTGATGAAAACATAAACTGTAGTGAATTATTTTTTTTTTCAAAATACGTCTTTCTCAATATGCTTATGATACGTAGTGTCAATAACTGACACATTTCATCAAGCCTCTCCTAACCTAAAAATCCACAGACAGCAAATTACTCGAATTTGCTTTGAGAAATCCACTTTCCCACATCGTTGCACGAAAATGAAAGTAGTTTTCGGTTTTTTCAGAATGCTCGAGATGTTTTCAGATCTAAAATGACACCCAATTTCACATTTGTGTAGACTCGCGTGTAAGCCGTATACATAGCCTATTCGGTTGCGTTCGAACGGTAACGTCACAAGCAGCGCCGATAGCATGGCATTTCGCGCCAACATCTACAATTTGAATTATCGTCATTTAAAACAATTAATACTTTTTTCGAATTATTTCGAAGAAAAACCCTTCCGACATTCTGTTTTATTATCACCAAAGATCAATTCTAAAAAAAATCGAACATTTTTTTTAACAACTTAATACTTGGAAGAGTATCCAAGATATTATGAGGAGCTATTTGAATAGTAGCATGCAGCTTCATTTTATTATATACTACAGATAATGAATGCAGGCGTGCGTTAAAAAAATCAAGCAGCTTATTGGCTATTTAAGCTAAATAAATAAATCCAAAGCCGAGATATTTAGCATGATTTTTTATGGAAAAGGAATCATGATTGTTCTTCTATTCAGTTTAATTCGTACTTCGCGATTACGTGAATATAGGAACAAAAAGCATAGGTTGTTTCGGTGATTAAAGCTGTAGGAGACCTATTCTGTAACTCGTTATAACCCGGTAACGATAGTTTCGTTATCGTTAGCTTGCGACAGCCAATTGCATGCACGTTCCAAGACGAAAGGGGGTCTCTTATTGGCTGTCGCTAGCTAACGATAACGAAAACTATCGTTACCGAGATATAACGAGTTACAGAATAGGCCTACAGTGGTCGCTAGAGTCGGTTTACGACAATACGGCGCGGGGCGAGCAAGATTATCGGATGGGATAGTCGACCGCAGTACCACGCTTCTGTCTGCCCAAGGAGACTAGCATGAAGACTAGAGGTAAAGGAGCCCGAACGCAGTGTTGGCGAAATGGTTTGAAAAAGCGATGACGGCAACGACTTGCATCACCTATCGCATGGCGGCGCCTCTACTGTGGCGATACCGGAAACGCAGGGAATCGCGGGGAACGCGGTGATTCGAAATAGTTTGTCGTACATTTTTTCTATAAAATTGATGAGTTTTATGGATATGCTTTTGTTCATAGTTATGAAATTTCAATATATCAGTCATTTGTCGACTTGGAGCCGATCGATACTGCAAATGTTTTATTTTTATTCGGTGAAATGAACGATTAAATAACCATAACGCATCCTAACCCCTAATGCAACCCAACCAAATCCTAATCGCTTATTCGATTTCAAAGAGAAATATGTTTTTAAGTCACGACAAACAAAAATAAAACAATATAGAATTTACATTAAACCTCAAACCAACCAACAATCCAAACCGAATCTAAACTCCATCCGGGGGGAACTGCTTAAATATTAAAAAACTACTTATTCTAGTGATGCAAGTGATGGCGCAGTGGTTAGCACGCTGGAGAAACGTGCACCAGACCCCGGGATCGCACCCTCGTCGGGAAAGATTTTTTCACAATAAATATTGCTCATAAACTAAGTGTCGAAATGAAAAAATCAGTTTTATTTTTGCTCCTAAATGTAAGTAATTTTTTAAAAAACTGAACGGGAATTATGGACTGCTAATTATAGACGAAAACTCGCAAAACAAGAATACTGACGATGAATGAATAATAAACGTTAATTTCGGGACCACCGATATTTTATTTGTTTCTTACACGCCCATCACAATGCTTAGAAAAACAGATACGAAGGTGGCAGAGATACACTATTGTAAATATTAGATGTCTTGCGGGGTAATGTTTTGTTATTGTAATATGCAGGTTGAATAAATTGAACTGGCGTCTAATTTCCACACTGCACGCTAGTATAATGGTTGAAATTGAAAATATGTATTGTTTATTAATTTTGTTCATATTTCAACTCGAAATATGCACATTAATCCCTCACTGCAATAGAAATTACGCCGGCTTCGAGCGTGGAAAAAAAACGTCACATATAGCGCCATAACCTAAATTTATTTAACCGGCAAATTATAATAGCAAAATATTACCCCGAATGTCATTAAATATGTAAAAAAAATGCCTTCTCCTTACCAGTACGTTATCTTTTACGAGGTAATGAGTCACAATATTTTACAGGAGCACTTTTTTCACTTTATACACACTTTATACACACGCGAAAGAAATACACCGCGAATAAAGACGTATAAAACGGAAATAAAACTCAGAGCTCACTTCGTTGTATGACCAACGCGAAACAACAGCGGTATCTTTGGAACAAGAGCGCTACCGTGGCTGAATTTCAAACTAGGAAATATCATCGCTTTTACATGTCACTTTTTCACCCATTCCGCCATATGCATTCGCACTCCTTTAGTCTAGTCTCCATGGCCGTGCTACCGAGTTATGGCCTCTGTACACTTGCGCGCGATTTGCGATGGGCGATAAGCGATATCCAATGGGAGCTCCGGTATTCCGGAAACGCCCTAGGAGAATGAAGCTCCCATTGGATATCGCTCATCGCTCATCGCGTGCAGTGTGCAGTGTGCAGGAGCCATTACAGAATCTCCCTACACAAGCTTTATCTAAACGCGCCACAAGCGTGATCTGCGCGCGCAACATTTTCAAGATAGAGTGGGTAAATTTGGGGCGAGAGTCTTTGTTCTCTCGATTCTCCGTCGTTCTTGTGTTGATCACCGGCAACGAGTGGTAATCCCTCGTCCTTCTTGTGGCGTGCCGCGGTTTCCAAGTATACCCATCGAGCCGCGACTGAAAGCGGGGAATTCCCGAACGTGTGCGAGTTCTCAAAAGATACGTTGCTTTGATGGAGAGAGTTCATTCGGGACCAAACGAACGCGTAATTTGTCTCATTCGCCGTCGTGATACTGAATCTTTTCAACAATCAGTGAGGTAAACGCGAAAATGGGAGCAGATAACTCAAAAATTCACGAAAGCGAGCTGGCACAGTCGAAAGCGAGGGAAATAGCTACACGAGAAAGATTAAGAGCCCTCGAACAGCAGAATGCGGAATTGCTAGAAGCTCAACGCTTGGAACGATACCATCGCGAACAAAAAGCTCAAGAAGAGGCAAGATTGAAGCAAGCGAGGGCGGATTGGCAACGTGAAGAGCTTGTTCGATTGCAAGGAGAGACACGGCGATTACAAGAAGAGAAACAGCGATTGTTGCAGGAACAACAAGCTCAAGCACAAAATATCTTTCAACACCAGTGGCAACAACAGGCGCAACAAGCGCCACAGCTGCAATCTCAACAAGTTCCTCCTGCGATGTTCCACCAGGTGCCGCAACAGCGAGAAAATGTAGTACAGCCGCTTTTGCAAAGTGCAACTCCGCAGCAAGCTCAAGCGCCGGAGCTGCATGTACCTAGACCACAACTTCCATCTGCACCATCTACAGCGAGTACCAGTAAGTCTGTGGTCAGCCCCGCCGAATCGACCTCTAATCAACAAACAAAAGTCTTGGTACCGACTCAAACAAAAAGTCGGAGTAGTTCTGTCCAAAGGGCACCGTTAAAGGTTGAGCTTGTAGAGTGGGATGATACCGATTATATTCGAGAGATGCACGGGATAAGCGCATATGTCGCGGAGAATTTAACCTTGCTTTTCAAAGAAAAAAAGACGATACCGTTCATAGCGCGTTACAGAAAGGATATCACACTGGGAATGGACGTGGATCAATTGCGCAATATCAAAACCACTTACGAGAGAAGCGTCCTTATAAAGCAAAAAGCAAATGCTTTGATGGAGGAAATCTGCAAACGGGGACAATGGGCGGCCAAATTTTGTTCCCTTGTACGCGAAACGAAATCATTGAACGAGCTAGAGTAGATGCAGTCGATATTCCAGGTCTCCACCTCATTGCCGCTCAAGGAAGCTCGACAGAACAGCCTAGATACACCTGCCGAGGCCATTATCCGGGGTGAGACGATCGACCCGTTGCACTCCTATGTAAAACACGGAACGAACGGCCTCAACTCTGAACGAGAGGTAACAGACGGTATAGTCTGCATTCTCGCTGACATGATATATAAGAATAAGAACACATACGAGAAAATGAAAATGCTGATAAAGAAACGTCGCGCGAATATTCTGGTTACCAAGGCCAATGGAAAGGCGAATGACAATAAGGACTTGAAGATGAAAAATCAAAACGACGTGTCCAAATACGACGCTTACAAAAATTTTTCATCGCTCGAGGCATTTCTCACGCCCCATCAGATCTGGGAAATAATTCGTGGCGAGGAACGGAAAATTCTCAGAGTTCGCGTCAACCTTCCTGCTGCGTTTAAGACTGACTTCAAGGAGTATTGTGCAAGAGAATATGAAGATGCATCTCGTACTTCCGATGTGCACGAAACTCTGTTAGCTGCTGCTTACGACTATGTTTGGGAAGAATCAATCAAAAGGTCTATCGGTAAACAGATCATGTACGAGCTTAAGGTCAGAGCAGAAGCCGCTTCGATGACTGACTTTGTAAAAGACGCGAGGGCACTTTTTCTCACCCCACCTGTCAGAGGAGCGATTGTTATTGGTATCCATCCCGAAGTTTCCAACGGCTGCACATTAGCCGTTGTATCGGAGACGGGCGAGGTGCTCGAGACGGAGACGATTTTTCCTCACAACACGGATAATCCTAGAGGAACAACTGAAGCTGAACGTATACTTGCCGGCATGATTATTTTGCACAAGGTTTCGTTTTTGGCCCTTGGCAATGGTACAGGTTACGAAGAGACCGAAACGTTTTTGAGCGAACTTCTAAAAAAGCCGGCATTTGAGCTACTCAACATCGGGTACAGGATTGTTGACGAGACAGCGGTTTCATTTTACAGCAAAAGCACAGAGCCGTCAACAGAATTCCCGAATCTTGGCACCAACTTCATATCCGCAATTTCTATAGCCAGAAGATTACAGGATCCTATGGCTGAACTGGTCAAAATTGAACCCACCCGGCTCTGCAATGCGATCCGCCAGCACGATATCCCTGTACAACAATTAATCGGGAAATTGAACGAAGTACGTATCTATTAATACGATAAACATTAACGGGAGGGTAAGGGTTTCAGCGTGAAAAAAAACACTTTTTTGCGATTTTTTTTCATCTACATGGATAGAGTAAATTTATTGAAACCTTTTGTACATTGTTAAGTGTCATTTCGAGAACATTCCGTGAAATTTGTACGCGAGAATATCGACAAACAAGCCGGTGACAAGGCTTTTCCAAGAACGCCTTTGGAAAAACACGATTTGCGGTGTTCGCTGTATCTCAGCTAGAAATTATCTGAAATCAAGTACCATTAAAATTTAGTCAAGGTATCATCAAATCCTCCCCCCAACATGTACATGAAGTTTGCATCGTTGCTATCTAACGGTTTCATTTTTTTCTTCGATTTTGTTTGGTTGGTCCCGGTGGCCGTAAATATTTTTTATTCATTTTACCATATTTTTTTAGCAACTAGAGCCGAACTGACCAAGAAAAAATAGGAAATTACAAAACCGAAAAAAAAAAAATGAAACCGTTGGATAGCAACGATGCAAACTTCATGTACATCCCCCCAACGGTCTTTGATAATTTTTTTTTCATTTCCAAATTTTTGGTGGTCATGTAAAGTGAAAAGTGCTATTTTTCACGAAAAATTCCGCCATTTTGGGGATGGAAAACCCCCTCAATGTAAAAAAAAAATCTCAAACTACCCGTTGGGGGGAGGTATTTTATATGTAGAAAGTGTGTACCAAGTTTGAAATAAATCGGTCATGTAGTTTTCAAATGGCAGTGAACACGGGCATTGAAAAAGTGGTTTCGAGAAAAACGCGGCACCTGCTTGTTTGTGGATATTTTCGCGTACAAGTTTCACGGAATGTTCTTGAAATGACACTTAACAATGTACAAAAGGTTTCAATAAATTTACTCTATCCATATAGATGAAAAAAATTCGCAAAAAAGTGTTTTTTTGTCACGCTGAAACTCGTACCCTCCCCTTCATAACCATACTAACTCTTTTATTCTCATTTTTTTTTTAATTTTACGAGGACGATATTAATGTTGATCAACGGCATGCATCACTACAAAAATTCTTTGGAACTTTGAAAAATTTGTGATTGTTTTCTATGTTTTCACTGCTGAAAATTTATAGGCATTGGCACTTTGGGGTGGAGAAAATTATTGGCAGTTCTGTTGTTTAGGTCCACACGGTGATATGTGTCCCATATGATTTTAAAGCACAGTTTCCCTTCTCCCTCTCGATGACACTTGTACTTATAACTATTGAATCATTGCAGGTAATTATGGAAGTCGTTAGTTTCGTCGGGGTGGACGTAAACACAGCACCGGTCTCGCTACTCCGCAAAGTCGCTGGTTTGAACGAATCGAAAGCGAAGAATATAATCGAATGGAGAAAGTCGTCGGGTCCTTTCAGAACGAGAAACGATTTAAAGAAGGTACGAGGTATCTGCGACAAGACTTTTGAACAGTGCGCCGGTTTCATGAGAATCGTACCAGAGACGGTGGTCCGTATCCATGAAGGCATCTCGGAGGATTCTCTCGACAATCTGGATCAAACGTCCATTCATCCGGAATCTTACGATATCGCGAGAGCTTTTTTAATCGCTGCCAAGTGCGATCCTCGTCAGTTCGGCACGAAAGCATTTATCTTTAGCGTGAAACTTTTCGCAAATCAGGAATACAGCGCGTTGGCCAAAAAACTTAACACCACCGTTGAGACAATGAAGACGATAGTAGACGGTTTGTTGATGGAAAAGAGCTGTGACATTAGGGGAAAGCCCGACGTATCTGAGTCTTGTGAAAGCTTCAGCAGCTTTGATCGGTTGAGAATTGGTGACGTTTTAAAAGGCGTTGTCCGATCCAAAGCGCCTTTCGGTCTTTTTGTCGACGTTGGGTTAGGACGGGATGCTTTGTTACACCAAAGTAAGACGGGAGGTGTTACCTTAGATATTGGTCAGAGAATTGAAGTAAAAGTTAATCATGTTGAGATAAAACGTGGTCGCATTGGTCTCACATACACCAAGTGCCTGTAAAATTTGTCAGACAAATCTGGGGTACCGCTGCAGAATATACATACATGAGAATGTGTGTGTGTGTGGATGCATGGTGCTCAGAGCATAAGATCGACATATCTAGATGACGACGTTGGAATTCTCGTCCTTTGTTATTGTGACAAAATGATGGACAGGGGACATTGATACAATTATCAGTTTAGGTCGAATTGATCAGATAAAATTTTACATAAGAAACTTCGCCACTAGTGTGCCTTACCGTTGGAACGTTTGTTGCGTTCTACTGTTTATAGAAACGTCGGTGTAACGCTGGATATACGATGAGTTACATTCAAACAATACGTGTATTGTGCCAAATAATTCACCTTAGCAGCCGCAGAAGGCGACAGTCAGTGATCATAGTTTTATTTTTTGTGGCTCTTTTATAAGCTGGCGTAAGGTATATATACGTTTAATGGGATTATTAATTACAAGTTCTATGAGCGGGTCTCGCGTATTTAAGGCGTTAGGCTACAGTAACGGGTATAAAAACATGTGCAAATTTAACAATTTTTTCGTATAAAAAGTCATTCACTTATAAAATTAATTACACATCTATTTAGTATGAATATCAAGATGTTAGAAAATATATATATGTTTTTTTCGATGTACAAAATGGCCGACTACTCGAAACTTCTCGAAACAGGTTTTTTCCAATTGGCGTGAAAAATAACTTCAACAATTTTCACTCGATTTACTTCAAATTTAACAGTTATGTTCCTAATTGCATTTCGTCGAGAAGTACGTACGGAATTTATGATTAATCGGAAACTTTTCATTTTATGGGCAGTTATAACGAAATTTTTCACTGAAAATTCATTTCTTAAGTTCAAATACCTACAACTTTTGAATAGAACAATATTTTTAAAATTCCGTACGTACTTCTCTAGGTATTCTAATGTAGATTGACGAGAATTTTTGTTTTTTGTTCTAAAAAAAAGATAACAAAGAAAATAGTAGTCGGCCATTTTGTACATCGAAAAAAAAAATATATATTTTCTAACAGCTTGATATTCATACTAAATAGATGTGTAATTAATTTTATGAGGTAATCATTTTTTCATGCGAAAAAAATTGTTAAATTCGCATGTGATTTTATACCCGTTACTGTGGCCTAAGGCCTTAAGACATAATGTGCCTTCCTTCTATGGTGGTTAATGTTGCACCATCAGTGTAATTAAATGTGATGTAACGTGATTGGAATATTTTTGTAACTGTTGTCATTATTATGAGGCAATTTTATGAATGAGCTATTAAGATAGACATTTTATAAAGGTTTTTAATGATCGTTGATGTTTGGATCAATGACAAAACTCGTGGGCAAACAATAAGTTGGCTACTTGTCGCCTTTGCTACGTGATCAATTTCAAATGTGCACTCGAAAATGCACACAAAATTGTAAGGTCACTTAATGCATACCTATATCCTTATTTCTACGATGTTCTTGCAAAACAGCAAAGAATTGTGTAATAAAGGCATCAACTATTATTTCTGCGAAGAGTAACTAATATTAGTTCGTATACCGTCATCATCTACGATAACGTTTTAGACGGAAAAAAATCGATTCAAAAATATCTAAAAACCCGCGCCGCCATTAGTACAGGAGAGATAACCCTCTGGAAAATGTAACGTTATCTTTTAACGATATGTACAGGGTCAACATAAACTCACAAATTTTCGAATAGATTGATGATTTTTCGCCCGGAATGTTACGATGTGGCCAGAGGCTTCGAAAAGCTGCGCAATGTAATATCGTTGATCGAAGCACGAGAACCTTCATTGCAAGTATGAATTATTTCATAGAGGGCGTCACGTTGTTCGTGAATCAAAGATACGATGTATTAGAGAAAAGATTCAACACGACGCACGAAACGATGAGAGTTTTTGAAGGTTTGTCGATGACAAAGGGCCAGGATATCAGATTCGAAGGAAACGTATTGATGTTCCGTAAGTGTTCAACGAGTTTCGACGAGTTGAAGGTTGGCACCGTATTGACCGGCGTTGCGCGTACCAATACGCATTTGGGTGCCTTCGTCTTAATATTTCATGGTGCTTAATATTTTCATTATCAAGATGCTGATCATTTGTACGGGAGACATTGCTCCTTTTTTTTCGGTATTTTGAAACAATCTCCTGGTTTTCGCATACCATCTGTGTGCTGAGCAAGCTGAGATTTTTAACAAGAAATCGTTTGAACATGATGTTTTCACTTTGGTAGAATCCTAATAAACGTTTTTCCTTTGACAACAGAATAACTGAACGTATACGAGAAATCGAGGTATTCGTATACGATACTTGGAAGAATTTTCAAGGTAGTACGAGCAGGTACTTCATTACGAGGTTGCTGCTTCATTTTTTACATGCTAACGATAATGCACGAAGGCATGTGTGTTAGAAATGAAGCAGGTTACCAGCTATGTGAGCTTAAGGGGTTTGGCCAGAGTAATGGGTATAAAATCATGAGCGAATTTAACAATTGTTTTGTATGAAAAAGTGATTCACTCATAAAATTAATTACACATCTATTTAGTATGAATATCAAGCGGTTAGAAAATATATGAGGCGTTCCATACCATTTCGAACGGTCAAAAAGTTGTCCACTCTAAAAAAAAATTGAAATTTTGTCAAATAATTTAATTATATGAAGAAAAAAAACAGTGTACATTTTTTCAACATTTTTGGATCGCATTTTCTCGAGTTTTTTTAAATTTCAAAATTTAAAAAATACCGTTATATCTCGTGAGCATTTGATTTAACAGAAAAATGTTTAAGACAAAAAAGTTGCAGTTTTACATGAACTTTGTGAAAAAATGTTGTTTTGAATTTTTCGAGTTTAAAAAATGCCCATTTTCACTAAAATTATAAAAAATATTTTTTTTTCGGTCGGTATGTCACTCGAGTTTTCTCATAAAATTCCAGAAAATACTCTGAAGTGTGTACAGTAACACCTATTTTTTTCAGAATGGCTCGATTCGTTGTTCCAAAGCTGTGCTTTGTTTTATTATTATGATATATATTTTTTTTTATAAATTTTATAATTTTTTAAATAATTTTTGAAAAAATTTACACTGTTTATTTTTCATATAATTAAATAATTTGACAAAATTTCAATTTTTTTGAGAGTGGACAACTTTTCGACCGTTCGAAATGGTATATGAGGCGTTCCATACCATTTCGAACGGTCAAAAAGTTGTCCACTCGCAAAAAAATTGAAATTTTGTCAAATTATTTAATTATATGAAAAAAAAACAGTGTAAATTTTTTCAAAAATTATTTAAAAAATTATAAAATTTATAAAAAAAAATATATATCATAATAATAAAACAAAGCACAGCTTTGGAACAACGAATCGAGCCATTCTGAAAAAAATAGGTGTTACTGTACACATTTCAGAGTATTTTCTGGAATTTTTTAAGAAAAATCGTACGGGACATACCGACCGAAAAAAAATATTTTTGCATAATTTTGGTGAAAATGGGCATTTTTTAAACTCGAAAAATTCAAAACAACATTTTTTCACAAAGTTCATGTAAAACTGCAACTTTTTTATCTTAAACATTTTTCCGTTAAATCAAATGCTCACGAGATATAACGGTATTTTGAAATTTTTGAAATTTTGAAAAACTCGAGAAAATGCGATCCAAAAACTGAAAAAATTTTACATATATATATATATATATATTTTCGGTGTACAAAATGGCCGACCACTAATATTTTCTTTTGTTATCTTTTTTTAGGCGCTCGGCTGCGTGACATTTAGCATCCACAATTTTTGGCCTAGAACAAAAAACAAAAATTATCATCAATCTACATTAGAATACCTAGAGAAGTACGTACGAAATTTAAAAAATATTGTTTTATTCAAAAGTTCTAGGTACTTGAACTTAAGAAATGAATTTTCAGTGAAAAATTTCGTTATAACTGCTCATAAAATGAAAGTTTTTCGATTAATCAGAAATTCCGTACGTACTTCTCTGCGAAATGCAATTAGGAACATAAGTTTTAAATTTGAAGTAAATCGAGTGAAAATTGTTAAAGTTATTTGTCATGCCAATTGGAAAAAAGCTGTTTCGAGAAATTTCAAGTAGTCGACCATTTTGTACATTAAATAAAAATATAAATATATTTTCTAACAGCTTGATATTCATACTAAATAGATGTGTAATTAATTTTACGAGTGAATCCCTTTTTCATACGAAAAAAATTGTTAAATTCGCACATGATTTTTTACCCGTTACTGTAAGGGTACCCTAACCCCTTAATACATAAATCCGACGCCGGGAAATTCAGCATGGTTTTCCATGAAAAAGGCGTCATCATTGTTCTATTCAGTTCAATTCGTATTTCGCGACTACATAAATATCAGCTCCGTGCGTAACACTAGCGCCGAGTAGCGTTCGTATTTTTGTCGGCTCCGTCAAAGGCTCTGTGCTTATAGTATTGTGATAACTTACAAAAATTAGAATCGTACCGCAATTGAGTTTAATTCGTTTGCATTAAATCAATTTGTTCGGCCGGAGACGGTTAGAAGTGTTTCTTTTCAGTAAAGTAAGAAAAGTAAGTAAAATTTCCCTTTAATGTATATTTTCGTTTGTTTCTAATTTCGTTATACGACGAGAAAAATGAAGGAATATAATTGCTTTTATCAAAACTTAACAAACATCTATTGCTGCTGCACCACTAATAATAAATAAAATTTTAATTTCAGACTGAAATGAGGATAATTTCAAAGACCGACTTCGAGAGTATAACTCATAATATTGATATGCAACCTCAAAAATTCAATCTAAGGGAAAACTGTTGGTATCTGCTGAACAGGTCGGGGACGTAGAAGAGTTCATGACAATACATGACCAAAATTTAATAATTCAAACTCGTGTCGTGAGGCAAACCTCGTTTTGCTTCTAACTGCAGCTATTCATTTGTTGCCTTGTTCTAACTTCCAATTTGCCGTAGAGAATCGATAAAATTTGCATTTACTATGCACCCGGTCTCCCTATACCTTTCGGTATTTTTACAATTTATTACACAGCAACTGCCGTGGCCCATTTTTAATAAGACAATATTTTTAATTCGATTGCAAAAATCTCGTATCGCGCCCACACAGATTTGACGGATAAATAGCCGAGTTTTTGGCAACTTTTGTCCACTGCGGGCCATAATGGCCTCTGCACACTGCGCGCGATGAGCGATGTCCAATGGGAGCTTCACCCTCCTAGGGCGATTCTGGCATACCTGAGCTCCCATTGGATATCGCGCGCAGTGTGCAGAGGCTATTACAAATAGTGACCTTTACAAGTCGACGTCGTTGATAAAAAAAAAAACTTCATCGATGCGCGCCAAAAAGCGCGGTCTGTGCGCGCAACATTTGCGAGATGAAGTGGCTTACTTTGGTGCACAGATTTTGCGCTCTCTACTCTCTGTCGTTCTTGTACCGATTACCGGTAACGAATGATAAACCCCCGTCTGCTTATCTGTAATACCTGAGACGTACCGTGGTTTCCACGCATACTTATCGAGCAATGACTGAAAACGGGGAATTCCGGGATGTGTGCTAGTTTTCAATAAAATGCACGTCGCTTTGATGGGGAGAGTTTGATCGAGATCGAACGAAGGCGTGGTTAGTCGCACTCGTAGTCGTGATATTGGAATTTTTCAATAATCAGCGAGGTAATTGCAAAAATGGGCGCAGACAACTCAAAAACTCAGAAAAGCGAGCTGGCAAGGACGCAAGCGAGGGAAATAGCCACACGACTAACATTAAGAGTCCTGGAAAAGCAGAATGCGGAATTGCTAGAAGCTCAACGTTTGGAACGATACCATCGCGAACAAAAGGCTCAAGAAGAGGCAAAATTGAAGCAAGCAAGGGAACTAGCTACACGACAAAAATTAAAAGCTCTGGAAAAGCAGAATGCGGAATTGCTAGAAGCTCAACGCTTGGAACGATACCATCGCGAACAAAAAGCTCAAGAAGAGACAAAATTGAAGCAAGCGAGGGCGGATTGGCAACGTGAAGAGGATTTGCGATTGCAAGCAGAGAAGCAGCGATTTCAAGAAGAGAAGCAGCAATTGTTGCTGGAGCAACAAGCTCAAGCACAAAACTTGTTGAAACAACAGGCGCAACAGTTGCTACAGCAACAAGCCCCACAACCTCGACTGCAAGGAGCTCCCCAGCCACCATTGCAACAAGCGCCCCAGCCGCTATTGCAACAAGCCCCGCAGCTGCAATTGCAACAAGCTCCGCAGCTGCAATTGCAACAAGCTCCGCAGCTGCAATTGCAACAAGCTCCGCAGCTGCAATTGCAACAAGCGCCGCAGCCGCAATTGCAACAAGTTCCACCTCCGATGTTTCATCAGGTGCCGCTACAGCGAGGAAATATAGCACAGCCGCTATTGCAAAACACTCTGGCGCAGCAAGCTCAAGCACCGAGGCAGCAAGCACCCATCCCACAGCTTCCATCTGTACCACCTACATTGAGTACCAGTAAGTCTGTGATTAGTCTCCGTGAATCGACCTCTAACCAACAAACAAAAGTTTTGGCACCAACTCGAACAAGAAGTCGGAGTACATCGGTCCAATGCGCACCATTGGAAGTGACGCTCGTAGATTGGAAAGATGCCAACTATATTCAAGAGACGCACGCGATAAGCCTATTAGTTGCGGAGAACATAATCTTACTTTTCACAGAAAAAAATTCAATACCGTTTATAGCGTGTTACAGGAAGGATATCACTCAGGGAATGGACGTGGATCAATTGCGCAATGTAAAAACCACTTATGAGAGAAGCATCCTCATGAAAGAAAAAGCCAATGCTTTGCTCAAGGAAATCTGCAAACAGGGGCAATGGGCTGCCAAATTTTGTGCCCTTGTGCACAAAACGAAATCATTGCACGAGCTGGAGTGGATGCGATCGATATTCCAAGTCTCTACCTCATTGCCACTCGAAGAAGCTCGACAGAATGGCCTAAATACACTGGCCGAGGCGATCATCCAGGGCAAAACGATCAACCCATTGCACTTTTATGTAAAACAAGGAACGAACGGCCTCAACTCTAAACGAGAAGTAACGGATGGTGTAGTCTGCATTCTCGCCGACATGATATACAAGAATGAGAACACGTACAAGAAAATGAAATCTTTGAGAAACAAACGTCAAACGCATATCATGGTCACCAAGGCCAAAAGAACTACGAATGAAAATAAAGATTTGAAGATCAAAAACCAAAATAACAAGTCCAAGTACGACGCGTACAAAAAATTTTCATCGCCGGAGACAGATCTCAAGCCTGATCAGATATGGGAAATAACTCGTGGCGAGGAATTGAAAATTCTCAGTGTTAGCGTCAACCTTCCCACTGAGTTTGAGAGAGACTTCAAGGAGTATTGTGCAAGAGAGTACCAAGATGCATCTCGCGCTTCCAGTGTGCACGCAATTATTTTAGCTGCCGCTTACGACTATGTTTGGGAAGATTCAATCAAAGGGTCTATTTGTAAACAGACGATGTACGAGCTCAAGGATACAGCGAAAGTCGCTTTCACGACCAAGTTCGTGAAGGACGCGAAGGCACTCTTTCTTACACCACCGGTCAGAGGAGCGGTCGTTATTGGTATCCATCCCGGAGCTTCCGACGGCTGCAAATTAGCCGTTGTATCGGAGACAGGCGAGGTGCTCGAGACAGAGACCATTCATCCTCATAACACCGATAATCCTAGACGAAGAACTGAAGCTGAGCGTATCCTAGCTGGCATGATTCTTTTGCACAAGTGCTCTTTTTTGGCCCTTGGCAATGGTGCAGGTTACGAAGACACCGAAACGTTTTTGAGTGAACTTCTCAAAAAGCCAGCATTTGAGCTACTCAACACTAGGTATAGAATTGTTGACGGGACACTAGCTTCATTTTACAGCAAAAGCAAAGAGGCGTCAACAGAATTTCCGCATCTTGACATCAACGTTATATCCGCAATCTCTATAGCCAGAAGATTACAGGATCCCATGGCTGAATTGGTCAAAATTGACTCCCCCCAGCTCTGCAATGCGATTCGCCAGCCCGATTTCTCTACACAACAATTAGCTGGAAAATTAAACGAAGTACGTTTCTATAAATACGATAAGCATTCATAACAATTGTAGATCTTTTACTTTAATTTTCCTTAAAACTAAATGAGAACGATATTATTATTAATTAACGACATGCATTACTATAAAAATCCCTTGGACAAAAAAGATTGCGGGCTTTGAAGTAGATTTGTGGTTTTTTTTTTTCATTTTCATTCTCAGCTGAAAATCCATAGGTATTGGTACTTTGGGGCGAAGCAAATTATTGGCAGCTTTGTTATTTAGGTCCAGATGGTTACATGTTTCCCATGTCCTAAAAGTTTAAAGCACAATTTCTCATCTCCCTTGTAACGACACGTGTACTTCTAACTGTTCAATCATTGCAGGTAATCATGGAAGTCGTGAGTTCCGTCGGGGTGGACGTAAACACAGCACCGGTCTCGCTACTCCGCAGAGTCGCTGGTTTGAAGGAATCAAAAGCCAGGAATATTGTCGAATGGAGAAAGACGTCGGGTCCTTTCAGAACGAGAAACGATCTAAAGAAGGTACAAGGTATCTGCGACAAGACGTTCGAACAATGCGCTGGTTTCATCAGAATCATACCGGAGACTGTTGTCCATATCCACAAAGGCATCTCGGAGGATTCTCTTAACAATTTGGATCGAACGTCCATTCATCCGGAATCTTACGATACCGCGAGAGCTTTCTTGACCGCCGCTAAGTGTGATCTTCGTCAGTTTGGCACGAAAGCATTTATCTTTAGCGTAAAACTTTTCGCAAGTCAGGAATACAGCACGTTGGCCAAAAAACTTAACACCACCGTTGAGACAATGAAGACGATAGTGGAAGGTTTGTCGATGGAAACGAGCTGTGAAATCAGGTGGAAGCCCAATCCGTCCGAGTCTTGTGAAAACCGTAGCAGTATTGCTAGTTTGAAGATCGGTGACGTTTTAACGGGCGTTGTCCGAGCCAGAGCCCCTTTCGGTCTGTTCGTTGACGTTGGATTAGGAAAGTATGCTTTGTTACACAACAATAACATGCGCGATGTTACTTTACATATGGGTCAAAAAATTGAAGTTAATGTTAGTCGTGTTGAGAAAAAACGTGGTCGTATTGGTCTCACATACATCAAGTGCCTGTAAAAATTGTCAGAGAACTCTCGGGTACCGCTGCATATGTATACATGAAAGCGCGCGTGTGTAATTATGGCGCCCGAAGCAAAATATCGACATATCTAGATGACGATGTTGGAATTCTCGACCTCCGCTATTCTGAAAAAATGATGGACAGGAAAAATTCGTACAATAAGTTTCGGTCGAGTTCAAATAAGAAATCTCGCCACTCGAAGTGCCTTATCGTTGGAACGTTTCCTTCGTTCCGATGTTAGTCATGTCGATTTAACGTTGGATCTACGACTTCCGTTCAAACGATGCGATTCACTGTGCCAAGTGATTAATTTTTGCAGCCGCAAAAGTCGGGAGCAAGTGATCAAACATTTGTTTTTTGTATGGCTCTTACCAGCCGGCGTAAAGTACATATGCATCCCATGGTATAACCAACTACAAGTTCTACAAGAGTAGAACCTTCCTACTTTTGCTCGTGGCTATTAATTCGCCATCGGTGAAATTTAATGTGATATAACGTGATTGGCGTATTCTTGTAATTGTTGTCGCCATTACGAGGCAACTTTGTTGATGAGTTATTAAGGTTGATATTTTATAAAGCATTTAAATAATCGTTGATGCGCGCTCTACAACGCACAATATATAGTAAAATCATATGTATCTACATGCTTATTTCTATGATGTTTCTGTCAAATAGCGTAAAGTTGTCCAATAAAGGCAAGCATGCCATATTGTATATTTTTATATAAAAGTATTGAGTTATATAAAAAAAAGTATATAAATATACCACTGTGGCTGCGAAGAATAACTAGTATTCCTTCGTATCCCGTTATCTTCAAAGACAACGTTCTAGAGGGTAAAAAATCGAACTTTATATTTATAAGATACATCACGCCCCGTCGCCACGAGTGCGGGAGAGATAACTGTTTGGAAAATACCGCGTTTTCTCAAGGGTATCTTCAAGGTCAACATAACCTCAACAAATTTTGAACAGCGTGACAATTTTACTTTCCCCCAAATATTGTCTATCTCTGAGACCTTTCTGTTAAAAAAATTCAGCTATGCGCCTCGCACGTTTATGTCACGAGGCGAAAATCAGGGTCATTAAGAAAAAATACTTGCAGGAATAAATAAGATGATTGAAAAATCTATTGGACATTCATATCTTTGTACATTCACAAAGTTGCATACCCAATTTCATAAGAAATATTAAAGAAGTTATAAACAATCTCGTGAAAGACCTTTAACGAGAGGGTAGGGGTTTCAGCGTGAAAAAACACTTTATTGCGTTTTTCTTTCATCTATATGGATAGAGTAAATTTATTGAAACCTTTTGTACATTATTAAGTGTCATTTCAAGAACATTCCGTGAAATTTGTACCCGAAAATATCCACAAACAAGCCGGTGACAAAACTTTTCCAAGAACGCCTTTGGAAAAATACGATTTGCGGTGTTCACTGTATCTCAGCTAGAAATTATCTGAAATCAAGTACCATTAAAACTTTGTTAAAGTATCATCAAATCCTCCCCCCAACGGTCTTTGATAATTTTTTTTTCATTTCCAAATTTTTGGTGGTCATGTAAAGTAAAAATTCCGCCATTTTGGGGGTGGAAAACCCCCTCAATGTAAAAAAAATCTCAAACTAACCGTTGGGGGGAGGTATTTTATATGTAGAGAGTGTGTACCAAGTTTGAAATAAATCGGTCATGTAGTTTTCAAATGGCAGTGAACACGGACTTTGAAAAAGTGGTTTCGAGAAAAACGCGGCACCGGCTTGTTTGTGGATATTTTCGCGTACAAATTGCACGTAATGTTCTTGAAATGACACTCAACAATGTACAAAAGGTTTCAATAACCTTACTGTTTCCATATAAATAAAAAAAAATCGCAAAAAAGTTTTTTTTTTCACGCTGACACCCCTACACTCCCCTTAAACGTAAGGGGCAGAGCAGTGTACTTGATTTTTGCCACCCGGTTGATTTGAAGCAAAAGAAACTAGTCTTTTCTTAACATAGATTATATTGGCTCAGATTTGACCGAGTTTTTTGGATATCGTGCTTCAATCATAAACAAAAAGTTAGAATATTTTTTTTCGTCTTTTCGAAGAAAAATGACATTATTGTTAATAACAAGGGGGAAAAATTTAAGAAGAAAAACGTTGGTCAATGCTAAACTACTATTACACTGAATAAGTGTACCAAATTTCAAGTCAATCCGTTCATCAGAGGTCGAGAAATGGTGTACGCCGTCTTGAAAAAACTTTAAGTCTTTAAGGGGGTACCCCTCTCTGGAAACTTCAACAAATCATTTTTTTGCATATTGTTATAGTGTGAACTTTCAAGAATATTTTAAGACCAACCGGACCCTGACATTTTTAAAATTGACAAAGTTACACCTATTTTAGTGGAACAGTGTGCGTCGGGTTTACCGCTATCCGTCGAGTTTGAACGCGATTATCGCGAAACTACATATCTTGACACGGCGGGGTCGATATCTTGAGTAACTTTAACACTCTTGACTTGAATTTGCACAGTTAGCGTTCAAACAGTAATCATTTTCGGTTCACGATCGCATTTTTTAATTGGATGAACCATTCATTAATAACAATGACTTCAGCATGCTGTTTTTTAAGACGAAAATGAGGTTTTCTTTGGAAAAGCCGTCACTTTCCGTATTTTTCGAAATTTCGAAACGTGGATCGCGAACCCATAACCAGTTGGATATATTTGACGAAAACATTTTTTGTTTTCGTTTCAAATTACATTTGAGCCTGGTCGAGATCCCGCCGCTTTGGGCCTCGCCACTGGAGGACTGCAACGCCAACTGCAGTACCACAAACACTTTGAAATATTTTCGTCCGAAAAAATTACATTGCGACCACAAACATATTTCCAACATGCTGGGAGAAAATAAATGTATTCCAACCAATGTGCTACTAGAAAAAAAATGCATCATTCTGACCCTTCAAATTGGGCTTCCAGAGAGGGATACCCGTTTAAAGTGCCCGCACACTGCACGCGATTTGCAGCGAGCCTTAAGGCAGAACACCACTGTGACCCCCTGTTTTTTTGCCATTTTTCAAGGATATTTTTTTGTGGGAAAAAAAAGAGATTCGAAAAAAAAATTTTGTTTTGTTCGTTGTTTATTGAAGATACATAAAAAAAAAATTCAAATTTTTCACGCCCCATGGTGACGCTGGGGAAGCTCCCGCGTCAGGTCTGTTGCCTCTGCAGTGGTTCGCGGCACGCAGCAGAACTCTCTTCAAAGTCGATCTGAAAAAAAATACCGAGTGTTTTCGTTAATAATATGATATTTTGAAGAGAAGTACATAGGGATTTGAAAAAATATTGATTTTTAAAAAATAGGCACGCTTTTGAAATTAAAGGACGATTTTCGAGCAAAATTTCTCGTCGAAAATAGGCTATAACTTTTTTTATTATTGAGATATCGAAAAAATCCTATGTACTTCTTTAGATAATCTAGTTTTATTGATGCAGTCCAAATTTGAAGTCGATCGGATAAAAATTGCTCGAGTTCTGCTGCGTGCCGCACTCAAAACAGTGGTTTTGAGAAAAACGCGTTCAAAGTTTTAGGTTTGTTAATTTATGCGATAAATTGGAAAAACAATTTTTTACCTTTAATCAGCGATGCCGGTACCATATAGCTAGCCTTCAAGAAGCAAATCATTGTCCCTAGCATCTTTTCTCGAACTTGTAGAGGCTCTTCTTGCCCCTTTTGCAGCGTCTGTGAGCAAGCGCTCCGCCAGCTCGATCCGCGCTGCGGCGGTTTCAACGCAAAAATTGAAACAATTTGGGCCGATAGTTATCCCCAACGTCTCCAAAACTTTCATGAGGCTTCTCAGGCCATCATTGAATAATAATACCGCGATATCAGCTGCAATATCGACGATTTTTTTGCTCCCGGACTGACATTGTCTCCTCCTCAAGTGCAGCCTTTTGTTTGCTCACTGTGCTCACAGCTTTAGTGGCAATCGAAATCGAATTTAAGATTCGATCGTAGAAAGACTGAAATATGGGGCGCGGTAGGTCTATAAATGCACAAAACTTCATCAGGCCATTCAAACCGACGCCAAGAAGACGGATACTGAATACGATCCGACGATTTATTTCGTATGCATTGTCAATCATAGGACACGAATTGATTTGCACTTTTTCACAATGGCCGCAATCGACCTCGATTTTGAATCCGAGTCCGCGCAAACTTTTTTCAGTAAACTTTATATCGCGATCACACACTTTGCACTTCACTAACGTCGATATAATGTTCAATGCATTGACGAGGTGTACTATACGATAACCGAAATCGTTAGTAACACCGACCTCTAAATCGTCCGACGATTTTAACTTTTTCGCCGACATCCTCACATACTCTGCAGAACTATTTTCGGAGCTATAACGGTTCGGAGGTTTTCGATTCGAAATTTTCGTTCGACTCCTCGTCACATAGCTCCGTTTTGTTCCCTTTTTCCCCGCGTACACTTTCGGATTATCCATTTCGATGTGCAAAGAATAATTCTGAGCGTTCGATATTTATAAACGAAACGATTCGGAGCGTTTAGACACGAGTAGCGTCGCTTCTATTCGCAAACTGACGCTATGACGCTATCCCTATACCTGCCTTGAAAATTTTTCAATTATCGCCACCTATGGCTTTTTTTCGAAACTATATTTATAACAATAGCCGGTTTTTGTGAAGGGAGACAAAAGAATACCTGGGAAAGAGGCGCAGGACCTGGGAAAGGCCCGGTATACCTGCCGACCCTGAGGCGCGCAGCTGCGCGGGACCCCGAGCGTCACGAAGCGCTGCACCGCTCCACAAAATATTCAATATCTCCGAAAATAATTATTTTTTCGACCTGGGTCCAACGGCATCTTAATCTTAAATGTATTTTAGATTTTTCTAGATGGTTTTCAAAAAATCGATTTTTTGAAGCCGTCAAAGTGGTGTTGTCCCTTAAGCGATATCCAATAGGAGCTCCACTTTCCTAGGGGGTTTCCAAAAGACCTCAGCTTCCATTGGATATCGCTCGACGCTCGGCGCTAATCGCGTGCAATGTGCATTTATAAATACAATGAGCTCTACAAGTCGAGGTCATTGCTCAAACAAAAAAAAACTTTATCCAGCCGCGACAACGAGAGGGAATTGCGCGCGCAACAATCGCGAGATGGCTTGGGTAAATTGGTGGGAAAAGCCTTTGTTCTCTCTATTCTCTGTCGTTGTCCTGATTACCGGCTACGAATGATAACTCCCGGTCCATCTTACATATGACATATGTATCGTTCTGAAAACGGGGAACTCCCGGATGTTTGCTAATTCTCAACAAAATACACGTTGCCTTGATAGGGAGAGTGCAGTCGACAAAAAAAGGACGCGCAATTTGTCGCATTCGCCGTCGACAATGTGATATTGAAAATTTTCAACAATCAGCGGGATAAAGGCGAAAATGGGGGCGGATAACTCGAAAACTTACGAAAGCGAACAGGCACAGACGCAAATGAGTGATGCTATACAAGAAAAATTAAGGGCCCTCGAAAAGCAGAATGCGGAATTGCTGGAAGCTCAACGCTTGGAACAATTTCATCGCGAACAAAAAGCTCTCGAAGACGCAAAATTGAAGCAAGCCTGGGCGGATAGGGAACGTCAAGAGGCTGCGCGATTACAAGAAGAGAAGCAGCGATTGTTGCGGGAGCAACAAACTCAACAAACATTGTTGCAACAACACCAGTGGCAACAACAGGCGCCACAGCTCATATGGCCACAAGTGCCACAGCCGCTATCGCAACCAGTGCCACAGCCGTTACTGCAACCAGTGCCGCACCAGCTATTGCAACAAGCACCACAGTTGCATCTCCAACAAGTTCCACCTCCATTGTTTCACCAGATACCGCCACAGCGGAAGAAAATAGCGGCGCTGTTAGTGCGACCCGCGCTGCCGCAGCAAGCTCAAGCGCCGAGCCAGCGTGTACCGAGACCACGGCCCCCATCGGCACCATCAACATCGAGTACCGGTCAGTCTGCAATTAGCCCTGGTGAATCGACCTCTACTCTACAAACAAAAGTCTTTCCACTGACTAAAACACGAAGTCGAAGCAGGTCCGTTCAAAGCGCACCATTGAAAGTTACACTCGTGGAGTGGAAAGAAAGCGACTACATTCAAGAGACGCACGGGACCAGCGTATATGTCGCAGAGAACATAATCTTACTTTTCAAAGAAAAATATACCATACCGTTCATAGCGCGGTACAGGAAGGATATCACTCTGGGAATGGGCGTGGATCAATTGCGCAACGTCAAAACCACTTACGACAGAAGCATCCTTATGAAGCAAAAAGCCAATTCATTGATCAAAGAAATCTGCAAACAGGGGCAATGGGCTGCCAAATTTTGTGCCCTTGTACACAAAACGAAATCATTAAACGAGCTGGAGTGGATGCAGTCGATATTCCAGGTCTCTACCTCATTGCCACTCGAAGAAGCTCGACAGAACGGCCTAAATACACTGGCCGAGGCGATCATCCAGGGCAAAACGATCAACCCATTGCACTTTTATGTAAAACAAGGAACGAACGGCCTCAACTCTAAACGAGAAGTAACGGATGGTGTAGTCTGCATTCTCGCCGACATGATATACAAGAATGAGAACACGTACAAGAAAATGAAATCTTTGAGAAACAAACGTCAAGCGCATATCGTGGTCACCAAGGTCAAAAGAACTGCGAATGAAAATAAAGATTTGAAGATCAAAAACCAAAATAACAAGTCCAAGTACGACGCGTACAAAAAATTTTCATCGCCGGAGACAGATCTCAAGCCTGATCAGATATGGGAAATAGCTCGTGGCGAGGAATTGAAAATTCTCAGCGTTAGCGTCAACCTTCCCACTGAGTTTGAGACAGACTTCAAGGAGTATTGTGCAAGAGAATACAAAGATGCGTCACGCGCTTCCACGTTTCACGAAACTGTTTTAGCCGCTGCCTACGACTATGTTTGGGAAGAATCAATCAAAGGGTCCATTTGTAAACAGACGATGTACGAGCTCAAGGACAGAGCGGAAGTGGCTTTGATGAGTGACTTCCTGAAGGACGCAAAGGCACTTTTTCTCACACCACCAGTCAGAGGAACGACCGTTATTGGTATCCATCCCGGAGTTTCCGATGGCTGCAAATTAGCTGTTGTATCGAAGACGGGCGAGGTCCTGGAGACGGAGACGATACATCCTCACAACACGAATAATCCTCGAGGGAAAGCCGAAGCCGAACGTATCCTAGCCGGCATGATTCTTTTACACAAGTGTTCGGTTTTGGCCCTTGGCAATGGTACAGGTTACGAAGAGACGGAAACGTTTCTGAGTGACCTTCTCAAAAAGCCAGCATTTGAGCTACTCAACGTTGCATGCAGGATTGTCGACGAGACAGCGGCTTCATATTACAGCAAAAGCAAAGAAGCATCGACAGAATTTCCGAATCTCGACATCAACGTTGTATCGGCAATCTCTATGGCCAGAAGATTACAGGATCCCATAGCTGAATTGGTAAAAATTGACGCCACCCAGCTCTGCAATGCCATCCGTCAGCACGATATCCCTACACAACAATTAGTTGGGAAATTAAACGAAGTACGTATCTATGCCTATAGTATCTCTTTTATTTTAATTTTCCTTTGAATTTCACGAGGCCGATATTATTGATGATCGACCTGCATTACTACAAAAATTCTTTGGTACTTTGATAGAAAAAAGATTTGCGGACTGTGATGTAAATTTTGGTTGTCTACATTTTCATCCCCACCACTGAAAATTCATTGGTATTGGCAGTTTGGGGTGGAGAGAATAATTGGCATCTCTGTTGTTTAGGTCCAGATCGTGATATGTGTCCCATATGATTTTAAAGTACAATTTCTCTTCTCCCTCTCAATGACACTTGTACTTATAACTGTTGCATCATTGCAGGTAATCATGGAAGTCGTGAGTTTCGTCGGGGTGGACGTAAACACAGCACCGGTCTCGTTACTTCGCAAAGTCGCTGGTTTGGACGAATCGAAAGCGAAGAATATTATCGCATGGAGAAAGTCGTCGGGTCCTTTTAGAACGAGAAACGATCTAAAGAAGGTACAAGGTATCTGCGACAAGACTTTTGAACAATGCGCCGGTTTCATCAGAATCATACCGGAGACGGTTGTCCGTATCCATGAAGGCATCTCGGAGGATTCTCTTAACAATCTGGATCGAACGTCCATTCATCCGGAATCTTACGATACCGCGAGAGCTTTTTTAACCGCTGCCAAGTGCGATCTTCGTCAATTTGGCACGAAAGCATTTATCTTTAACGTGAAACTTTTCGCAAATCAGGAGTACAGCGCGTTGGCCACAAAACTTAACACCACCGTTGAAACAATGAAGACGATAGTGGAAGGTTTGTCGGTGGTAAAGAGCTATGACATCAGGGAGAAGCCCGACCTATCCAAGTCTTGTGAAAACTTGAGCAGCTTTGCTGGTTTGAAGATTGGTGACGTTTTAACAGGCGTTGTTCGATCCAGAGCCCCTTTCGGCCTGTTCGTCGACGTTGGATTAGGAAAGCATCCTTTGTTACACAAAAGTAACATGGGCGATGTTATTCTAAATATCGGTCAGAAAATTAAAGTTAAAGTTAGTCATGTTGAGAAAAAACGTGGTCGTATTGGCCTGACATACATCAAGTGCCTGTAAAATATGTCAGAACTCTGGGGTACCGCTGCATATATATCCACGAATGTGTGCGTGTGTATGTATGGCGCCCAGAGCAAAATGTCGAGATATCTAGATGGCGATGTTGGAATTTTCGTCCTTCAATATTGTGCCAAAATTATGGACAAGACAAATTCATATAACGATAAGTTTACGTCAAGTTTAGATAAGAAATCTCGCCACTTGAAGTGTCTTATCGTTAAAACGTTTGTTTCGTTCTGAAGTTCATAGTCATCCCGGTGTAACGTTGGATGTACGAGTTACGTTCAAACGATTCGATTCACTGTGCCAAATGATTCATTTTTGCAGTCGCAAAAGTCGAGAGCAAGTGATCAAAAAATTGCTTTTCTGTGGCTCTTTTACAAGCTAGCATAAAGCATACATGCGTCTCATAGTATTACCAGTTACAAGTTCTACAAGAGGGACTTGCCTATTTAAGATATAAGTTGCCTATTTTTTCCTGAGGCTCCTAATTCACTATCAGTGAAATTTAATGTGATGTAACGTGATTGGAGTATTTTTGTAACAGTTGTCACCATTACGAGGCAACTTTTTTGACAAGCTATTGAGGTTGACATTTTATAAAGATTTTTAATGATTGTTGATATTTGGACCAATGAAGAAATTCATGGCTACACAATAATATGGCTATTTGTCGCCTTTGCTACGTAGTCAATTTCAAATGCGCATCCTAAAACGCACAAAATATTGTAAGGTCACTTAATGCGTAACTATACGCTTATTTTTATGATGCTCCTGTGAAACAGCGAAAAATTGTCCAATAAAGGTATTAACTATGATTGCTGCGAAGAATAACTAGTATTCGTTCGTCACCCGCTATCTTCCAGAACGTTTTACACGAAGAAAAAATCGATTTTCAAATTTATAAGAAATTTATAAAAATTCAACGTTTTCTCTCAAGGACATGTACAAGGTCAGCATAACCTAAACCAATTTCGAATAGCTTGACGATTTTATTTTTGACCATATATTGTCAATTTCTGAAGAATTTCCGTTGTAAAATTCCAGCTATGTCCCTCGCATGTTCATGTCACGGGGTACAGCTTTTAGTTCGTCTTAAGGGGGATGAGGATCATGTGACGACCCGAAAACCAGGGTTCCTAGAAAAATTAATTTTGAAAGAACAAGACGTTTGAAGAATCGTTTCAACCTTTATTTGTACGTACATTAATAAAGTTGTATACCCAATTTCATTAAAGGATATTAATAACTTATGAAATTTTAACAAATCGTGTGAAGGACCTTTAAACGTGAAGGGCTCAACGATGTACTCGATTTTGGCCACCCGGTTGATCAGAAACAAGAAACGGCTTTTTTCGAATTAGAATAGATAATATTGGCTAAGACTTGTCCAAGCTTTTTTTGTTATCGTGTTTCAATCAACAAAAAATTTTTTTTTCCTTTTTTTCGAGGAAAAATGACCCTATTGTTTGTAACTAATGAAAAGAAATGTTAAGAAGAAAAACGTTGGTCACGTCTAAACTACTATTACACAGAACAAGTGTACTAAATTTCGAGTAAATCCGTTCATTAGATGTCGAGAATTCGTGTACACCGTTTTGAAAAACATATTTTCGAGAAAAACGGGTGTGAAGTTTTATTAGAAGTTCTATCGTTGTAATAATAAGTTTACTTGTTGGAGTTGGATCTTACTTTTCAATTTGAGTATTCTCAAGCGACGAACGATTTAAAAAAATGTTCACGTTAGTCTAACTCCTTAAGGCGGAGTGTTACACCGACCGAGCAGCCGTGAGTGCGAGAGAGAATGCTGTTTTAGAAATTCTCTGTGTCCGAGACGGCTGAGATTTCAGAGAAGAAAAGGAACATCTCTGTTGAAGGATGAACGTCTATCTCGTCTGCCCAAACCAACTTGCCGTAGGATTTATACCGACTGAACGTGTGACCCACGTCCTTAAGCATAATTGGCGTTCCATAATGGAGAGTCAGCTTGTATAAATATATAGGATTCGTACTTAGTCCCCCGTCTCTTTAGTCTCCACATGAACAAAAAGCTACGTTTTATTTCAAAAAGTCACAAATTCCCCGACCGTACCTCTACGAAAGTCCCTGCAGTCCGAGAACTTTCGGCGGCCCCAAGAGTGGCGCTGTAATCGATGTTGATACGTTCGTACCACCACAAAACGGTATCGTGTGGACACCCTCTGCAATAGATACGCAACTGTAGACAAAACATAAACAAAAAGGGGATTTCCCGGTACGAAGTGTCATGTTCACCACAGCGAACGCGTCGCACAATAGCGCAGGTATGGTATATTGAGATTTCCCAATATTATTGCCAGTCGTCATAAATTCTGCGTGTAAAACAGGTGGTCGGTTACTGTGAGAAAGCAAGAATATAAGAAAGGAAGATGGGATCTTGTTTGTCGAGACCGAAAACGGACGCAGAGCGCGATCTAGCCCAGATCGAAGCTCGACTGCGTTTACTCGAAATAAGGCATGCGAACATACACAATACTGCCTATTGGGCAGAACGTCATCATTTGCTGAATATGCAGGAGGAAGCGAAGTACAAGTTAGAGCAGAAGAAGTGGAAAATCCAGCCGAGTTCGGCAAATCCGAATCAAGCGTCGTACGCTCAACAGACTCGGAGAGCAGGGACCGCGCCGCACAGTCAATCACTGCAGCGCAACGCATGTATGTCCGAGGCAAGCGCTCCTCCTCTACCTCTCCCCACCCCCGGCAAGGCTAAACCTCGGAAATCCACCAACTCCGGTCCCAGCAAAGTTCCAACCAAGCAGAAGGCAGAGCACCGTCGAGGAAGCGAGTCCTACGCCGCTCGACTCGCAGCGTCCAATGTTTCCTTTGCGGAATGGACGCCAGCCGACTACATGCGGGAGAAGCACTGCCTTGACAGAAAAGTGGCCGAGAACGTAGAGAAGCTGTTCAAGAAAAACGATACACTAGCGTTCATCGCTAGTTATCGGAGGAACCTGACCTCGGGCATGAATGCGGACGAGCTGAGAAACGTCAAATGCAGTTACGACGCTGCTCCGCTGATTAAGCAAAAAGCGAACCGCCTGGTTCAGGAAGTCGACAAACAGGGCAACTGGACCGCCGAGTTTCACATTTTCGTACACACTATGAAAAATCTAAACGATCTTCAAGAGATAGATTCGATACTGAACAGCGGGGAGGCGAAACTCGCTGAAAGGTGTAAAATTTTCGGTCTGGGTGCAACCTCCCGAGCGATTATTAACGGGCAGATGTTCGGGTTGTTGAACTCTTTCGTGAAGCCAGGAATCAAAGGTCTCAGGACCGAGGAACAAGTGAAGAACAGCATATTATGCGTTCTCGGCGATACCATCGTCAAGGATGAGACTACGTTTCGAGAGATCCAAGCTTTGAGAAGCAAACATACAGCCACAATCGAAACGACTGAACTGAAGGACACTCCGGGGGATGAAAATGAGGCTGACAAACAGAGGGACCAAGATGCAAAATATCGTTATTTTTACGATTTCTCATCGTCGGTGGACAATCTCAAGCCTCATCAGATATTTGATATAAATCGTGGCGAAACGCTGAAGTTCCTTATCGTGAAGGTCAACATTCCCGCTGACTTCGAGACAGACTTTAAGAAGTACTGCGAGAGACGATACGGGGCGGCGTGCAACGCGTCCCCTCAGCACAAAATTCTTCTAACAGCCGCCTTTGAATCTGCCTGGTACAAATTGGTAAAACCGTCCGTTTGTAGACAAACTAGGGTGGATCTGAATGAGAGAGCGCTAATTGGCGCGACGGACGATATCGTGAACAACGCGAGGAACCTTTTCCTCACACCGCCGGTCACAGGGAAAATCGTCATCGGTATACATCCGGGTTTTCATCACGGCTGCCAATTGGCCGTTGTATCCGAGAGGAGCCAAGTCCTCCAGACTGAGACTATTCGGCCCCACGACACGGACAATCCTGCAGCGAAACACGAAGCTCAGCGAGTCCTGGCTGCTATAGTGCTCGCGCACAAATGTACGATTTTGGCCCTCGGCAACGGTGCAGCTGCGCGCGAGACCGAAAGTTTTCTCGCCGATCTCATAGCAAAACGCACTTTCGCACCAATCAATGTCGTATACACGATCGTCGAAGAGGCCGAAGCCTCAATTTATGCCAACAGTCGGGAAGCGTCTTCGGAATTTCCGGGGCTCGATACGAACGTCCTAGCCGCCATCTTCATAGCCAGATTTGTGCAGGATCCCATGGCCGAGCTGGTGAAGATCGAACCGCAACATCTCAGGGTGGGAATGTACAAAAATCGGCTTCCGCACAAACAATGGATCGAGAAAGTCAATCAAGTACGTGCGCGGTTTGTATTGGACTTTTTTTCTTTCACGATGGAATAGTATACCAGGGTGTCTACCGACCTGAAAAGTCATGAAAAATCTTAAATGTCATGAAAAATTACTAGTCTACCTGAATTACTATACCTTACTAAATTATCGTTGAGTCTATATTCAATATGAACTAACTTTGTGGTACTTGTCGATAGAGACGCGAATATCGAATCGATAGAAAATAAAATAGAAGGAAGTAAAAGAAAATGATGCGTTATCTCAACATATTAGTTTTTCTTTGTTATTCGTGTAAAGCGAGTAGATGACATTACTCAAAGTTCTTAAATGTATGTAATATTTTTCTCGATGTTCCCAAAATATATTTCTTTACAGCAATCTTGAAATTATGTTTGTCTCACATTTTTTACTACATATGGAATTGTACAGTTTGGTGACTTTTCGTTTATTCCGTATACTTTTTATTTGCATACAACACACATCTGTTTGAAAGAGCAAAATAAAAATATAAAAATTTAGAAAATCGGTCGCACTGTAGAATCATTAAGTATACTTCTATGCCAGAAAGTCATACTAAGAGTCATGAAAAAATCCCCATTCCTTGCCTTAAAAATCCTTAAACGTCATTCAATTTCAGTTCTGGTCAAAATTAGACACCCTGTATACTCAATTGGACGCTGGCGCAAACGTTGAAGGAATTTCGAAGCTCACTACAACGTACTGGGTTATCAAGGTCTGGGACGAAAAAAACTCATTTGTTGTATAAACAATCGGAAACCCATGACGAAACATCGCAACGAAATCAAGGGAAAATAACTCAAAAATACCCACCCATGCTGCATCCCATGAAAATGTTAGCCTGAAGATATGCTGATCAAAATACATTCCAATAACCAGACGATGAAGGAGATACCTATGCAACTTTGATGGTATCGAAGTGCAACTTTGGAATGCGACGAATTTTTATTTCGTATTGCTCAATTTTTTTTCTGCGACACTTAGGCTGCAAATGTCACTGAAATATTTTTGAGATCCTCATTAGGGATCTGTCACGTAAAACTGTAAGAGAAGAGTTAAGGCGTTAGGCCACAGTAACGGGTATAAAATCATGTGCCAATTTAACAATTTTTTTTCGCATGAAAAAGTGATACTCATAAAATTAATTACACATCTATTTCGTATGAGTATCAAGCTGATCGAAAATATATATATATTTTTTCGATGTACATAATGGCTAATTTTTTCTTTTGTTATCTTTTTTTAGGCGCTCAGCGGCGTGACATTTAGCATCCACAATTTTTGACCTAGAACAAAAAACAAAAATTCTCGTCATTCTACATTAGAATACCTAGAGAAGTACGTATGGAATTCAAAAAATATTGTTTCATTCAAAAGTTGTAGGTATTTGAACTTAAGAAATGAATTTTCAGTGAAAAATTTCGTTATAACTGCTCATAAACTGCTCATTAAATGAAAAGTTTTCGATTAATCAGAAATTCCGTGCGTACTTCTTTGCGAAATGCAATCAGGAACATAATTTTTAAATTTGAAGTAAATCGAGTGAAAATTGTTGAAGTTATTTGTCACGCCAATTGGAAAAAAGCTGTTTCGAGAAGTTTCGAGTAGTCGGCCGTTTTGTACATCGAAAAAAAGAATATATATTTTCTGACAGCTTGATATTCATACTGAATATATGTGTAATTGATTTTATGAGTGAATCATTTTTTCATACGAAAACAAATTGTTAATTTCGCACATGATTTGATACCCGTTACTGTGGCCTAACGTCTTAAGATTGTAATAAAAATAAAGAGATGAAAAAATTAAGGATTTCCGTTGTATTCCAACGATGCAAACTTCAACACCATAAACTTTGATGGGGTTCGCACTTGATCCACGGCCCAATCGATCTCAAACCGCGTGTAGTTGAAGGGACATTGGAAATGAAAAATGTGAAAACTCAGAGAACACAGTGAAAGACTTTGCCGCAGGATATAACATCATATTGGAGCACCATGCTGTTCGCATTTTTGGAATGCAATGTAAATTTTTTATTTTCTTAATTTCGTTATCTTTATTGTTATCAAAAATATTTTTTCCGCAGATTTTGGTTAAAGATTTTTAATAAGGATCCTCAAAAATTTCCGAGTGATTGTAATAGCCCGAATGTGCCAAAAAATATATATTGGTTACATTTCAACGCTGCAAGCTTCAATACCGTCAAATTTGTGCTCTATTTTTTTTCCTTTTTCTCACTATCCAATTTTCTTCTATAAAGAAAAAAAAAAATTGTTGCGAAATCTGTGAGCGGTAAAAAAATATTTAGAGGTCGCCTAAGCCTCCCAAAAATTCAAATTTCTATTAAAAAATCGATTTTTTTTTCGTTCACTTCTCACCCAGGAATTTGACGTTTTATACTTTTAAAATTAACCTCGTGAAAGCTCTAGCCGGTCAATAAATATTTAGTTATCGCTCAAGAACTTCGAAATGTCCAATTTTCGCCAGTTTTTACTCATCTCACTCATAAATTGGACGCTTTGTGAAATTTTCGAAACAATTAATCGTTTTTCTTTAGAAACAGATTTTTTTAAAGTTACCTCACACTACTATCCCAAGAATTATTATCGTTGTTCTCATAAAACAATTCTTTAAAGCTATTGTCCGTAATCAAAATTATAGGTCTCTCGGTTTATCGGGTTAGAAGTGTGAGATAAATGGAAAAAAACTGTTTCTAACGAAAAAAAAGCATTAATTGTTTGCAAATTTTACGAAGTGCGTTCGCGAGCTTAATTAAAAAATTATGAAACGCCTTCGCGCGCTTAATTTAAAAAATTATAAAGCGTAAAATTCATTGTTGAGACGTGAACGGAAAAAACAATCGATTTTTCAATGAAAATTTGAATTTTTGGGAGCCTTGAGCGACCTCTAAATATTTTTTGAACGCTCGCAGAAATCGCGACAATTTTTTTTTCCTCAAGGGGCTAGACCAGTGTGAACGCTGGAAATTTGGGTGATTTTCGGGAACTTTTTGTAATAAAGTACTCAATTAAATGTTTCGGAAAAGTAAGAATATATTTGGCTATATTTGACCTATATTACATAATTTTTTCATAGAAAAATATTGAGATCCAAGCGACTTATGCGCTGCCTTCGGAGGCTCCAAAAAGAAGTTCCTCCACTGCTGACATGATTCCGGCCGATTGAGTAACTGAAACCGAAAAAGGAAAAAATGTCGTTAAACTGGAAGGTATTTCCTGTACAATGACGTAGGATTTTCGTAAAATATCAAAATCTAACAAAATGGCGTAGTTATGAAAAAAGTCTGCCTATAAAATGGTCGTTTTTTTCAATGCCAAATCGTCAATTTTCATCCAATCAAAAATATCCTACGTCATTGTAGAGTAAATATATTTAAGAGTACTCAGCTCAAATTTCAAGTCGATCGGATAATTGCTCTTTGAGTTACAATGTCAGCAAATTTGAAAAATCTCATTTCGAGAAAAACGCGTTTAAAGATTTAACTATCGATTTTTGCAAGATAAAATGATATTTACCATAAAAACTGCTAATTAACTATACCTGGCCCATACAATGGACCCTCCTCTTCCTCGAATAATGCCTGCTGAGAGGCTGAAGCTTCTCACACTGGTATAGCCCCTTAAAGAAGATAATTGGTTGGTGAGAAAAAGGGAAAAAATAGAGCTCCAATTTTGGCCACCCTAGTGCCCATATGAAAATTCATTTCTGCGTATGAATGTTTCGTTCCCTGCGTTTTACACATCTACGTCTACAACCACCCCGTCATAAAATGCATCGAGGAATATTCATTTGTTTCCTCGTGGTTGATTTTTCGTTCGAGTGTTTTGTCGTATTGTTTTTCACAGTTTTCTCAAAGTTGTGTCGTTTTAACCGGCAATCACATCGATATTGAAAAAAGGCTTTCATTCCACAGGTAATCACGGAAACGGTAAGTTTCGTTGGTGTGGACGTGAACACGGCGCAGATTTCTCTGCTGCGGCGAGTCGCCGGTTTGAACGAGTCGAAGGCTAAGAACATCATCGCATGGAGAAAAACGTGCGGTCCATTCAGAACGAGAAACGATCTGAAGAAGGTACGAGGCGTCTGCGCCAAGACTTTCGAACAATGCGCCGGTTTCATCCGGATCATGCCCGAGACGGTTCTCGACATCAATAAGGGAATCGCGGCGGAATCTCTCGATTATTTCGACCAAACGTGCATTCATCCCGAGTTCTACGCCACCGCGAGAGCCTTTTTGACCGCCGCCAACTGCAATCCCTCCCAGATCGGCACGACACCCTTCATCTTCGCCGTGAAGCTTTTCGCCAGTCAGGGATACAGCGCGTTGGCGAAAAAGTTCAGTACCAACGTCGAAACGATGAAGATGATAGTCGAAGCTTTGACGATAAACAAGGGTCTCGATATCAGAGGCGAGCACGACGCATCTGCCTTCCGTAAAAGCTTCATGAGTATCAACGAATTGACGATCGGCGCTATTTTAACGGGTGTCGTCCGTCATCACGCGTCTTTCGGTGCATTCGTCAACGTTGGCTTGGAGAGAGACGGCTTGATACACATCAGTAAGATGGGAGGCGTTGCCTTGCCCATCGGTCAGAGAGTCGAGGCGAAAGTCAATAAGGTTGAGAAAGAACGTGGTCGTATAGACCTAACACTCGTCAAGTGTATTTAAAGTTCGTCAGTATTCTCCCACAAATTATGGTGTTGAAGTTTGCATCGTTGGAATGCAACCAAAATTCTTTTAATTTTCCCATTTTCATTGTTTTTCGAAATCATATTTCGCAGATTTGTTCTAGATCGCTAAATAACAATGCTAAAAAATGTTTGCGTGATTTTCGTAGCTTAAGGCCAGAATAACGGGTATAAAATCATGTGCGAATTTGAGAATTTTTTTTCGTATGAAAAAGTGATTCGCTCTTAAAATTAATTATTCATCTATTTAGTATGAATATCAAGCTGTTAGAATATATGAGGCATTCCACGTCACTTCAGCCAGTAAAAAAAATCCACAAATAATCTTGAAAAATCGAGTTACATTATTGAAAAATATTCACCGAGTGTCGACATTTAAAAAAAATTTCTGACGTTTTTTCTCGTTGATTACCATTTTTTAATATTTTTCCATTCAAATGGCTGTATCTTTGGCAGGACTTGACGTTTTTACATTCGTAAAAAACGAAAATGTTCGTCTTTTTCTAGCCTTCCAGAAAAAAAAATTAATTTAGATTTTATTGAGCAAGTCGAACGTCCGTTTCAGGGCAAAATATGCAAAAATATTTTTTTTCTAAAGGAAAGATACTCGTTACATTATATTTAAGAATTTCTCCGAATTGTGAATACGAAAAACGCATTTTTGGTATTTTTTATATTATGGGATTCCTAAACACCGTGAAGTAACAGCAATTTTTATTTAAAAATTTTTTAAATTAATATTCGATTGAAGCGCGTGGAGCACTCGCTGTATGTTTACCAGGTTTTTGAAATACATATGACATATATGTCATATGTATTGGAGCCTTGGAGTGCTCCACACTCTGCAATCGAATATTAATTTAAAAAAAAATAAATAAAAATAGCTGTTCACGGTATTTAGGAATCCCATAATATAAAAAATACCAAAAATCCGTTTTTCGTGTTCACAATTCGGGGAAATTTAAAAAAATAAAATAACGAGTGTCTCTCCTAGAGAAAAAAAATATTTTTGCATATTTTGCCCTGAAACGGACGTTCGACTTGCTCAATAAAATCTAAATTGAATTCAACAATTCAATTGGAAAAAAGTTGTTTCGAGAAGTTTCGAGTAGTCGGCCATTTTGTACTTAAAAAAAATATATATATTTTCTAACAGCTTGATATTCATACCAATAGATGTGTAATTAATTTCATGAGTGAATCACTTCTTCAAACGAAGAAAAATGTTAAATTCCCACGTGATTTTATACCCGTAACTGTGGCCTAAGGCCTCAAATGTGCCGAAGGAAATCGGCGAGATAAAAAAAATCATTTTCGTTGCTTTCCAACAATCCGAACTTCGACAGCATAAAAAATTACTGTACAAAGTACAAGTAATTTTCCAACCAGCGGGCACATGTCTCCCTCAATTTCGTGTACACGGGTATAAAAATCGTTTCGTGTATAAAAGTATTTTTAATCAACCGATTCAAGCCGCAATAGGCCTGAGAATAAACGAGCGATCGTTCTCATCAATTTATCGTCTATCGCCCGTTCGGTCTCTCTCGTACTGCCATATTTTTGTCTATGCGTTCCGACTGTTCGATAACAGTGAAAATGGCCTGCCGAAACTGTCGAGTACGCCTCAATTGAACTTTGCTGTATCAGGATCGTAATGTTGATTCGATCAATGCGCGAGTCGTAATTTACCGAGTCGTGCTACTTCATTTCGAGGGCCGGCTGCGAGACGGGCTCTTTATAAGTCGCTGACAAAAGATTTGCCTGATAGGGCTACGAAAGGAGCTGGGGAGTCCGAGAATAATCGAAAACGTATTGCGATCGACCTGCTGCCGAAATTCATCAAGTTTACAGCGTCTCGCTGAGCCTCGTTTGAGAATGATCGTAAATGAGACAGGGGGTAAAAAGTTCCGCGATGACGAAACTCGTGACGTTCGCGTGTTACTCGCTCGGAACGCGTGTTGCGTTCTGATGTATACGTAATCACGCCGAACGTAAAGCTTGACGCAAAATGAGTCACGTTCGATCGATACGATTCACCCTGCCAAATAATTCACGCTTTCAGCGGCGTAACTCGAGGAAAAAGCAGGCTCATTCGTATTGTTTTATTCTTCCATTTTGGCCTATTTTCGCGAATCGGTATTCGCATCGTCAGTCTCGTGAACTGTACAATCCTGTGATAGATCTGTCGTGGATTTACGATCAGGGAAATCAATATTTATAAGGGTATTTTTGTAACGAAAAATCTAATATAATCTTCGATATTTTATATCGAATCGAAAGATTATATCTTATATAATCTAACGAAATATCTAATATAATCTTCCGTTGACACACTTATCCCTCGCGACGATTTTGATGCGCCGGGTCTATTTGAACCGGATGCTGCTTCATCTACCTGGTATTTCGAACCCTTTGGTCGGTTTTCATTTTGCAATATCGGGAATACACTTTTAACGGTCCTTAACGTGTCCGCATGATTGAAATGCGGAAAATGGTGTTTTATTCAATAAGGAATAAAACAACATTCCTTATTGGAAAAGTGGACTGTAGAAAATTATTGAAAATTCGCAATTTTGGGAAAGTGAGCATTTTATTTGAAATTTGTTTGGGTCAAGATGGCACAGTGAGTCAACGGAAGTATCAAGTAATATTTTGATAGCCGTTTATTCGGCAGTTTTATTTAGCTGTAACGTACGGTGTGCCATACCAAGTGTACAGGGTGTCCCAAAATTCACGCAAGAAGTAATTTTGACAGAAAACAGGTTTATTAATTAAAAATATAAATTTTTGCATTAAATTTAAAAAGTATACAGTATAGGGTTATGTATGGAATAGTATATGGGGTAAATGGCCTCCACGGCCATGATTTGCATGAAGATGCAAATCTTTCGTGAGAGTACGTTGTAGAGAGCTTCTCGAAATGTCCAATTCTTGACCGAGGTGCCGAATTGACGTTCCTGGACTCTCAGCAACTCTCACGAACTGCCTCGATGTTTTGTGTTGAACGACTTGTTGAAGAACAGCCAGAGTGATTCAGTCTCTAATTGATCACCACTCATTGATCCAGTCTCCCTGAAGTTTTAACTAATCTCTTCACAGTTGATGAAGTTAAATCACCGACCATATTTCGTACGAAAATTGCGAGCTGTAGCTGCCAAATCTTCATTATTTTAAGAATATTGCTCTACAATGAAAATGCGGTGTTCTTTCTTGCAGCGCTCCATTTTTAATAACACTGGACTGTCAGCAGTCACGCTGTCTTTTTTTTCGTTGGCACCGCACAAATGGCGCAAAATTCAAGTCTTGCGTGAATTTTGGGACATCCTTTAGTTATACGTGCGCGTCAAAGTTTTGACTGTTGCTTATGAGACCGGCTCATTCAGGCGGCAACAAAATGTATTTTTTTACATTGTGGAATAAATATTTACATTCTGAGATAATTCCAATTCTTCCAAAACTTTCCTGTTCTGTCAATCGAAACATTCGCGTGAGAAATCTGCATTTCCTAGCGGAGTATTTTTCGGTTAGGAGTTAAGACCTTAGGCCACTCTAGAGGCCGAAAAAATAGGCTTTTTGGGGATTTTTTTTTTTCAGAAAAACTACAAAATAAATCGAGATTACAAAAAAGGGTGTTTATCATGCATATCAGTGACTGTATACAATATTTTTTTTGAAGCGATTCATTTCAAAATGGCGGCTGTGCAGCGTTTATCTCAAAACTGCATTTTTTAACGGGCCAGTCCACTTTGGAGCAACGAAAAAAGGCTATTTTCGCGATTTTTTTTGAGGATTTTATAAAATCTATGAATATAAAAGTTGTTGGGCTTGATAAATAAGGTCTTGAAATACATTTTAAAAAAATTGATTCATTTTTATTCATTTCTAAGTACAGAAACTATAGTTTAACGCAACGCCTCAAAAATAGGTGGGCTAGGTAGCTCCATCACAACTCGGCAACGGCTTGTCTGAAACAAAAAAATCAAAGCCCATTAGATTCAGTATGACACCAGCTACAAAGTTACCCTCGGATATAAAGTTTCATGAAAAAATAAAAAAACGGCAGATGAAAAACGAAAAAAGTTTTTAAAAACGCGTTTTTTCGCAATTTTTCGCAAAAAAAAAGAGTAAAAATTAAAATTTCAAAACCATCGAGGATCATCTCGTTGCGAATCATGTTTACAATATGTGATTAAAATATTAAGATAATCGGTTTATGAGTTTTAGAGATGCGATGGAGCTAGATTTTGAAAACGTTTCGTGAAAAACGCGTTTGAAGTTTATACTATGAAAAAGTCTTACCTAAACTCAATCGGCAATTCCTGCACCGTACAAAATCCCTTCTCGTTGCTGATCACCGTCGATTTCTTCAAGTCTTGCTTGCTACCGATTTTTTGAAATTTTCAAAGTGGACTGGCCCCTTAAGTTGGCCGGAAACATAACTCAGACAATTTTTAACCGATTCACTTGAAATGTTGAATATATCTTGAAAAATGCATTGTCTATGGAAGTACGTAGGGTTTTTTTTATATTGCATTGTTCATTTATTGTTAACAATTATGAGACGATTTTTTAGGCAAATTTTTGGAAAGTGAAAAATCGATTTATTTTGTAGTTTTTCTGAGAAAAAAATCCCCACGAGCCTATTTTTTCGGCCTCTAGAGTGGCCTAACCCCTTAATAACTAGTGAAGAGCATACCTACTATACCTATTTTTCTCGCGAACGAAGCTCGAGGAAAATTGATATAAATTTGATTCTTCCAATATGTGCTGCTCTTTCGGTGGCCAAATGGAGACGTGGTCATCGAAAAACTTGTCGACATAAACGCAACCGAGTATTACACGGACGGAGCCTCGAGAGTCCTGCGTATTCCTCAGGGTTCGACGTATAATAATGAAAATACCGTAGTTATTGGCGTCACGACGTCGCGACGCCCCTCTTATGTTCCTCATTCGCCGCGCCTCGTCGTCGTCCCGGAAAAGTACTTTCGTCTGCCGGCAATACCGTAAACAAACTCGTGTCGCCAAAAACGCAATCATGCTGAAAGTGATACTTCCGAACGGCTCTTCTCCACTTAAACACGATTTTTTTACATACCGGAAAAAAGAGAAATTTTCGTGGCTTTTTTCCTGGGGAAACGTGTGCAGGTATTGAGATTTTCTGTTTTTACTTTAGAGAGCACAATTTTATGTATCTGCAATTTTTTTTCATTGAAAAACATTTATCAATTCGAAACACGGTGACCACTGCTGCTCGGAAACAAATCATCTAAAATTAAAGAATAAAACGCATTTAGTTTTTGCATGGAATTGTCTAGTGCTTGGACAAAGGATTTAATAAAATATTGATTATCGAAAAACTAGCTGCAGTACAAATTAAAAATATCGATTTTCGGTGGAAAAAAATGCTTTATTTTCGGGGATAAAAAAACTACTCGTAGAGAAAAAAATTCTTCGTCCAGGGTCCTCTTTTTTCATATGTAGAAAAGCTTGCAAAATTCACGGCCTTATATACGCGAAAAATTTCAAAAATTTTTAATTAAAAAATGTTTGATTCCATTAGCCTGAACGGTTTGGAATAACTTAAGCTTTACAGAATTGAAAAATTCCAAAAATAAGGTAAGATTGCATTTATGTCGCGCGGCGCGCCCGACCGCCAACTTCAAAGCCGTTTTTCCACGATTCACTATTTTGAACCTTGTGAAACTTCTAACTCTTGAACGAGGGTTCAGATCGCTTTGAAATTTTTACAACATATTCTTAGGATCATCACCTATCGTGTGAACCACAGAAACAAAAATTTCAATGGCACAAAAAAATATAAAAAATAAAATACCGACAAAAAATTTAGTAACAAATTTTTAAGTTTCGAATTTTTATTATAATATTTTTTCAAAATAATATTGTTGCTTCACACTGAAGATACATACATTATGCAATTATAAATATGTTCATTGTTTTTTCAGACACCCATATCGATGCCGAGAACTTTCACCATCAACGCGCGCGCCAAAAAAAATACATTGCTTTATTATGTTATATCTCCACCATTTGTTAATATTTTTTTATTTGTTTTTTACATATACTTAACCATGTGCATAAATGATCTGTAAAAAAAATGTTGTTAGTATATGCGTCATTTTTTTTAACCGCGTCTAGAAAAGTACCTTCGAAAATCGGCGAAATAGCGTATATAAGGCCTTAAAGTTGAAGGGTGCAGTGATTTTTGAGATATCGTGGTCACCGATTTGGAAAAAGTTATTTTGAGAAAAACCCGTTCAAAGTTTGCGGGTTCGTGGAGCCTGTCTATAAACGCACATAACTGCCTCAATTGTGAACGGATCGACATGGAATTTTCAGACGTTATTTTTGAAATGTTATATTTTAAGAACTCGTCCAAAACCAAAAATCGATATTTTCATAAATATGAACTAAGTGTAATCCCTTGAAAAAAATACTCGCGACAGTTTATTTCGTATGTGAAGAAAAATTTGGGGAAAAAAAAGGAATTTTTTATAATTCCCCTCAGCGAAAAATATTCGTCGCATAGTCAGTTCTTCCTTCGGGCTAATTTCTTAAGGCGAGAAATCCCTTTAGAATTTTCAAAAAAATCGATTTTATTTTACATATTTCGAAAGTATGACACCCAAAGAATATACTGACCAAAGGAAAACTCGAAATGTTGAATATTTGCGGAGTTATCGCATATAGTCTAGAGCGCGGGGACAGCATGTGGTCAGGTAGCGAGTCGCATGTTGAAACTTTAAATGCGATTATCTCGATACTACTTTTTCAAAAACTGCACGTGTTGTAGCTAAAAAAGTTATAGACCGATTTAGATGAAATTTTGGGAGGTTACTCTCAGTAATATTATCGGAAGCAGTGGCGTAGCGTGGGGGGGGGGGGGGCAGAGGGGGACATGGCCCCGGGCGGCGCAGATGTGGGGCGGCGGCGGCGGGCGGCACTCAGTTGCGAAAATAGGGAGGGTGGGGCGGCAAATTTAGGGTTAGCCCTGGGCGGCAAAAATCCACGCTACGCCACTGATCGGAAGGATATACCTAAAGTTTGAAAGGTAGCGTGTAAATAAATAATTTTTAAGGGGCCAAATATGTCGAAAATTCGAACTTTGGAGTAAAAAGGCTTCAATTTGGCTTCAAAACTTTCAATTTTGCACTTTTTCATCATTGTTTAGGTACATCCTTCCCCTTAATATGTCTATAAATGAATGACACTTATTGAATCTTTTTCAGATCAACAGAAAAAGAGTGACAACTGCAGCACTTTTCGATGTCGCGGAAAACAGGCGTCCGGAGACCCTTAATAACGCCGCCATATTGTTGGTCATCCCAAATTTTTTTTTTTTAACTTCACAGTTATAATAAACTAATGTCCAAATTTAAAAATGATCAGATTATTTTATCCCCTCTAAGAAAATTCCCGAATAATACCTATTTTTCACGCTTCCAAAGGGATTTCTCGCCTTAACCTCGAACGGATTATTTTTGCGTTTAGGAGTTCGCGTCTTTTCTAACGCTGGAACATTATCTACTTTTCAGGATGCCTTTTGGTTTTTTTTTCCTTTCTAGTACAGTTAAGCTCTAGGAATATTCGGAATAGAGAGAAACACGTGTTTAAATTAATTCCGTTTGCACAATTTACATCTCCAACTATCGTCTCGTTAAATTGATTTATCGGGAGACAAAAGGGTCGTATTTGCAAAGAAGCTATGCACGAACGAAGGGCACAGCTTGGCTTTATTGATCATTTGGCCGGATTTAAGTGCAGCTGCAGAGCGAGAATGGGGAGCACGCGTTTATAGAAAGTACAGAATTGCAGACAGAGGGTACACGGCGGGCATTTAAGAGGATTATGAAAACGATACGGCAGAGTGGGAGGGGGCGAAATTTCGTAATATGCAATACAGTATACGGGACAAAGACCTTCAACCGCGATGACGATAAATCGTTGCAAATATGGTCTTCAAATACGAAAGAAATTCAATGGAAATTCTCGATCTTTGCTTTGTCTTTACAGCGCTTAACGAAAAACGCGTTTAAATGATAAAAAGTGTCCCAAAATGACATGGCATTTAAATTGATTAATAAAACGTATTATTTCTCTGAAAAGTACGAATATTTTTATTTTAATATAAGGTACAAACATGGAGATTACGTGTGAAACACAATATCTGATTAATGGAGTAAACGGCATGGACTTGGAAGACATTCTTTCAACAAGATGGCGCGACATCCAATAGCGGAAAAATCATGCAATTTGACGCTATTGGACTTTTTGCTTTGAGGTTTTCTGAAAGGAAAAGGGTCTGCCAATGATCCACAGACCATTGCGGAGCTCAAGGAAGCAATTAGGCGCACCATTAATGAAATTAGTCCCCAATTATGTCAAAATGTTATCGTAAATTTCGTCATAAGAGTGAACGTTTGAAAACAGGGACGAGGCGGTCATTTAACGGATATTGTGTTCCACATATAATCTCCATGTTTTGTACGTTATATTGACAAAAATATTCGTACTTTGCAAATAAATAATACGTTTTATTGATAAATTCAAGTGTCAGGTTATTTTGAGACACCCTGTATTAACCGCGCTGTTTTTAAACCCTTAATCCCCATTTTAGACGCAAAGGGTCAGTGTTACGGCAACATTAACAAGAAACATAAAATACGTATCGTTGAAGCCTGCTATCAATCTGATTCTCAACAAGCTGCTGTAGTTTGGAGCAATTGCATCGATCTTTGTTAAGTCATCATGGTTGCGCGAAAGTTTAAAAAATATTGGAATTATGTGATTTAATTTTTCAGTCTAAGTATTTTGAAAAATCAGTTTTCTGTTATCAACGGCAAAAATCTTCTCAAAGTCCAGGAGCGGGAATAAATCACAAAAATTGCACTATTTTTTCGCCTTATATTTTACAATTTTTCGCCTTACACTTTACAAATTACATTTCAGTTATTTAACATTTACAATTATCGAAAAAAACGGTTGTTTTGTATTCCTCCGATTTGCACCGGTTCTTATTGAAAATTGGAATTTCTGTGAGAATAAATTATGTAAATAAAGAGGAAAACCAATTCGGAAAGTTTGAAAGTACGATTTGTGCGTCTGCTATACAATGAAACTAGCCACAATTCTACTGATCCTACAATTATCGAAATGTCTTAAGGGATTAGGCTACTATGACGAATTGACAATCAGGGGTATTTAAAAGAATTAATTTTAAAGGCATAAGTAAGATGATTGAAAAATCGCTTGGACATTTATTTGTATGTACATTAACAAAATTTGGTTACCAAATTTCATAAAAATATTAATAATTAAAGAAGTTATAAACAATCTCATGTATGTTCATCCTATGAACGTGAGGGGCTCAACGATGTACTTAATTTTGGCACATCCGGTTGATCTGAAAAAAAAAACGATTTGTTTCTTAAAATAGATAGTATTGGCTCAATACTTGACCAAGCCTTTGGGTCTTCGTGTTTCAATCATCAAAAAAAAAATCGATTTTTCAAAGGTAAGGAACATTATTATTATTAATAACTTATGAAAAAAAAATGTTGAGAAGAAAATGGTCGGTCAAGACTCAACTACTATTACACCGAATAAGTGTATCAAATTTAAAGCCAATCCGTTTATTAGATGTCGAGAAATCGTGCACACCGTCTTGAAAAACATAGTTTCGAGAAGAACGGCCTTAAGGTGAGGGTAGGGGTTTGCGCTTTTGAAAAATCGATTTTTTTTGTCTTTTCTTATAGTTAAGCATTTCAAAAATATGATCCCAAAATTTCAAGTCAATCAGAGCAAAACTCTCGAAGTTATTGACTATTTAGTCCCGCTCCCCTAACACTGTAGCTCCGGCTTCTCTAAACTTCAAACGCGTTTTTCTCGATACCCCTTTTTCAAAGTCCGTGTTCACTGCCATTTGAAAACTACATGACCGATTTATTTTAAACCTGGTACACACTTTCTACATATAAAATACCTCCCCCCCAATGGTTAGTTTGAGATTTTTTTTACATTGAGGGGGTTTTCCACCCCCAAAATGGCGGAATTTTTCATGAAAAATAGCACTTTTCACTTGACATGACCAGCAAAAATTTATAAATGAAAAAAAATTATCAAAGACCGTTGGGGGGAGGATTTAATGATACTTTGACTAAATTTTAACGGTACTTGATTTCAGATAATTTCTAGCTGAGATACAGTGAACACCGCAAATCGTGTTTTTCCAAAGGCGTTCTTGGAAAAGCTTTGTCACCGGCTTGCTTGTGGATATTTTCGCGTACAAATTTCACGGAATGTTCTTGAAATGACACTCAACAATGTACAAAAGGTTTCAATAAATTTACTCTATCCATATAGATGAAAAAAAATCGCAAAAAAGTTTTTTTTTCACACTGAAACCCCTACCCTCCCCTTAATCCTGCGACTGCACACCGGGACGTTTTGACCCCATGATCCCTTCCGTGCAAGTACGTATTTGTCAACGCATCTCGTACTTCGAACAAATGTTTGGACACTTAATTTTTGTTTTTCTTGAAATAATACATTTTGGGCCATAAAATAAGGATTATTGACTACAAAAAACGTCTCTGCAAAAAAATGAATATTTACCGAAATGCAACGATCTGAAAAACCTCTGGAGTCCGATCGACCCTCCATGCAGTAAGAGGTTCGTGACAGAAGTGCGCAGTCAAGGGGTTAAAGTTTTACTAGCAGTTCTATCGTTGTAATCATAAGTTAAACTCCAATCTGTGATTCCTGCACCGCATATTGCAGGAAGAATGTTGCTCAAACTTATTGATGAATATTACAATCAGTAGTAACAGAATACAAAGTGACAAAATAGAAAATCTGCTACAACGAATATTTAAGGCCTTACCCCCACTTGTAGCGCAAAAAAAGGCCTTTTTCATGATTTTTTTAAAAGAAAACTACAAAACTTTTTTAATCGATCAATATACCATCTTAAAGAACACATCTTGAAGAACTTTCAGTAATTTTTTTATTGAAAAATATTACATTGTTTAGTGGCAAATGGCCGTCAATGAAATAATGTTTTTATATACACGGTTTGCGGTGACCAACATTGCGGCGAAGTGGATCATCTGAAAAAAAAATGCGGATGGATTTAGTCAAATATAAGTATAAACCAGTCTTTAATCGAAGGATTTTAAAAAATATTCATTTTTCACAAAATGGCGGACAGTCAAAGTTAATGGTTCGATTTTAACGAAAAAAACGGCCGTTTTTTGGCTATAAAACGGCCATTTTTTCGAAAAAAAAAAATCGAACGATTAAAGACTACATTTTTATGTATTAAATAAGCCTGCAAAATTTCAAGAAGATCGGCTCATTGGTGTTCGAGTAATCTTGGTCACCGACTTCAGAAATACCATTTTGAGAAAAACGCGTTTAAAGTTTCAATTTCAGTTTACACGAAGAAATTTTTTTTTTTTGTAAACTTACATAGAGTCATCTATTCCGGGCATCAAAAAAAACTGCACTTCAAATTGCACTTAAAAAAAATGCAATAAAAAAAATCGATTTTTTCAAAATCGCAAGTGGGGGTAACCTCTTAACGTTGAAACGAAGATGTGAAAAAAAGTCCCATGTCCTCATCTTCTTCAGAGCAAAATAAATTGTCAATTTGCCCCTGCCCTATAAACCAGTTTGAGAAGTTTGAAGTGCATTTTTGTTGCTTTTTTTTTCGTTGTAAATGTTGTCCTGTTGTGGCTTCGTGACGTCTCTCTTTAAGCCCTCCGAGAAAACGCGCGTATCGTTGTGATCGTCGTAAGCCCGTTACGTAAATACGGCACGTTCATTCGATGAGCTGGAAGAAAGTACCATGGATCAGTCAGTCCAGTTTAAGCCTCGCGGAATAGATTGGCTTCCTGGCGGATCGTTGACCTCCCTCGCGAGACCTTTCGCCCGAGTGAACGATCGAGCACGATTGAGAGTGATAGAAGAACACGTTGTGGGCCTTCGTGATACGAAGGGACCATAGTTTCAGATTGCGGCTCCATCGTCGAGGATCAAGACGGAACGCTTCGGGCGGCTTTGGGGCAATGTACGGAAGGTAGAAAAAAAAACTAAAGTGCTATTATCGTGTAGGTCCTCTTAGAGCCGTTAATATTCTAACTTCTCGAATCCTGATTTGTACACATTGTCCTGACTAGAAATTCTGCTACGGGGCAGACTACGGCCGTATCCGGCATGCTGTATTCCGTACCACAGCACGTTACAGGCCGCCGTATCAGGGCTTCAACAGACGTGAAACGCTTTTTGCAACCGACCCTGATGCGGATGCTGGTTACGGGCCTGATCAGTATACCTTTGCAGGCTCTGATCCGGCTGCCGTATCTACGCCTGAAATGACAAATAAAAACAATCAATCAATCAACAATATGAACAATGTATCACATTTTCCAAATTGCACGACGACGTTACTTTGTATGACAATTTTCATGTTTGACGACGAACGTTACTTTGTATGGCAAGGTTAACTTTGTATACCTTACCGATAATTTATGATTAATCTCAAAAAAATTATTACTGTTATGGATATTTATTACCTGAAAAATGTGAGAAAAATTTGGGAGAGAATAATTTTTAATAATAATTGATTTGTTAAAAAAAAATATCTCATAATAATAAAACAAAGCACAGCTTTGGAACAACGAATCGAGCCATTCTGAAAAAATAAGTGTTACAGTACACGCTTCAGAGTATTTTCTGGAATTTTTTGAGAAAAATCAAAAGTGCCATACCGACCGAAAAAAAATATTTTTGTATAATTTTGGTGAAAATGGGCAATTTTTTAAACTCAAAAAATTCAAAACAAAATTTTTTCACAAAGTTCATGTAAAATTGCAACTTTTTTGTCTTCAACATTTTTCTGTTAAATCAAATGCTCACGAGATATAACGGTATTTTGAAAATTTTGAAATTCTGAAAAACTCGAGAAAATGCGACTTAAAAATTTTGAAAAATTTACACTTTTTTTTCATATAATTAAATAATTTGACAAAATTTCAATTTTTTTGAGAGTGGACAACTTTTTGACCGTTCGAAATGGTATGGAACGCCTCATATATATATATATATATATATATATATATATATATATGTGTGTATATATATATATATATATATATATATATATATATATATATATATATATATATATATATATATATATATATATATATATATATATTGTGCCGTGATTTTTTAAGCACGTCACAGAAATGCTACCGATGATCAAGATATGCTCTCGATGTCCGGGATGCGACCCAGCCGTTTGTGTAAAGGGCCTTTTCTCTAGTATGTTTGTCTTGTTACGTTTGAGGTTTTGGATTGTGCTTTCGCTTAGGTTAGGTTGGCGTGTGGAACTCGGTCGAGCGGCGTGTGGCTCAATGTACCGAGCAATCCCGACCGAGAGATGCACCCAACGAGGCTTCTCGGGGAATCGGTGCACGCCCGGCTGAGACGCCGGCGCCCCACTGTAGTGGTGCATCGTGCTGGAGAGCGGGCCGTTTGGGTTACGGGCGGAGGCTGGAGGTCTCCGCGCCGCGCTTCTGGAGAGAAGCTTTGCGCGCTTTCGCACGGTGACCCGGGGATGCGATCTCCGAGAGCCTCCATATTACCGATGAGAAGAGGTCCCGATTTGTTACCGTTCCGTTTTCGGGGTAACTCGGGCAGAAAATATGGATTCCGAAAGGAATATTCTATCAGAATATTCCAGCTCCCGAAATAATATTTCAGCTCTCGATATCATACGAGATAAAGTTCTCGCTTGAACCGGCGATTTCGCATGGTCCGATCCCGCGAGCGTGTTGACATTTTTTTGGTCTACGCGCTCTGTCTCGCTCTCGCATAATCCCTTGCACGGCGGCCTTAGTCGCGCGAGGTACAGAGTTGCTAACGAATTTTCGCGTGAGATCGCGCTCTCGTTCTCGCGTTAGAGGCACTTCGTCGTGCTCTCTCGTTCCCGTTCGTGTGACGTTTCCGCGTGCATTTCGCGTTCGCGTTGAGTTTCATTTACGTAAAAAGTTCACGGGTGGTTAACCCCCCAGCTCCCGCACAATAAAATAAAAATAATTTTATTTTATAAATTTTTATTTTATAAAATAAAAATAATTTTATTTTATTGTGATGTTACCTGTGTCGCAAATAGTGACAGGTACCGTTAAAAGTTAAGCTACTCCCCAGTGAATCCCGACCCCTCTACCACACCCACAGCCTTAGCGGCCGTGCTCTGCCGCAATCGTCCTCCCGTGCAAGTGTATCCAGTTCAGTCCGGTTATGATTCCGGCGATACAAAAATCAGGGAGGTCTCCAGACTCGCAGGTCATACCGGTTATGATTCCGGTGAAACAAAAATCACGGAGTCCTCCAGCTCTGATGGTGAGTCGGGGCGGATCCCCTCGACCCCAGAGCATACCGCTTTAGAAATCCGGTGAAACAAAATTCTCTGGCGCCCCGGGTATTGCGGATGCGCGCGCGCGGGGTGGACGGCCGAAGGTGACGGTTCTCGTTTCCGTCATTAGAGAAAAATATCCCTGTCACAATATATATATATATATATATATTAATCAGTCATTTTAAGTTCTGCCGTTTATAATAGTTCGAATTATGTATTATTAAATAATATCCCTTTGGGTGGTTTGTATATGAACAAGTAGTCCATGTTTATTACCTGCTCGGAGAGTGTAGATTATTCGAATTCATGCGGTTTATATCGCAGACGTCAATGAAACCTAACCTCAAAATCTTGATTCGCCAACTTCGTCTATGGATGCCATATTACGGTGACATACAGGCTACCGTACTTGGGCCTGTATAGGGTACCCCCTCGCGTCCGTACTAAGGTGCCACTGATCCGGTCCACCCAAGGCAAAGATCAGGCCTGCCGTAACCTGGCGTCCATGGACGCCGTATTCCGGCGGCATACAGGCTACCGTACTTCGGCCTGTTCAGAGTGCCTTCTCGCGTCCGTACTATAAGGCTCTACTAATCCGATTGACATCCGGCACAGAGCAGGTATGCCATAACACGGCGCCCATGGACCCCATATTACGGCGGCATAGAGGCTACCGTACTTGGCCCTGTTCAGGGTGCCTACTCGCACCCGGACTGAGTTTCCACTGGTTCGGGGGACATTCGGCACTGGTCAGACGTGCCGTACTACGGTATTACGGACCACACCTTGATACCGGCCTGATCAGTTTTCAGGCTGCCGGATCAAAATTTCTAGTCGGGACGTATTATTCCTTGATTACTGTCGATTGAGAGTTTCATAATGTTCCGTAATGTCGTTGATCATCTTTTATTTGTCACGCAAGGTTGGGGAGTGTAGGGTCGACTGGGTACGGTTGTAACTAGGTACGGTTAGAACTACGGTCTTACATACAGGTCTTGAAACGACGGTAGTATTTGATAGGCGGTGAGTGGGCCGCTTAGTTTCCAAGCTTTTTTTTCTTATCGTTGCTACCGTGTGTCGTTGTGATCGGGGGCTGTCATGAGACTACCCTAAACCGATTATAAAATATTTCGTCGTATAGGCGTATGTGCGTATAACAGTAGAAAACCGTTACGTGTATAAAAAAAAAAGTTGTACATGCCTAGATAACTGTTACTGACAATTTAATTCAGTGACAAACTAGAACTCTCCGGTTTCGAGTGCGCAGTGTAACAATTCAGCTCAAGTACCATCGCAATACAAATAACATAATATCAATCATTTTTATCATAGTCACTTGAGTTTTGCACGCGGTTAATATAGGTTTGGTGATACTTTTAAGCGTGTATGTATTAATTTGTTCATTTTAGCATGCAAATACATACCTTTTTCGTTTACTTTCCGTGTAATGGATATTTCTTACAAAAAAGAAACAAAAACGCGTATACCGAGGCATTACAGTCTAAAGTGCATGCGCTGTATGCGAGATAGAGACATATGACATTGCTAGTTTCTTCGCACACGACACCCCTTTTCCTATGCGCGCCATGTGGCCGAAAATTGAAGCCAAAACTGGACGCTAGTGAACTTTCCCCCACTACGGTCGGTTCAAGTGTGTCTGTAAGACCGTCGTTGAAACAAGGAGAATAACGCGCGACCGCGTGGCCGTAGTGTAAGGAGTGCGAGAGGGCTTGCGCGTCCAAACGTTTTCCCCAGTGTTCCCCCGGTGACCGGTTTCCTGGAAAAATAGCTGTTTGATGGGGCCAGACTTTGGGCTTTGTCGAACTGGATGGCATGACCAGTCTCCATCCAATGTTCGGCCAGCGCTGATTGTGTAATATGGTCATATTTGATACACCGTTGGTGTCCTTTGATCCGTGTACTGATCTTCATCCCGGTTTCTCCTATGTACACTTTACCGCATGATCAGGGTGTCTTGTACACTCCTGGTGCACTTAATGGTGGTCTTTGGTCTTTTGCACTCGGAATCACTTGTGCTAGTTTTTTCTGAGGTTTGAAGATGACTCGCACGTTATGTTTTCCAAGGACCCTGCCTATGCGATCGGTTATGCTCAGAAGGTATGGGAGGGAAGTTATTGCGGTTATTTGTCCTTCATTCTCCCCATCACGTGCTGTAACCGTTTTCGGATCAGCTATTTTTCTTTTTAGATTTTTTTATCGTTCTTTCGATGTTGCCTGGCTTGTAGCCATTATCTCCCAAAGCTTTTCGTAGGTGTTCTAGTTCAACCTCCAGGGAGTCTGGTTCGGAGATCGCTAGAGCTCTGTAGACCAGAGAGCTTATGACCGACTGTTTTTGGTGATGGGACGTCGCGTGGAGGTAATTTTCAATATTGAATATTCAATAACATTTTGCGGACTAATTTCATTAATGGTACGTCCAACTGCTTCCTTGAGCTCCGGAATGGTCTGTGGACATTGGCATACACTTTTCCTTCCGAAAACCCCAAAGAAATAAGCCCAATGGCGTCAAATCGCACGATATTGGTGGCCAATTCACATCGCCGCGATGCGAGATGACACCACCATGAAACTTCGTAACAATGCAGCAAATAACAATTTCTATGCGGTGCTCGATCATGTAATTCTCCATGACTAAACCTCAATACGCCTCTTGGATATCGTGGCTACGCGACGGCAACGCCGTCTGCCAGCTAACGGCGGCAACTCGTGGTCGTTCTTCTCAGAACAGTACACATATGATTCGCATACAAATCATTGCACGTTTTTAATTATTTATTTATTTGGTGCAATAACGTATTGTTAAAGTGCAATTATGAGCCACACTCTTTCAAGTGTGGCTTCTAGAATATTTATGGAGATTTTTTTCGTTGAAAAACTGTGTCTTAAGGTAAGTAAATACACGAAACATGAGACATTCTGTCAAATTCACTGTAATTTCTACTACGTATTTATTTTTAGGAATATCGTATAATGAGCAATTAATTAAAAATTTGTAGGGCATAAACTATTTCAAAGTCTCCACGTTCAGGAGGTCGTCGAAATCGATGATACAGCCAATGGAGATTGAATTATTAGCGGGAAAGTAATACCACATACTAAAGTGAATGATCCACCGTACGACGTAAAAGTAGAGGTATGTGTTAATTATGTGATCAATTACTAGTTGAATAATAATGGGAAAAGAATAGTTTTTCGCCAACTTTTCAACCATACATGTAAAACAGAAATGGAAAATGAAGATGTATTTCCTTATCAAAGAAATATCAATAATGAAGCAACAAGTATATTGGTAATTGAAATTAGATTTAGTAAACCGCAATTTTTATTTCAGTATGTAACAGCATTAACAAATGACGGATTTTCGTTCATTATTAAGGATAAATATGGAATGTTAAATGAATAGTATATTATTGGTGAATACTATTTAATCGTTGAAAATGAGCATGAAATGTTGAATTAATAATATTTTTATCATAGATGAAAAAAAACGAAATAAAAAATAATTTGCACGTGGTTCTCTAAAAATGTTATCTGATGTACTAGAAGAATAAAATATTACAGAAAATCCAACGTTTGTTTATTTTCAATACGTTCCTTGTATCAAATTGTCAAAATATTTACTTACATTCTTCTAACAGCTTTTATCTATTCATTTCTCTTGTTGATTTCCCAATTTCGTCTCGGCAGCACATAAAAAGTCAATTTCTGATTTCGAGATTGGCAATTTTTGCACCCCACAACACAACAATACTTCGTACCACCCATTTATTATTTATTTCACACAGCGCTTTCCAATGAAATTAATACGGATAGCGTACAGCTGACCGCAGTCGACCGTCCACGAATTGCCTGAATCTGCCACCAAGCGGCGCCACTAGAGATATCCAAAAGGCGTATACTTCCTGATGCCAATTGTCAAAGATTACTATTCTAGGTTCGCCACAAAAAAATGGCGCGCAATTTAAAATGTCAGCTCATTTTGAGATACCTTATAGTTGCTCATAGATGGCCCTGTTGTGTTTCGGCATGTGGCGGTATCGTCAAAATTTGGGGTTCTATCACTTCCAAAGGCATTTGGGAATTTGGTTTCCACAAATGAATCACTCACAGGGACAGGTAATGGTATTTCACAGTCTTGTCGTTTATTGTACTACAATAATCTTTTTTCCTCTCCTAGGAGCTTTATATTAATTTACCGCGTGGACCGAATTCTTGAACTCTCGACGCGCGTCTCCCGCTAGCTATGTAGTGATAAGATAGGCCGCCGTACGCTATTCCTGACAGCGTCGGTGGTCCAGTACTTGTTTTCTCCGCTGGCGCTGTTGTGCGGCGTCCCTGGGCTCCCTCCGCTCGGTCGGTAAAGTCGCCGCCTGTGGCATGGCCGCCACAGGCAAGAAAAATTAAGTTTTTTTCCCCAATTACGCTGCTAACTGCGGGCTTACGAAGAATGCACAGACGGTAGTCCAAACTGCTAATGTCATAACTGTTAGGCAGATTGATCGCTCCTGTAACCCAGTCCAACAAACTTCAATTTCAAAAGTGTTTATTGTAACGATGCTCTAATTGTAAGTACTATTGACTAGATTTACTTCTCAATCTGTTCTAGCAGAGGTGTTTGAATTCATGTAAATAACTTTTTTGGTCATAAAAAAAGTTTTATTTTATCTAAGTCGGTTTTGTTTTCATGTTGGGTCCGTTTCTGGTTAGGAGAGAGCTCAAATGTTGTGTTAGCTACTAGTTTATTATTGACTAATCCTAAAACATTATAAAAAGAGTGCCATATTAGCCATAAAATGATAAAATGCTTTGTTTCTGTATTTTAAGTGTAATAAAACTACATTAAAAACATTTAGTCTTCGACTCTTTGTCTGTTACACCTGACCCCCGTACCAGGGTCGGTTGTAACAGATGCAGACTTCTTTCGAAATTAATCTTGTTGGACAACTATTGCACCTGGAATTTACATTGTAGATTCTCATTTGAACATAGATAAATACCCTTTTATTCGTGTATTTCCTTGAAAGCTTCGTTATATAATGGCGATGTTACGGATCATGGAAGCAGAATTGTTACAACCGTACCCAGTCTACCCTATTATATAAAATCGTGCAGAGATCTTCCGTACCCGTTCTTCTTGCGAGGCTCGTGCATTTGTGTTCGATGAACGCTGATTACGAAAATCACGGTTCCGACCGCCCAAAACTGATATTTTATGAAAATAGTCGGATAAACTTTAAGGCGTTCTCTAAGTCCATCAAAATTCGTTCCAAACACTGGTTACCAACTCCAATTGGTCCATTAGCAGCTGAGATACGACCGATCGAAGTTTCGGTATTTCGCAAATCCGCCTATCCGGACCCTCGAAAATGCATTCTTTTCGCGTTTCGGCTTCTCCAGAATCGTCCTTCTGACTGAGGCACCTACGTTGGCTCATTTGGCACGGAATCTATTTATGTAGCTGTAGAATGGATTTTAGCCCATCCGGCTAAGACGATTTGCCGATTTGCTGGTTCAGCCCGATATATGTCGGTATATAGCATCGATATACACAGGGTGTTCTATTATGGATGGATAATCCTGCAACTGTCGATAAGTCGGATCATGTTCTACTATATGCTGGAATTTCAGTTCAGCAAAAGTCCCACGGTTTTCGAGATTTTGGGCGTTATGTTGTTTTTTTTAAATCATCTACTTTTAGTTTTTTACATGGCATTTCTACAAATGATGTGAATCGACAATAACTAAGCAACTTTTTTAAGCAATTGGCACGATATGCGTAGTATATTTTTTTTACACCGCAGGCTATCAAAGTCAGATGTTCAAATTGGCTTCTATGAAAATTCTGCAAAACATTTTTTTCCATAAAGTTTACTTAACATTTAAGGTTAAAACGAAAACTTATCTAGATAAAACAAATAACCAAGAGTATATTTTTAAAAACCGGGTAAAAAAATGTTATTTGTAGAAATGGCATGCGAAAAACAAAAAGCAGATGATTTTTATTTCGAAAACCGTGGGACTTTTACTAAACTGAAATTCCAGCATATAGTAGGATATGATCTGACTTATCGACAGTAACATTCACAACAGGGCACTCTGTGTGTATATTAGAGTGGCCCAAATTTGAGCTCCATTTTTTCCCTTTTTCTCACCGTCCCAATTATGTTCTTTAAAGAGGAAAATAAATTGTCTCAAAATCTGCGAGCGGTCAAAAAATATTTAGAGGTCGCTCAAGCCTCCCAAAAATTCAAATATTCGATAACAAAACCATTTTTTTCGTTTACTTCTCAACCATGAATTTTACGCTTTATAATTTTTAAATTAACCTCGCGAAAGTTCCAGCCGGTCAATGCATATTTAGTGGTCGTTCAAGAGCTTCGAAATTTCCAATTCTCGCCAAATTTTTTTTTGACCATCTCACTCATAAATTTAACGCTTTGTAAAATTTTCAAAACAACTAATATTTTTTCTTTAGAAACAGTTTTTTCAAAGTTACCTCGCACTACTAACCCAAGAATTGTCATCTTTGTTCTCATAAAATAATTCTTTAAAGATCTTGTCCGTAAACAAAATTATAGGTCCCCCGTTTTATCGGGTTAGAAGTGTGAGGTGAATTAAAAAAATGTCTGACTCGAATTTGTAAAATGTTGACTGCTCGCAGATTTCGCGACAATTTTTTTTCTTTAAACAAGATAATTGGATAGTGAGAAAGAGGAAAAAAATGGAGCTCGAATTTGGGCCACCCTAGTGTGTATATAAATATATATATACATATTTACACGCGCGTATATATGAATATGTATAAACAAATATGTATAGGGTGTCTCAAAATGACCGGACATTTTAAACTGCGCGACATTTTTCAATGCCGAACATGGAGTTCCGCCGAGAACATGCCGATCTTTGACAACTGGCATCAGAAAGTATCTGCGGTTTATCTCGTGCCGCGGCGATGTGAATTGGCCACCACGATCGTGCGATTTGGCGCCATTGGACTTCCTTCTTTGGGTTTTTCTGAAAGGAAAAGTGTATGCCAATGATCCACAGTCATTCCGGAGCTCAAGGAAGCAATTCGACGCACCATTAATGAAATTATTCCGCAATTATGCCAATCTGTTATAGAAAATTTCGCCAAAAGAGTAAACGTTTACAAACAGCGACTCTGTCACTCGTCTCTCATACGGCATTATCGTTTCATGATTTACACGGCGAACTAGACCTAGACTTCTCTACTTCTATTGCATATGAAACATGCTTTATTCACAAGCGTTGGAAAGGGCTGCAAAAGTAGGAAAATCAGATACGAAAAATATGCCACAAAATCTAGTGGAATATATCAATAAAAATGGATTTAAATGTTCATTAAAATATTCGAAATTTTTATTGAGTATCGTTTAGCCACATTTTTAAGGTGGTTTATGACGTGGTCGGGCTCTACTTCTAAAAAACCCTGCTAAAAAAGTACTGCTAAAGGCTCTAACTACTGCTAAATGGGCTCTAGTGCTAAAACTGGACTGCTAAAATTAGCCTCTGACAGAGGGCTCATAGCAGTCCCACTGATGGAGGTTATACTGTACTTTTTGCAGTTTTTTTTGACGATTTTTTGGGTTTTTTCTCAGAAAACTTACCTTGCTATCGACGCCATTGTGCTGCACTCAGCGGGATGCGTTCATACACACCTCATTTGTACTCCTGTGATGTCAGGAACGTCAAAAGTTAGAAATACCCACCGCCAAAGTTTACCTTAAGGCTGTATTATTTGGGTTTGTTTGTTTGGGTTTTCAATGTTCTATAAACTTTGCAATGATTTTCAATGATTTCCAATAAAAGTTTTCAAAAATATATCCTTTTGCGTTTTAGCAATTGAGACTCTTCAGCAGTGCTGCTTTTAGCACTAGAGTCTATTTAGCAGTCCAGTTTTAGCGATAGGGCTCATTTAGCACTAGAGCTTGTACCAATAGAATTTTTAGCAGTTCTTTTTTAGCAGTAGAGCCCTAGTACCGGTTTATGGCGTTAATTCTCAGCTTATAATTATTGTATAACGAATACAACTTTGCAGTGACCGTTTTTTTCAAAAGTTTAAGGCTTTATTATAAAAAAGTGGCTACATATTTTTTAATCAAAGTACTGCCCGTCGCTAGCTACGACCTCGGCCCATCTTTCAGGTAGCATTCGAATCCCGCGTCGATAAAAGTCTTGGTCCTTGGAGGCAATCCAGGAATCGACCCAATTTTTTACTTATTCGTAAGTACCGAAGTGCTGGTCAGCCAAATCGTGTGCCATTGACCGGAACAAGTGATAGTCGGAAGGGGCAATGTCTGGAGAGTACGGCGGGTGGGATAAAACCTCCCATTTCAGCGTTTCCAAGTACTTTTTCACGACATTTGCAACATGGGGTCGGGCATTGTCATGCTGCAGTATCACCTTGTCATGTCTTTCGTTGAATTGTGGCCGTTTCTCTTTGAGTGCCTTACTCAAGCGCATCAACTGACGTCGGTAGAGTTCCCCTGTGATGGTTTCGGATGGTTTGAGCAGCTCATAGTACACAACGCCCAGCTCGTCCCACCAGATACACAGCATCACTTTGGATCCGTGAATATTCGGTTTGGGCGTCGATGACGGAATATGACCAAGCAGTCCCCATGATTTTCGGCGTTTAGGATTATCGTAGTGAACCCACTTTTCATCTCCAGTCACAATCCGGTGCAAAAATCCCTTCCTTTGTTGTCTTTGGAGCAGTTGTTCACAGGTGAAAAATCGGCGCTCGATGTCTCTCGGCTTTAACTCATGCGGGACCCAGTTTCCTTGCTTTTGGATCATACCCATATCCCGGAGACGTTTTGAAACTGCTTGCTGGGTTACTCCCAACGTCTCGGCGAGTTCCTCTTGAGTTTGGCACGAATCCTGGTCCAGCAAGGTCTCCAATTCTGCGTCTTCAAAAACTTTCTGCCTTCCGCCACCATGCTTGTTCTCGACCTCAAAATCTCCACTTTTGAAGCGTTGAAACCACCGCCGACACGTTTTCTCACTAATAGAATCCTCCCCGTAAGCATCTACAAGCAAACGGTGGGCCTCAGCCGCAGATTTCTTGATGTTGAAGAAGTAAATCATAACCTCCCGCAAATGCTGAGAATTCGGTTCGTAGGTTGCCATGTTTGAGTGCCTATAACTTTATAATGCATACACGTATCCGTTAGCTTTTTTAAATTGTTTACATTAGCAGAGCCTCTAGTTTAAAATGCCACTTTTTTATTGAGCTAGGGCCACTACTTCGGCCGCAGTGGCTCTCTAAGTAAAACGGTCACTGCAAAGTTGTACTCCTTATATATAATTTGCTTAAGAATATTATATATGATTGAATATAATATATAATATTGCTTATAAATATTATATATAATTGAATTATTACATAATTTATTTGCTTTTTGTATGTCGCTCGAATACTCTCTTTTGCGGATAGCCGTAATAAAATGTTATATTCTAATCCATTTTTGATCCACGGCGGTTTTGCCAGCTACATGAGAATGATTCTCTACTGCAAAAATTTTCTAGTAATAATATGTTGTTCGAAATTTGCGCAATTTTCTACTCCTTTTTTTGAAGCTAACTTTTGAGTGATACTGTAAATGTAAAAAATTCTTAAACTATCCGTAGGGAGCAGCACCGGAGAATGCACGATGCGTATTCGCTTGGTGAACATTTTTCTTTGTCTTTCGGTCTGGTTTTCCGGTCTAGCCGCTGTCTACTGTCCACAGCTCGATTTCGTCTGAATTTTTAGTCTGCGACCTTACTCTCTCTCTCGCTCTCTTTGGCTCTTTTACTCACTCTCTCTCTCCCTCGCCCTCTCTCTCTCCGCCTGGTTTTCTCATTTTGTCTCAGAATACAGATGTATACCCCGTCCCTGTGGACTCAGTCACGACTACAATGAACTTTCGCGACGCTTCCAACAGCGGGATTTGCCTAAAGGGTTGGGGAATCGTAGATAGTGATATCGAAGGTGCTCCTCGGGAGCGAAAGACTAGACAGAAGCTCGGATATTACGAGCTTCGGTCTGCAAGTGAAAGTTGCCCGGCATAGCCCTTTCTTTTTCTTGTGACCTCCTCGAAACTCTTGAGTATATTAGAACTCTTTAGCTTTAGTTGTCCAATCATAAATTCACAGTACAGACATGAATCATGGTACTATTATCTGTATTTACATGATTTATCGTCGTATCTGTATATTTGTAAATTAATCTAATTTCGGATATTAACGATTAATCAAAATCAATAGTACGTTCTCGGAAATCGTGACTTTTCGTCATCCGAAAAAAATATTAATAAAACTTCTGGTCTGTACACAAACGAAGTCAATAACGAGGTTTTCTATTTTTTTTATTCCACATGAATACCTAACTAGGCAGAAATATGTTGGGAAATCCCCAGATCCCACTACATCTCTATAGAGTTTATAGGGACCCGCCCGGGAGCCCACATTGAGATCCAAGTCTGAGGATTGTTTTTTTAATACTCAAACGAAATTTTCTGGATCGCCCAAAAGAGTTTCCTTTCGTGATCCCATACACAAATTTGTTGGGGAGCCTAGGTTGCACCTACATCTCTATAGGGATTTGTTTGGGACAGCGCATATAGGGACCCATATAGGGTCGCCTGTCGTAACAAAAATGCCAGCATTCAGCCATTAAACGGTTTGCTGATAATCGGCCAATGATTCGTCAACCAGCATTGGGGTACTGTAGGCGGATGAACGGCTTGCCAGATCTATGCCAGCCATTCGTGGGCCAATACTATCGCACCGATAATGTGGCGATCAGCATTGGGGTATCGTAGGTAGATGAACGGCTTGCCAGATCTATGCCAGCCATTCGTGGGCCAATACTATCGCACCGATAATGTGGCGATCAGCATTGGGGTATCGTAGGCGGATGAACGGCTTGCCAGATCTATTCCAGCCATTGATGGTTTGTTTTTGGGTGTTTTGCAAATGCAGGTCGTTAAACTGTAACACGTAAAAACAAGGGATAAGGTTTCGAAAAGCATATCCCACTGATGAAGCTGAAAATTTGCACCAACCTTCTTTTCAATACTTTAAGAGAACCTTTAAAAGGATATTGGCGACTAGCAATAGTTTTCGATATATCGTATATTGAAAGTTATCTATTGTACTGCGCTTCTACTATATTAAATAAACCCAAACAAAACCATCCCACATGGCAAGTGATATGCACATACGGGCGAGCACTGTTTGCCAGGAAGCAGCGCGGCCGGAGGGGGTGTCTATCGGATATATAGATATACTCGTATGGCGTGAAATAATAAACTTTATAATGCGATATATCGAAAACTATTGCTAGTCGTCAAAAATCCGTTAACAGTTTCTCTTAGGATAATGAGAGGAAGTTCATTGCAAAATTTCAGCTCGATCAGAGGAGTATGCTTTTCGGAACTTCACCCAAAACGAGCGAGTTATTTCTACAGCCTAAATGGACCGAAAAAATTATCGGTAAACTTTAATGTCACGAATAAAATTATCGGCATAAAAGTAAGGAACGAACAAACGATGGATTCTGTAAGTGTTAGAATGGCTAAGTGGGTAGGGCGCTCGACACTAGAACGAAAGGCGCAGGTTCGATCCCGATGAAAGGCAAAAACTTGAACAATTCAGAAAGCGTTTTTAATGCAATTATTCTATTTACATGGACATAAGTAACGCATAAGAAAACAAAAAAGATACTACTAGAATTTTTATATTCATAATTTGTCAATTTTTTGTTTTTCATTTCTGGCAGAAGATCCGGCAGCCGTTGCTGGGCCAATATGGGCGTATGATAGTTGGCCAAGTCTTAGCAGCCGTTCATGGTTTACCATTACCAACCATGCATGGTGCGGATCTGGCCCGTTTGTATAGCCATTACCGCGCCATCGTTTGTTCTCTGGCAACCAGTCGTGGGCCATTACTGTGCCGATTGTAAAACCCTATTTGGGGAGTCCTCGTTGGGATTCAATTGGATTCTGCACTGTTCCCCGATGAACGTCGTTTAAGAATCCTTACCACATTTGCATCGCAAATATGCGAAAAGTTACGAAAAAAAGCTCGGCGTCTTGAAAAATAATTTGCACGCTTCGTGAGCGTGTACCTGTGTGATGATATTATGTCAAAGTGCGGTACTATAAATAACAAACGAAAATTTCAGTGAACTTTCAGTTATGTGGTTTAGAACGATTTTTAAGACTTTTTAAAGCGATTTATACTTTTTTAAGGTTAGATATGTACTTTATCAAGATCCACTTGTTTTGTATATCTATATATTTTGTATAGAAAATTCAAGATACTGAATGCGTTGGGATCCATCAAGGATCGCATCGGATCCTGTTCTGATAATGTGGGAATCCTTTAGGATTCAAATTGGATTCGTACATTCCAATGGGGAATCTCGACGAAAATTCAATGTATGAGCGTGACGTTTGAGTATAGGGATCGAGTGCGATGACTTATTGGATACCTATCTGGAAGAAGGGATAAGTATGGGCATCCAATTTGATCCCTATGACCATTTCTGCACGGGTAATTGCTTGCGAATCAATGACATGTGACGAAAATTAAAAGCCTTACACTGACTGGCACTCAGTTGTTTGCATTAAGGCCTTAGGCCACTCTACAGGCCGAAAAAATAGGCTTTTTGGGGATTTTTTTTTATAGAAAAACCACAAACAATTCGAGATTACAAAAAAGGGTGTTTATCGTACACATCAGTGACTGTATACAATATTTTTTTTTAAAGCGTATAATCTCAAAATAGCGGCTGTGCAGCGTTTATCTCAAAACTGCATTTTTTAAGTTGGCCGGAAACATAACTAAGACAATTTTCAACCGATTCACTTGAAATGTTGAATATATCTTGAAAAATACATTGCCTATGGAAGTACGTAGGATTTTTTTTATATTGCATAGTTCATTTGTTATTAACAATTATCTGACGATTGTTTAGGCAAATTTTTGGAACAATTGACGAAGTGAACAATTTCGTCAGATAATTGTTAATAACAAATGAACTATGCAATATAAAAAAAAATCCTACGTAATAGGAAAACGATTTCGCGATGTTCCCGGTTTGTTCCATGGGAGGATCCAGTCAGGTCAATCAGCCTAGACAAGGAAAGTCTGGTCAAGGCCCGACACAAAGTAGGGAATGCCCGGTCACATTTCTGCAGGGGTATAATCACGTGCTTTCCGCGTCGATTGGGCGTATCCCACTCCCGGACCTAATATAGGTCGTGCAATTAAGGCCTTAGGCCACAGTAACGGGTATAAAACTATGTGTGAATTTAACAATTTTTTTTCGTATGAAAAAGTGATTCACTCATAAAATTGATTACACATCTATTTAGTATGAATATCAAGCTGTCAGAAAATATATATATTTTTTTCGATGTACAAAACGGCCGACTACTCGAAACTTCTCGAAACAGCTTTTTCACAATTGGCGTGACAAATAACTTCAACAATTTTCACTCGATTTACTTCAAAAAGTTATGTTCCTAATTGCATTTGGCAGAGAAGTACGTACGGAATTTCTGATTAATCGAAAACTTTTCATTTTATGAGCAGTATATGAGCAGTTACAACGAAATTTTTCACTGAAAATTCATTTCTTAAGTTGAAATACCTACAACTTTTGAATAGAACAATATTTTTTTAATTCCGTACGTACTTCTCTAGGTATTCTAATGTAGATTGACGAGAATTTTCGTTTTTTGTTCTAGGTAAAAAATTGTGGATGCTAAATGTCACGCCGCGGAGCGCCTAAAAAAAAAGATAAAAAAATAAAATATTAGTAGTCGGCCATTTTGTACATCGAAAAAAATATATATATTTTTTCTAACAGCTTGATATTTATACTAAATAGATGTGTAATTAATTTTATGAGTGAATCACTTTTTCATACGAAAAAAAATTGTTAAATTCGCACATGATTTTATACCCGTTACTGTGGCCCAAGGCCTTAAGGGCCTCACGGTTAGGTACTGCACGTAAAATACCAACGACATTACATGTATGCATATAACAAACGCGCATTCTGTCAAAATTAGCAGCAATCATCGAAACGGCATCATTCGAAACTGTTCTCAGCTATTTTTTCACAGAACGGAAAGAGCTGTAACTCCTCCCTTTAGTGATAAGACGTCGACAGCAAGTATTTCGAGTCATCCAGTCGAGCCGTGTTTGAGAAAAGTTCCGAAGATGTTTCACGGATTTCTTCACCGGCATCGTGTGTTATTCGGCGTGAAGCGAAATGCTTTTGCCGATCTAACAGCGGATTCAAGCAATATTAGGAGCAGTCAGGATGTTAAGGGCTATATCAATGCAGACACGAGCTTACGAGGAGAAAACTAAGGGATCACAAAATAGTGCAGTCCCTAAGGCGTCAGAAAAAAGATGTTGCACTTATCTCACCCAAACCATACTGTGCCAGAAAGGCCTCGGCAGAAACTTATTTGCGGAGTTGAGCCACTCCAGATCACCTATCGAATTAATGTAAGCAGGGAAAATATAATCTGGTCTTGCGAAACAAAGCGAATAAGAAAAGCTCGTGAGACGGTAACCATCTCTACTTAAAACTGCGGGGAAAACATTTTATGGGATTCGTCTAAACTGAGCGGCGAAAAAGCATTTCTTTTTGCAAGCAGAGTGTTTAAAAATACTAAGATCATAATCTCATGAATTTTTACGATCTAAGTGTGCAGGCCGACGTTATCGCGTGACCGAATTTGCCCGAAGACTCGCGAGCCTCGTTTCTCATCCCTGAAAGTTTTAGTAAGGAATCTATGAGTCCATGACGGGCAGTAAACTCTGTGCACCGAGTACCCGAGACGTCCACAACGGGGCATCTTGAATTCCAGTGCCTCGGTTGCTTGGCTGAATTTTACAAAAGTCTCGATACACACACACACACACATTAAGGATGCATCCCCGTGCAACGGTACTCTTCGGGTTCGGTTTATACTTCGTTTAGTGGTTTATTATATAGCTTCGCGGAAGTGTTCTTACCGCGATACAAGTACGGAAGCTACTAAACCCAAAGGAATTCGTATCCGTCTCCAACTATATCCGGTTCATCCGCTATAGTTCCCTATAAACTTGAAGGTCTCTGGTACGAATATTACAGAAAGCACGGTCGTACCGATAAATCCAACATATACAAGGGTGGGGTGAAAAGTTTCCGGCCTGACCAAGAGATGGTGCCACTAGGTCTAGTTTTGGAGCGGCGCCCTACAGTACCGTTTCTACCGAGCTTGTATGTACAGTTTCAGCCCAATCGCTACGTTAGTTTGTGTTTGAGAGCACATTGCGCGAGACGCTTCCGTTGTTTTCGTAAAAATGGAAAAATTGGAAGAACGTGCTGTCATCAAATACTTCCATTTGAAAGGTTTTACACCAAAACAAATAAAAGAAGAGATGGATTCAGCACTACGAGACTCCTCCCCATCATATTCAACTATTAAGCAGTGGGTTTCTGAATTTAAAATGGGTCGTGTGAGCACCTCTGACGAGCCTCGCTCAGGACGGCCCGTTGAAGTCACAACTTCAGAGATGGTTGAAAAAATCCACAAAATAGTGTTGGAAGACCGCAAGTTGAAAGTGCATGAGATAGCTGAGACCTGTAGAATGTCAGCTGAACGTGTGCGAAATATTTTGCACAACCATTTGAACATGGAAAAGCTGTGTGCAAGGTGGGTGCCGCGTTTGCTACCGCTCGACCAAAAACTGCTTCGAAAAACCATTTCTACCGACAATTTGGCGCTGTATAGGCGTAATCCAAACGAATTTTTGCGTCGATTCATAACTGTTGATGAGACATGGGTCCACCACTACACTCCTGAAAATAAAGAACAGTCAAAACAGTGGGTTGGAAAAGGGGAACCAACCCCAAAGAAGGCAAAAACAATTTTATCGGCAAACAAGGTTATGGCTACTGTTTTTTGGTATGCGAGAGGAATTATATACATTGATTACCTTGAAAAGGGTAAGACTATCACTGGTCAATACTACGCAGAGTGATTGCAACGTTTGAAGCACGAGGTGCAAATTAAACGACCTCATTTGGCGAAGAAAAAAGTTTTGTTTCATCACGATAACGCACCAGCGCATTCGTCGATTGTTGCCATGCCCAAAATCCACGAATTGAAGTTTGAATTGATGCCGCATCCTCCCTACTCTCCAGACTTAGCCCCCCAGCGACTATTACCTGTTTCCTAACATAAAAAAATGGCTTGGCGGAAAAAGATTTAAGAGCAACGAAGAAGTTATCGAAGCTGTAAATCAGTATTTTGAGGAGCTTGACGAATCTACGTTTAAAACTGGTATAACTAAATTAGAACACCGTTATGAGAAATGTATCAGTGTTGATGGAGATTATGTTGAAAAATAAAGCAAAAAAAATTTTAAAACATCGTTTTTCTTGGTCAGGCCGGAAACTTTTCACCCCACCCTCGTATACGTACACTTTTGAATCTTGTACAGTGGGACGTCCATTCTGGATTTGCAAGATCCCCAATGGGATCCGAATTCGTGAACTATTGAGGCAGTATTGTCTAGAAATTTGATGAAATTGTTTTTTTTTTTTTAATTTAATTTAGTTTTATGTTGATACTCCACAGACCTTTCTTAATACGTCTGTGAAAATTGTTTAATGGTACTCATGAAATTATATTTATAAGTACTAGCCGAGTTATGGAACTGATAAGGTGTATGCTCGGGGGGCGCGGTTGTTACGCAGCAACGTTAACCCTACGTTGGCACACTGGGTCATTTTGACCCGGACGAATTATTAAAAATTAAAAGCTCACTTTCCCAAAATTGGTGGTTTTCGATAATTTTTAACAATTAAATTTTATACTTTTCGCATTTCAATTATGCAGGCATGTTAAGAAATGCTCAAAGTTCATTCCTGATTTTCTTCGAATAGAAACCCATCACAGGGTTGTTAAGGGCAGGTGGAAGAAGTATTATTCGGATCAAATTGGCCCAGTGTGTCAAAATCGTGGCCAAATATAGGTGTGTCAACGAAGGGTTTAAAGCGTTTTTCTCGAAATGATGCATTTCAAATAGGCAACCACGATATCTCGATAACTAATTGAGCTTAGATCTAGCATGCATCTTCAGTAGACTGTTTTTAACGTTGGCAGCAGAATTGAATCGAAATAATTTTTGTTGTTGTTATGTAACTCGCAGAATGGTCGGAAAAATAGGAAAAATTGATAATCAAAGTTTAGCATGTCGCCATTTTATACATTTTTTGCCAAATCTGGTACCAAACATCACAATACTTATACAGATCAAACGTATGTTTGTTTTTTTATAAATATTTATACAATGTCCACAACACTAAACAAAAGTACAAAGTACATGAGAATAAATATTTTTTTCTGATTTTTACATATTCTTGAAGAATCAATAAAAATGTGTATTTATTTTTAATCATCTCTTTGGTTATTTCTTCCTGAAGACCACCTCTAAAACAGCGATCAATTGACTCGGAATCAAAACATTGCGATGTGCAGCAATCTCTTGATTTCGAATCAGTTCCGACTATTGATTCCTGTACTCAGGACATGACGAATTTCAACCAACGCACCTGAGATCCTCGTGCGCGATATACCATTCCCAATTATTTAAATATTTCAACGATCGAACGTACCGAGAATTATTGAACCGCAGTTCCTCGTTCGATGGAATCGTAGTCGGAAAGTATATTCGTGGATCAATGACATCGCGTTCGCTCTCGTCGCCTAACCCGATGATGCATGTCCCGCACCCATTGTTCCAGATAACTGAGCTCCCGAGTAATTGGCCCTATAATACTGAATATGACGTACAGCTGACAGCGAAATTGAAAGGATGGGACGAGCGACAAAGGCATGAGAGGATATTATATGTGGGTACTATGAGGGCCTCGGAAACTCGTGAATCCGTGGCCCGTACGAGATTTCCCTCTCGCGGTGTCTCGCACGTCGAGTCCTTTTTTATCAAGATGGATTGCTCGTTGTCGTCGTCCTGAACGGTGATATTTGCGAGCAGAGATGGAAGAGACGGGGCATGGAACGATGCGAAGACGCGGGCGTGCGATGATTACCGACGAGTCTCGTCTGCAACGCTTGCCAAAGTGCACAGGCAACCTGTGATGTGTGTGTGTGCTGCAAATCGAGGCTCCCAAATTTTTTAACATTGTACAAGTACCAATGGGACCGTGGTTGCCTGCTTTTACTTTCTTTTATAAAAGTTGGGCATTTTTTATTTCCGTTGCATCTGCATCAGTGTACACTGAGAAAAAAAACAATTGATATATGAGATTGTTACAATACTATAAAATATTGGAAAATGTGATTGATTTAAATAACATATTATTTTATTTAAAAAAGCTCTTCTGTTCTCTGAATATCTACATTATCCTTCAAATAAAATTATATTATATTCAAATCATTTTATATGCAATTCGTAAATGTATTGAATAAAATAATTAATTAATTAAAATAATTAAATAATTTTAAATCTTAAATAAAAAGTGAGCATTAGAATGATCATCCACGATAATACTGGAGAGAATATCAGATATTCAACTGATAAGAACAGATACTACACTTTGATCTTAGCCACAGGTCAAGAAGCGATACTCTTTAGAGTTTCTCCGGCGTTTAAGTAGATTTTCGGTTCGCGCTAAGCTTACGAGAAACGAGCGCGCGTGCGGCTTCTAGCGTTTACTCCGAGAACTACGGGTTTCCTCACACCTATAATTTCGGCGGCGCTCGGCCACGATTTGGTTGAATTTTTTAAAATCAAATGCGCAAGAAACAAATTTTATTTTCGCATAATTTTTTAACCAATTCAGGCATTTGCTTAATATTATTCAATAAAAATAAAATATTAATATGTTAACGAATAATGTACGTGGAAATCAATATCGGATATGGTGAAAAAAATAAAACAACATATTTACTCAATAGAAATTTTATCTGAATCAAACGAGCGATATTCAATTTTTCTTGTGTACTCGAATCAACAATATTCATGTTATGAATTGAAACGCTTTTTTTGTTCGTTGCAGAAAATGCATTCAAAACTACATAATTTGTTCGCGATAATTTTTTAGATAGGTTCAATAATATATTGTTCTCGGCTAACAATATATCTTTTGAATGAAAAAAACTTTTAATTTTATCATGTTATCAAAGTCAATAGCGTTTTGTTTGGACTAATAAATCCGATTATTTACACCAACAATTTTACAATTGAATCAACGAAATTTCATTCAATAACACCAATGACATTGGATCAATGATTTTTTTTTCTCAGTGTAAGAAACCGTAAGAAAGGCCATCATGCAGTGGCCACACGTGGTAATTTATTGTAGGTTAGGTTCAATCGAGACTCTTCTGATATCACCTCATGATATCACTTGTGATCCTCGTGTTCGTCTTGAGCTCATCACCTCTAATGAATTCGCACCTGTACACCTAGTTTTACCACAACAGAAGTCACATTCAGCATCAATCATTTTGGGAAGGCAGAGTCAAGGTTTCTCTCATAAGCAGCGGTTTGATGTTCTATCTGCTCGAACGTATATAATTCCGTGTGGGCTATATGTGGCCACAGATTGTCAGGGTTGGATGAATTGCAGAGTGAAGAGAAGCCGATTCCATCTTACGCAGGGCTGCAATCAAATATAACCCAATAGGATCAATATCCCTCGACTAGTAGTGTATTTTCTTGCATCGTCTTTCGTGGAAGTCTGATCTTTAGAGTTTGAGAATATAATTGTGCAAATTACAGCAGGTATTTCGCAATTCCAGTTGAATTTGCATATTCCAGAATGTAATAATCCAGGAGTGTAATAAAACTTTGTCAATTTCGGAATCATAGCAGTGCCAGTATGCACGAGAGGGCATGCATTTTGGTGAAGCGGATCACGATGTCATCAAAGAAGTGTCCGTACACTGTATGCTCCTGTACGTATATATGTACCCGCCTGGTAATCATAAATTCTTACTTCCACGGCGATGCAACAGTATTGTATGTGTGCCCGACGTCGAGGGCGTCGAGTTCATACGCGGCCCGGTTCACGCGTGTGTGATTCTCTACAGGATATTACGCATCGTCTAACCGAGTCGTAGAGAGTTTGCTCGGTCTCACAGCCCGCGTTTGCTTCAACCCCCTCACGGGCACACACGTTATTAGTTGACGACCTGACGCCGCAAGTTGCTCACCGAGAGATCCGAGGGAGGAGTTTAGTCGGCAACCCGAAAGACCGTGCGTCTGTCACAACTTGTATGTCAAAACTGAGGAGCTCATCTATCATCATCGTCACGAAACTAATCCGGTGCATCAGTGGTACTCTTGCTATTCTTACTGGCATTTGGTATGTCAAATCAATTTTAGGTTGCTGAGGGTCAATTCTAGGACCTTTCCAAGGGCACTTCCCTGTTCGATGGTATCGAAAATGGACGCGAGTCTCGAAACTCGTGATTCGTTGGCATCACTTAAAAAACGTAGGCCGTAATTGACATGCGACGTTAACGGAGTGTCACCTTTTTGGAAGGGCCTTCTGATTTTGGTGTTGGAAGACCCTGCAAAGGAGGTTAAGGGGTTAAACTCACTTGCGATTTTGAAAAAATCGATTTTTTTTATTGCATTTTTTTGAAGTGCAATTTGAAGTGCAGTTTTTTTTTGATGCCCGGAATAGATGACTCTATGTAAGTTTACAAAAAAAAAAATTTTCTTCGTGTAAACTGAAATTGAAACTTTAAACGCGTTTTTCTCAGAATGGCATTTCTGAAGTCGGTGACCAAGATTACTCGAACACTAATGAACCGATCTTCTTGAAATTTTGCAGGCTTACTTAATACATAAAAATGTAGTCTTTAATCGTTCGATTTTTTTCGTTAAAATCTAACCATTAACTTTGACTGTCCGCCATTTTGTGAAAAATGAATATCTTTTAAAATCCTTCGATTAAAGACTAGTTTATACTTATATTTGACTAAATCCATCCGCATTTTTTTTTCAGATGATCCACTGCGCCGCAATGTTGGTCACCGCAAACCGTGTAAATAAAAACATTATTTTATTGACGGCCATTTGCCACTAAACAATGTAATATTTTTCAATAAAAAAATTACTGAAAGTTCTTCAAGATGTGTTCTTTAAGATGGTATATTGATAGATTAAAAAAGTTTTGTAGTTTTCTTTAAAAAAATTCATGAAAAAGGCCTTTTTTTGCGCTACAAGTGGGGGTAACGCCTTAAGTGTGTCATGTTCTTCAGCACCTCTCGGATGAGGATCAATGGCAGGAGGATTGCATCTGCGGAGATGGCAGTCACCTTCATTGGCGAAAAAGTGGAACTCTGATTATTTTCGTGGTACTTCATCGCCGCGGACGACACAATCGATATTTGCCAATCCTTTAGTACACGATAGGGAAATCTTTCGATCCACTTTGGAAGGATCACTTGAAACTTTCAGCTTTGGGATGGGCTCTTTGGAAGTAGGAATAACCCAGCTAGATTTGGTAGTTGGTTTTATTATTTTTTCTTAAATGGGGAATAAGGCTAATTAACAAACATAAATTACAGTGATGAATCTTAGAATGTGTAGCTGTATTTTGCGGTAGTTGAAAATTCCAACAATTTGATAATTCGTAATGGAACCACCAGCCATGGGAGATTCAATGACTCTTTAATGTATCCTATCGCATCACACTAGTCATACCACTGATCATACTTGAGACTTGTACAATATATATTTTTAACATATGCAAAAAAAATTGTATTAACTAAAAATTTCCAAGTGTAAACTGTTAAATAAATGTTCACATTTAATTAGAAAAACGAAAAAATAGTTATTCCAACGATTCGCGCAGTATTTCTAGGTTTGATATTTGGCAACATTGGTTCTATCTCCGTCTCTTTTTACTCGACCAGGCGAGTTTAACCTCCATGCTTTTTAACGTCGATCTGTCAAAACAATGTCAGGTGCGGGCAATATAAAGCATTGTATTCGGGCCGCGACTGGTGAAAAGCGTGGAAAATTTGTGTCGGCGAAATATGTCGGTTGAAAATGAAATATGTGTGGAAATTCGAATGAGTGAGATGAGGTTAGGACTACAGTCAGCTGTTGCCTCGCTGTCAAGTTTCTTTATCGTAGTAAGTGGTAATAAATCCAATACCGGAAGCTCAAATTAAACTTGATATTACATAAAAATTAGGTCAATAAGCGTAATTTTTTCTAACTACAAGTTTTGAGTATGTAAATCTGATTATTTGTGAGAATCTAACGGATTCCCATTATTATGTACACTTTTGTAGCGACCGGAAATTGGGTTTTTGTATGTCGTCTCGGAATTCCTTCATAAAAATACGTCATTTTAATTTTTTTCTGTGTAACTAGGTCAATAACCGACCGTGAAATTCTACAGGGATGATTATTAAAGGGAGATATACACCCCTAGATGGTCGAGGTCGAGGATTTAGAAGCTATGAACATTCCGTCGACCGTTGAAGACCTACGCCATGGGCCTGGTATCGATGATTCCATGTAAGTTGACAAATTTCATGATTTATTCATTCCCAAATTTTCAAACGCGTTTTTCTCAAAACCACGTTTTTCAAATCGGTACCCAAAATTTCTCGAAAACCAATGAACCGATTGCCTTGAGGTTTTTTGTGGTTATTCTATCCACCATTATCTAGTACTTGTCATAGGATTTTTTTTGCCGTTACTTAGTTTTTGTTTTATAGGCAAAATAATAACTAATTTTTGGCCCAAAAATCACTATTTATGTTCAAACGTCCGCCATTTTGTCATAAATCGATATTTTCAAAATCGGCTATGACAAGTACTAGATTATAGTATCTAATTTAATAATCTTTTTGGTTTTTTTTCAGATGATTTAAAAAAAAACGCCATTGGGTACCGTATACGCAGATTTTTTTACGACGCTCCAAGAATCATACAATATCCTTGTATATTTTTGATATTTTTAAATAAAGAAAATTAAACATATTTTTGAATGTATATACTTTTAGATAATTAAAACCCCAATCCGAAATTTCAAATAGTTTTCCTTGAAAAAATTCACAAAAACGACCTTTTTTCCGGCTCCTAGGTGTATATCTCCCCTTAAGGGTTTTTCGGTTCCGTTTTCTTCGTCTCAACAATATTTTCTCGGCATTCGTCTAAAAACGGTCACCACGTACGTGAGCAATGACATTCGTAGAATGAAAACGAGGCGATTAGGAATACCCTCTAACTGTGCGGTACTAAAGTCTCCATGCGAGAAGTCTTGATGAGACGGCGACCGGAAGTTCCCGGGCTACCGTAGGAACGGAAAGGACAATTGGCCGTTTGCCCGGTCAAATTTTCTTCTTGCGCATCAACGCGTTCCCTCACCCTCCGGCAAACTTGGCCACAGGAGAAGAGAGTCTATCGGGCGTTTTCAACGTTCCGGAGAAATTTGGCGTTTCCTGTCCGTAACCCCGTCTGCGGTCATCCTCACTCGTCTGTTTAATTTCAACCCAAACGTACGGATTCTCGACTCTCGTTCTCACCTTTCCTACGTGTTTTAGGTATCATAGTATATAACTGCGGTAAATTACTATAAGTACATAGTCTAGCATATGGACGCATCGAATACACGTGTACTAGACGTACATGCGTATCGCATATGGGGAATTCTTCCTCGTAGAGGCACGAAAAAAATGTTGGGTCGACGAACTTCTCCCGTGTTTTTTAAAACTATAACGTATGCACTTTTCAAACACGCTGAAGGTTCTACTTTTCTGACATATTATAGGCTCACGCAGATGCCTGAAATTCTCATAAAAAATCGACCGACATCTGTCATCATATTGTAGGTATGATGTCGCGAAAAAATGTTTAAGCCCATTCACTTTTTGTCTTCTACCGTTTATTCTTCCTCTGGTCGATTGAGGGCTCAGTTTCTTCGTGCATGAATAATTTTGGCTCTATTTTGCGGAATAGGTCGTTAAACATATTAGCTGATCCAGGTGCAGTGGCCAAGATCTTACGAATAAACGATGTTGAAGGTTGCATCGTTGGAGTGCAACGGAAGTTAACATTTTTTATAATGTACCAATTTTCTTTTATCATAAACAATCTTATCTTGCAAATTTGAGGAGCAGATTGCAGATTAGAATCTTAAAAAAACTTTTGTGTGGTCTTCGTTGCCCAAATTTGCCAAAAAAACTTGTTTGGGTTACTAAACGTTCGTGGCGTTCTAATGATGCAAACTTCCATATCATGCGAATAACCTTTCTCTCCTGAACTGCGGTTTTGGTGTTAATTTTGATATGCGATCTCAACCCGACCCGTAAACTCAAATATATATATGTGTTCGTGTGTAAACGTACACACACACATACGTAAATAGCGGATGTACGATTTTCACAGAAACTCTTGAAGGAGAGCCCTTTAGGCAGCCGAAAATAAGCGAATTCTTAAGATTTTTTTGGTGTCGGAACCATTTAATCTACACAATTTAAATGCTATGTAAATATTCTGACATATTTAAATTTTCCATTTTTTGAAATATTGAAAACGGCGGCTGTATGACTCTTACTTCAGAGATGGGTCCGCCTGAGTTGTTCTACAGAGTATAATCTAGTGTATTCATCTGAAACATTGGAGTCAAGAAGTCTCAAATTTCTAAGACCCCCACGCTCCATGTGAACCTAAAAAATTCAAAGGAAAGTGAAAATTCGAAAAACGGTACGTGTTTGAAAAATGTTCGATTTTTGATGAATTTTTTACTATAGTATTTGTCAATGAAAAAGTAGGTTTTTGAAGTAACTTTCAAGGAACTTTAGGTTCACATAGAGCGTGTAAGACTTGGAAATCTAAAACTTCTTGGCTCTGACGTTTCAGATCAATACACCAGACGCTAGATTGTACGCTGTGAAACATCTCAGGAGGCAACCGTCTCTGAAGCAAGTGTCCTACAGCCGCCATTTTTAAATACAGAAAAATCAGAAAATTGAGAGATGCATTAATATATAGATAAACATTTTATCGTGTAGAATAAATACTCTCAACGCAAAATAATCTTGAAAATTCGCTTTGGAAAAAATTTCGTTTGAAAAAATTTATTTTCGATTACCTAAGCGGGTCGCCTGCCTTAGAAGGTTAAAAAACGGCACTGGTTAAAAATGTCTTTCATCGGCTTTACGAATCGAACATTTCTTTGATGAGCATTAGCGAGAGATGACAAAAATAGAAGAGGTTGCGCGCAAAAGCCGACGAAGAATGGCTCATGTATAGGGTATCTCAAAAACGACCTGCCATTTAAATTTATTAATAAAACGTATTATTTATTTGGAAAATGCGAATGTTTTTATTTTAATATTAGGTACAAACATGGAGGTTATGTGTGGAACACAATGTCCGATAAGTGGCCGCCTCGTTCCTGTTTGCAAACGTTCACTCTTTCGACGAAATGTTCAATATCATTTTGGCATAATTGCGGACTAATTCCATCAATGGTGCGTCCAATTGCTTCCTTGAGCATGGAGAATGGTCTGTGGCTCTTTGGCATACACTTTTCCTTTCCGAAAACCCCAAAGAAAGAAATCCAACGGCGTCAAATCGCACGATCTTGGTGGTCAATTCACATCGCCGCGGCGCGGGATAAAACGACCATGAAAATTGCAATAACTGCATTGTTCCGCAGTGTAGCAGGTTGCGCCATCTTCTTGAAAGAACATGTCTTCCAAGTCCATGCCCTTCATGCCATTTATCGGATATTGTGTTCCACACATAACCTCCATGTTTGCACCTTATATTAAATTATTGGCAGGGCTAACAAGTCTCCGCCGTTTTTTAATTAAAAAATCGGCATTTTTTGTGAAAGAACGGTACTTTATGTTTTATTCAAAGTATTGTCCATCGCTAGCCACTACTTTTTCCCATCTTTCTGGCAGCATATGGATACCGCGTCGGAAGAACGCTTCATCTTTTGAGGCTATCCACAAATCGACCCAATTTTTGGTATCTTCATATGATGTGAAGGGCTGCCCAGACAGGCGTCATCGATCGAAATAAATGATAGTCAGAGGGAGCAATGTCTGGTGAATACGGCGGGTGGGGTGAAACTTCCCAATTGAGTGTTGTGAGTGACCCTCGCTTTCCCTTTCGCTTATGCCTGGCAAGCAGGATTTTACATGTGCAAAATCGGCGCTCAACGTTTCTCGGCTTCAGTTCATACGGAACCCAATTTCCTTGCTTTTAAATCATTCCCAACGATTTTAAACGACGTGACATTGCTTGCTGAGTAACTCTTAACGTAAGTGCAAGTTCTTCTTGCATTTGGCACGAATCTCCCTCCAATGATGCTTCCAATTCCGCGTCTTCGTACATTTTCGGCCTTCCGCTACGTTCTTTGTCTTCGATGTCAAACTCACCGTTCTTAAGGCCTTATATACGCGAAAAATTACAAAAAATTTTATCTGCTTTTTAATTTTTGGTTCCATTAGCCTGAATGGTTAGGAATATTATATTTAATTAGCTTTACAGAATTGAAAAGTTCCAAAAATTGTTAAAGTTACAGGATTTAGACCGAAAAACTTTTATTTTCTTGGCAGCAGGCAGGTAGCGGCGGTAACCGGCCGCGCTATACGGAGACAGGTGCGCTAGATACCGCGCGGCGCGCCCGACCGCCAACTTCAAAGCCGTTTTTCCACGATTCACTTTTTTGAACCTTGTGAAAATTCTAACTCTTGAACGAAGGTTCAGATCGCTTTGAAATTTTTACAACATATTCTTAATATCATCACCTATCGTGTGAACCACAGAAACAAAAATTTCAATGACACAAAAAAATATAAAAAAATAAAATACCGACAGAAAATAGAGTAAAAAAATTAAATACCCAATTTTTATTATAATAATTAAAAAAAAAAAAATATTGTTGGTTCACCCTGAAGATACAATCATCATGCAATTATAAATATGTTAATTTTTTTCAGACACCCACATCGATGCCGAGAACTTTCACCATCAACGCGTGCGCAAAAAAATACATTGCTTTATTATGTTATATCACCGCCATTTGTTAATATTTCTGATTTTTTTACATATACTTAACCATGTATATAAATGATCTGTAAAAAAATGTTGTCAATATATGCGTCATTTTTTTTAACCGCATCTAGAAAAGTACTTTCGAAAATCGGCGAAATCGCTCATGCAAGCCCTTAAACTTTTGAAACTACTCACGACAACTTCTCTCACTTAAAGCAGCCTCACCATATGCTTCTACAAGCAATTGATGCGCCTCAGCTGCAGATTTCTTCAAATTAAAGAAGTAAATCAAAAGTTTCCGCAAATGACGCTTATTCGGCTCGAAAATCGACATATTCGCACGAAAAAAAAATGTGATGCTGATACAAAATCGCTACTATTTCAAGGTCTTGACAGATGTCCAACTTTACGCCAAGACGTTTTCCATCTGACAATTTCAACCATAACCTCCTGGTGGGGCCATCTTTTGTCAAACGGCGGATCCTTATTTGTACTCCCAATCAAAATATTCGTACTATTCAAATGAATAATACTTTTCATTGATAAACAAAAACGTCAGGTCATTTTGAGACACCCTTTATATTCGGATTCGTGGCCACGTACCACAAAATGGAGACAGTTTGTCTAACGAGAGTCTCGCTGGTACGTGACATTGAGCGTTTCACGGGAGATGGTTGGTGCGCGCGGTAATAGGGAAAAACGGACACCGGTAGCAATGTTAATACCAAGCGAGAGTGAGATACGCGAGCGGCGCACGTCTACTACATCGTGAAATTTTGCAAAAGCGACAAATACGAGTTCGCGGAGAGTGGTGAAGGTTTTGTTCCAAAATTATGTACGAGGCGACTTAGGTATATACGTATGGGAGTTTACGACGTATGCACATATTTACCGGGAGTAATATACATTTGTACGAAGTACAGTGGGATGCATCGTCACCGCAAATATACAAGGATGCATAATAATGGGCGTTAGGCAGCGCATACAAACGTAGCCTCCGGTGAAAAGTAGTTTGAAAGCGTCTAGTGATGACAATGGACCGTACAAAAGGGTGAGCGAGGGGTTGAGGGTGATGGAGAAAACGAGAAACGCGCGGGTGGATGAAAAGCAACGAGCTTCGCGGAAATAAAAGGAGTGCGCATAGAACGGGCGCAAACAAACACAAAAATTGTACTCGGCTGTATATACGTAAGCTGGGCGTAGATAAAGGGTGTCTCGAAATGATCTGACATTTTAACGGGGTCCTCTAGTTTCTCGGGTCGAAAAAATCGATTTTTTTTTTCATAAATCACATCTACAACATGTGTAGAAAATGTGTGCCAAAGGATTTTTCGATATTCGAAGTGGTTCACAAGTATAAATCACATGCGCGAACTTTCAAACGCGTTTTTCTCGAAACACCATTTTTCGAAACGGTGACCACGATATTTCAGAAACTACTGCACCGATCTTGTTCATATTTATACAGCATCTTTAATATGTTATAAGCCAGCGATTGAACTAGGATTATCATGATTGCTTCGATAGTTTTTTTTGTACGAGCGAAAAACTTAAGAAAAAATGAGTAAAAAATAGAATGTAATTTTCAAAAGTGTATAAAAAAGTCATTTTTTGTAATTTAGAATTCACTGTAGTTCAATCGCTAGTCTTAAATATGAAGATTAAAATGCCGTTTGGTTTTTTGATTTCAGATAAGCAGAACAGCCGCAATCTTGGTCACCGTCAAGCACCTCTTTTACTTGATGTCTTCCTGTCGGCCACTATAACGTTTATTCTATTATATATTTTGACTTCAAAAAATTTGTAAAGCTTATTTAAATGTTAATAAAGATTATGCAAACACAATGAGATTGATTATTTCGATGCTTTGCCCGTAAAAAATTATTGAAAAAGCCGTAAAAAAACAGCCGAGAAACTAGAGGACCCCGTTAAATGGCCCGCCATTTTTTTGTGGCGAACATGGAGTACTAATCTTTGACAGCTGGCATCAGGAAGTATTGCGGTTTAGTATTGGAGAATTACACGATCAAGCAACGCATGAGAATTGTTAACTGCTGCATTGTTACTGCATAGTTATTGCACGAAGTATTATGGTCGGGTTATCTCGCGCTGCGACGATGTGAATTAGCCACCAGCTCGTGCGATTTGACGCCATTGGACTTCTTTCTTTGGGGTTTTCTGAAAGGAAAAGTATATGCCAATGTTCCACAGGCCATTCCGGAGCTCAAGGAAGCAATTGGACCATTAATGAAATTAGTCCGCAATTATGCCAAAATGTTATTGAACGTTGCGTCGAAGAAGTGAACGCTTGAAAACAGGGACGAGGCGACCATTTATCGGATATTGTGTTCCACACATAACCTGAAGAAAGTTTGGGCAATTTTCGGGAATTTTTTGGAAGAAGAGTACTCAATTAAATGTTTCGTAAAATTAAAAATATATTTTGCTATATTTGACCTATATTACATAATTTTTTCATAGAAAAATATTGAGATCCAAGCGACTTTTGCGCTGCTTTCGGAGGCGCCAAAAAAAGTTCCTCCACTGCTGACATGATTCCGGCCGATTGAGTAGCTGAAACCGAAAAAGGAAACAATGTCGTTAAACTGGAAGGTATTTCCGGTACAATGACGTAGGATTTTCGAAAAATATCCAAATCTAACAAAACGGCGTATTTATGAAAAAAAGTCTGTTTTCTTGCCTATAAAATGGTCGTTTTTTTCAATGCCAAATGCTCAGTTTTCTTCCAATCAAAAATATCCGTCATTGTAGAGTAAATATATTCAAGAGTACGCAGTTCAGATTTCAAGTCAATCGGATGATTGCTCTTTGAGTTACAATGTCAGCAAATTTGAAAAATCTCACTTCTTATTCTTGAAAGTATAAATCTTGAAAGTATAAAAATCTCATCTCATATTTTTGAAAGTATAAACTGTCGAAAAAGGCAAAAAAATCGATTTTTTGAAAGGGTCACACTGATATACCCCCTTAATGAAATTAGCCTGCAATTATGACAAAATGTTATTGAACATTTCGTCAAAAGAGTGAACGTTATTATGTTTCACACATAACCTCCATGGTTGTACCTTATATAAAAATAAAAACATTCGTACTTTTCAAATAAACAATACGTTTTTATTAATAAATTAAAATGTCAGGTCATTTTGAGACACCCTTTATATCTCGTCCCGACTGGTAGCAGGCAAAAGGGCGTAGTTTACGTGGCCCAAAAGCGCGCATACTAGGGCTGAGGCCTTTTCTCTTCGCTCGTGATCCAAGTATGTACAGGTGTATATAGACGAGTTCCGGATCACTTTTCCAATGCCAAGGTTCGTGCGCTCGCGAAATCTGCACGGGCCCTTCGAATGGTCGATACCTTCAATACCTTTCCGCTAGACTGTAGTTTCGTGTGGCACTCTTCTGTTGCGAAATACACACGAGTGTGTTCCAGACAGTTGCCCCCATCCCCGCGTCCCAAGTACACGCCGTCATTACATTTCAATTATTCACTTCCCTCCTTTCCCCCCGTATGTCCCTCTTCTGCATCGCCCTCTCGCTACCAGTCGAAAGTCGCTCCACAATTCATGAGGAACGAAGCTGTCAGCTCTTGGATTGTCGTTTTTTCCTTTTATTACGACCCGTTGCAGAACTCGTAAAAATGCACTATTTGATAGGTGGTAATGATTCAGTGATAAGTACCGTATGATTTCTCGGAACCGTTTCTCACTGGAGGCTCGCGATGTTCGCGTGAATAATTTACTTTTCGTTTCGAATATTTTTCCGAGTTTTTCGATTCCGTCTGGATATGCAACGAGACTTTGGAATAGTGAAGTTGCACTTTCGATTGGTGAAAAATTATGTATATTAGTAAAGACGAATTCGTAGTGAAGATTTATCTTGGTAAATCCAAGCCTGCAAGTGCCTTATTTTTCCATTAAGGCGCAGTAGAAGCCATACCACGCGAATTTTGAACGGAGATTTTTCAAAGATGAATAACATTTAGGGCAAAATGAAATCGTCAAGCTTTGCGTTGGTAAATTGTATATTGCTAAAGTAAATTGTATGATGCTTTGTCTTTTCCTAGAAAATTTCAATAGCTATGAGAAAACGGGGTTGGACAATTTTCGAGGTTAGGTTGATCATGATCATGAATTCTACAGAGCCGGATGCTTTGTTTTTTCCTAAAAAACTTGGATAGCCATGAGAAAACTGGGTTGGGAAATTTGCGAGGTTATGTTGATCTTTTACATGTCCTTAAGCATCCGTTGACGCACTGGGTCATTTTGACCTGCACGAATTTGAGATAAAACGCTCACTTTTCCGAAATTGAACATTTTCAATAACTTTTTACAATTTAATTTGATGTTTCTCTCATTTTTATCGTGCAGACATATTAGGAAGTGTTAAGGGGAGAGATACCTTTAGGCGTGCGAAAAATTGGTTGATTTCATGACTTTTTTTAAAAGGAAAGATTTTTCTCCATTTTTGAGACTTTGAGATTCATGGGAAAAAAAAATCGGCAATTTTTTCCTCGCCTAAAGCTATCGCCCCCCCCTCAAGAGCAGGCTATACTTGATTTTTAAGAAAAAAAAACCGACGGAAGGGATGTTAATGGCTGGTGGATGAAGTATCATCCACGTTAAAATGACCCGGTGTCTCGAAATCGTGACCAGAGTGTGTCAACCGAAGGTTAAGGTATTCCTTTCGCGAAGGGTCGTATTTTGTGGAGTCATGAGGAGGGCCTTTCTGAATCATTGGTTCAGTTATAGTGGCGCTTATTAAAAATAACTCACAATCAATTATCATAACCAACGATAAACTGGAATGAAAAATGCCGCGCAAATTTAGTAGATTTAGACATTTTTCCATTTTCTCAGAAACGTTGCGACTACGACCATTGTTCTACTAGTAACATTTTTTAAAGTTTTTTATTAATATTTTTTTTTAACATTCGGTGATCCCCTGTTTTTATTGCCGTTACAAAATGTTTAGATTTTTTTACACGCGTGAGCAGTTTATATGAGGCATCTAGAGTTGCCTGATATAAACAAGGAAAGGTAGCGAGATCGATCTCTCCGATTTCGACCAAATTTGGCATGCTTGTAGAATGGGTAAAAATAGGAGACACGTATTCTTTTATATCTGCGGAACCGGGTTTTTAAGGGGTGAAACGCACCCTAAAAAATAGGGGTGTTTTTTGTTTTTCGTCGATCACGTTATCGTTCTCACCTCCAATGTATAGTACACTAAAAAAATAAACATTGTTGCAATTAGACATTTTTTCATATCTCATACCGTTAAGGCATTGCCCCCACGTGTAGCGCAAAAAGGCCTTTTTCATTAATTTTTTTAAAGAAAACTACAAAACTTTTTTAATCGATCAATATACCATCTTACAGAACACATCTTGAAGAACTTTCAGTAATTTTTTTATTGAAAAATATTACATTGTTTAGTGGCAAATCAATGGAAGTTTAGTGGCCGTCAATGGAATAATGTTTTTATATACACGGTTTGCGGTGACCAACATTGCGGCGAAGTGGATCATCTGAAAAAAAATGCGGATGGATTTAGTCAAATATAAGTATAAACTAGTCTTTAATCGAAGGGTTTTAAAAAATATTCATTTTTCACAAAATGGCGGACAGTCAAAGTTAATGGTTCGATTTTAACGAAAAAAACGGCCATTTTCTTCGAAAAAAAATCGAACGATTAAAGACTACATTTTTATGTATTAAATAAGCCTGCAAAATTTCAAGAAGATCGGTTCATTAGTGTTCGAGTAATCTTGGTCACCGACTTCAGAAATGCCATTTTGAGAGAAACGCGTTTAAAGTTTCAATTTCACAACGGATTCTTCTCTTTCAACGCTTATATCTCAGTCAATTTTGTTCGGATCGACTTGAAATTTTCAGGACATATTCTCAGATACTTATACTTTAAAAAAATGCAATAAAAAAAATCGATTTTTTCAAAATCGCAAGTGGGGGTAACTCCTTAAAACGTTATCGACGAAAAACGAAAAACACCCCAATTTTCGAGGGTGCGTTTCAACCCTTAAAAATCGGGTTTTGCAGATATAAAACAATACGTGTCGCCTATTTTTACCCATTCTACAAGCATGCTATGTTTTATCGAAACCGGAGAGATCGACCTCGCAACCTTTCTTGTTAGTGTATAAATTATTAGATAGATATGTGGCCAGCGTGTCATCTCCATAAAGCGTCGTATAAATGAGACGATTTTTAGAGTCATAATCTTTCATTAAAAGTTCGAAAACTTGGCTTGAAATTTTACTAGTATACCGGGAAGAATTTTTACTTGATTATAGACGAAAATCAGTTAAATGTTAAATATTCGGGTTTGTGAAAGGAATACCTTAAGCTGGATAAAATGAACATTTCTGAATGAAATTGTAATAAGCATAATAATGAGAATAAATGTGTTTTATTTTTAGACTCTAAGGCACACTTCTTTTGTTGCATCAGAACTTTATTGAATATAGCGCGATAAATAGAAACCGAAGTATTCCATATGGTTGATCTTAAAAGCGAATGACAATTGTGATCAGATCGTTAAAAATTCGTGAGGCTTTTTGTCTGGCTTCTCATACGAGATCCGAGGAGGTTAAGGATTGCTAGCTAATTTGCATAGTTATAGCCTGTACCTGTATAAGAAATTCGAACGTTCAATCGCGTATATCATCTTGTGGTTTACCCAAGAGGAATCGCGATTTTTTATTTCATGAAAACGATCGGCTTCTTCTATGATCTTTTCTCGCTGGAAATATCCGACGAACAATATATATATATATCGATATAGGAACGTTCGTAGACTCAATTCTATGTAAAAGAGCAAAGCCCTTCGGAGCGAGGAATTGACGGTGGGACCCTTTACTCGCCTTTAGGCGTTCTCTATATGGCTGGGAACAGCGATATGGAGAAGGTCTTTCGCAACCGAAAATTTTCACGTATAACTGTATACACGTTTGCCATTTTTTTTCTTCATTTTCTCCTATTTTCCATCGGGAATACATTCCGGGTTGTCGTAATGCTCTTGGCATTGAATATACAACCTCGGAGCTCTCCTTCAGACTTTCCTCGAGATCTATCGAGTTTTCGCTTACATACCCAAGCATGTCAGGAGGCTACATCGTTCCACTTGAGGATAGCTCGAAAACCGCCGATACGTTTCTTTCCAACCAGACCAACCTTCAACCGTCCTTACTAACTCTCAATAATCTTATCAGAATTCACAGCAAACGTTAAAAAAAAACGGCACGTTCGTTTCTTTTTCGTTGATGACGAAGTTGACGAGGGTGAATGTTTCGCTCTGAGACCCTTGGGGTTCCAGGAATAATTGAACCTTCGCGACTGAACAAGGCTGCCCGTCACTTGCTACGGAAAATCGCGCGAGTTCGTTTTCGAATAATTTTCATCGGCGACATCCCAAATAGGGTTTTACAATCGGCACAGTAATGGCCCACGACTGGTTGCCAGAGAACAAACGATGGCGCGGTAATGGCTATGTAAACGGGCCAGATCCGCACCGTGCATGGTTGGTAATGGTGAACCATGAATGGCTGCTAAGACTTGGCCAACTATCATACGCCCATATTGGCCCAGCAACGGCTGCCGGATCTTCTGCCGGAAATGAAAAACAAAACATTGACAAATTATGAATATAAACATTCTAGTAGTATCTTTTTTGTTTTCTTATGCTTTACTTATGTTCATGTACATAGAATAATTGTATTAAAAACGCTTTCTGGATTGTTCAAGTTTTTACCTTTCATCGGGATCGAACCTGCGCCTTTCGTTCTAGTGTCGAGCGCCCTACCTCCCCCCCCCCCCCCACTTAGCCATTCTAACACTTACAGAATGCATCGTTTGTTCGTTCCTTACTTTTATGCCGATAATTTTATTCATGACATTAAACTTTACCGACAATTTTTTTGGTCCATTTAGGCTGTAAAAATAACTCGCTCGTTTTGAGTGAATTTCCGAAAAACATACTCCTCTGATCGAGCTGAAATTTTGCACCGAACTTCCTCTCATTATCCTAAGAGAAACCGTTAACGGATTTTTGACGACTAGCAATTGTTTTCGATATATCGCATTGTAAAGTTTATTATTCCACGCCATACGAGTATATTTATATATCCGATAGATACCGCCACTCCTCCGGCCGCGCTGCTTCCTGGCAAACAGTGCTCGCCCGTATGTGCATATCACTTGCAATGTGGGATGGGTTTGTTTGGGTTTATTTAATGTAGTAGAAGCGCAGTAGAATAAATAACTTTCAATATACGATATATCGAAAACTATCGCTAGTCGCCAATATCCTTTTAAAGGTTCTCTTAAAATATTGAAAAGAAGGTCGGCGCAAAAATTCAGCTTTATCAGTGGGATATGCTTTTCGAAACCTTATCCCTTGTTTTTACGTGTTACAGTTTAACGACCTGCATTTGCAAAACGTCCAAAAACAAACCATCAATGGCTGGAATAGATCTGGCAAGCCGTTCATCCGCCTACGATACCCCAATGCTGATCGCCATATTATCGGTGCGATGGTATTGGCCCACGAATGGCTGGCATAGATCTGGCAAGCCGTTCATCCACCTACGATACCCCAATGCTGATCGGCATATTATCGGTGCGATAGTATTGGCCCACGAATGGCTGGCATAGATCTGGCAAGCCGTTCATCCGCCTACAGTACCCCAATGCTGGTCGAGGAATTATTGGCCGATTAACAGCAAACCGTTTAATGGCTGAATGCGGGCATTTTTGTTTCGACAGGCGACCCTATATGGGATCTTCGAATCGGAATTGATCGGACAAGGGAAAACGGTTTTAAGGGGTGAAACAAACCCTCGAAAATAGGAGTGTTTTTCGTTTTTCGTCGATAACGTTATCGTTCTCATCTCCAATGTACAGTGCACAAAAAATAAACATTGTTGCAATTTGAAATTTTTCAATATCTCGTACCGTTCAAAAGTTATCGAGGAAAAACGAAAAATATCCCCATTTTTGAGGGTTCCGTTTCAGCCCTTAATACCGTTTTTCCGCCGATAAAAATATACGTATCGCTTACGTATATTTATCGGCCTTTATAACATATCCAAATTTCAACAAATTCGAAGGGTGTCACCTGAGGGATGTTCCTTGTGAGTAATGTCGATTATTTTATTCGACTGATTCCCCCGTGTTTTCTGGATGTTTGTAGTGAAATATAAGTACATGTTTTATAGTCGCGATGTAGAATTAAATACGTGAAATTGGACAATTTTTCATTCCTCGCTCCAATAGATTGGGCAACGTCATATCCGGTGGAAAATCGTTTGGTGGTCACGGTTTTTCCAGCACCATCCTTCTCCAGTCCGTATTGATCCCGGGATATCGATTTTTGGGTCTACATTTTTTTTGGCAGATTTAGGTTATAGATTTTCGAAAATGGAAGCTCAAAAATATTTTATCGACTTTCATCGCCTGAACGAGGCAAAATTGGGCAATACGAAGAAAATATCTTTTCGCTCCTTCTCAACGCTGCAAACTTGATCATAATTTTTCCGATAACTTGAGGGGCTTTACCTACCTAGATGCCTGAAAAAATCGCTGAATTCCGAATTTTTTTCTTTCAGGAAACAGATGGTGAAAAAGAAACGAATTTTTTTAAACACTAAGGTCCATATATTGAGAGCCTTTAATAAAAATACTGAAAAACAACAAAAACATGATCGCCGACAGATGGTGACATTTTATTCCTGACGCTTGGCGGTGGACACTCTCCAGCTCAAACGGTCCATCCGAAATCTCAAAACCAAACGGGTTAGTCAAGTTAACTCTAAATACGAGTCGTTGACGATCGTCGATTTTTTGTATAATTTTTTTTTTAACAACGTAGTGATGAGAAGAGTATGTGGCTTCCGGATGGAGGCCGTGTTGAGGATTAGCGTTGTGTCGACGTTTCGCAAACGTTACAGTCTGCATCATCAGGGCTGAGAGCTCCGATACTGAAGCTCTCGTGTTTCAGGTATTCCTTATATAGTTGCAGTCATCGTTCCAGATCGCTGCACCAGCCAATGAGATGTTTTAATTGATCAGCTGGTCAATTAAAAAAAAACAGGGAGGACGGTGTGCCAAATAGGATTGACGTGATATCCTCCATCTCTGTTTAGATTCTCCGGATGTTTTCGGATTTCCAAGCTTTCTCGGTGTTTCCTGGAAAAATAGCTGTTTGATGGAGCCAGACTTTGGGCTTTGTCGAACTGGATGGCATGACCAGTCTCCATCCAATGTTCGGCCAGCGCTGATTGTGTAATATGGCCATATTTGATACACAGTTGGTATTCTTTGATCCGTGTACTAATCTTCCTCCCGGTTTCTCCTATGTACACTTTACCGTATGAGCAGGGTATCTTGTATACTCCTGGTGCACTTAATGGTGGTCTTTGGTCTTTTGCACTCGGAATCACTTGTGCTATTTTCTTCTGAGGTTTGAAGATAACTCGCACGTTATGTTTTCCAAGGACCCTGCCTATGCGATCGGTTATGCCCTGAAGTTGTTGCGGTTATTTGTCCTTCATTCTCCCCATCAGGTGCTGTAACCGTTTTCGGATCAGCTATTTTTCTTTTTAGATTTTTGATCGTTCTTTCGATGTTGCCTGGCTTGTAGCCATTGTCTCCTAAAGCTTTTCGTAGGTGTTCTAGTTCAACCTCCAGGGAGTCTTGTTCGGAGATCGCTAGAGCTCTGTAGACTAGTATCGAGACTTCGTAGTCTTAAGTATCGGAGCTCTCAGCCCTGATGATGCAGACTGTAACGTTTGCGAAACGTCGGCACAACGCTGATCCACAACACGGCCTCCCCCCGGAAGCCACATACTCTTCTCATTACATAAAGAGCCGTGAAAGCCTTAAAACTAAAACGTGGTGATGAATTGAAACTTGAGCATACAAAATCGATGAAAAAAGTCGTCATTTTTACGTAACTTAAAAAAAATGGAGATTGATTTTTAAAAAGTGAGATCGTCAATGACGTTCACATATTTCTCATCGTATGTCCTGTAAGTTTGGAACAATCCATCGAGTGGTTCTCGAGATATCATGTCCACCGACTTTGAAAACAGGATTTCGAGAAAAACGCGTTTAAGGTTTGAAGAAGTAGCTCATTCCATTTTAGAAATATTGCAATTCAATTTTCTGGGAATATAGCTAAAAGGTGATACTGTCGGATACAAATATTTTTGGAAAATGCAATTTCCTGACCCACCTAGGTAGATGTAGCCCTTTAAATATCTTCGCAAAAGCCCTTGAACAGTCCGTATGACTCCCGAGGGAATACTCTTTTCATAGGGTAGCCCCAAAAAATATTTCCTTACTCAAAGATTTCTTGTATTTCTTGAAAACATCACTACGCATCTCGGTGTAATAAATTAACCGAACTGGCAACCAGAGGGCCTGGCGAAAAAGAAGAAGATTTTCAAGAGACGCCGAGGAAAGAGAAAAATCCGAATGACACGGGATCTGTATGAGCGTATCTCTTTCAAACGGAAAAATGCTGATGCTTCCGTTGCGAGGAGACGAAGATCCGACACTTTCAAAGAGCACGGCGTGGGCGTAGGACTGATTGTCAGACGACTATGCCTCGACATTTTAATACGAATATTCTTGCATTCGAGGCTTTCTCTTCCATAGTAATAGGAGTTGCACAACCGGCGAAACTTCAATCACTTCGCAAAATTGTCATTTCGAAGATTCCTAACATTCTTTCGAGCGCCTGTCGCCTCGAAGTCAAAGGTGAAACGTAATTTCAACGTGAACAAACGATTCGATTAACAGATGGGAAGACCAAAAATCCAATATTGAAAAATCGACATTGGACTTGAATAATACGGATATTTCGATATCAGAGTTGAAAACATTGAAATATCATTATAATTATTAATATTTCCATTTAAGGGGAGATATACACCTAGGAGCCGGAAAAAGGTTATTTTTGTGAATTTTTTCATGGTAAACTATTTGAAAGTTCGAATTAGGGTTTTGATTATCTAAAAGTATATACATTCAAAAATATGTTTAATTTTCTTTATTTAAAAATATCAAAAATATACAAGGATATTGTATGATCCTTGGAGCGTCGTAAAAAAACTGCGTATACGGTACCCACTGGCGTTTGTTCAAAAATCATCTGAAAAAAAAACCAAAAAGATTATTAAATTAGATACTATAATCTAGTACTTGTCATAGCCGATTTTGAAAATATCGATTTATGACAGAATGGCGGACGTTTGAACATAAATAGTGATTTTTGGGCTAAAAATTAGTTATTATTTTGCCTATAAAAAAAACTAAGTAACGGAAAAAAATGCGATGACAAGTACTAGATAATGGTGTATAAAATAACCACAAAAGACCTCAAGGCAATCGGTTCATTGGTTTTCGAGAAATTTTGGGTACCGATTTGAGAAACGTGGTTTTGAGAAAAACGCGTTTGAAAATTTGGGAATGAATAAATCATGAATTTTGTCAACTTACATGGAATCATAGATACCAGGCCCATAGTGTAGGTCTTCTACGGTCGACGGAATGTTCATAGCTTCTAAATCCTCGACCTCGACCATCTAGGTGTATATCTCCCGTTGAAGTAACCAAGCTGTTGCCTGCCTACCACAAGCTGAGCCATTTGTTTGCATTCTGGTGCTACTACTGCGCTGACTTTCGTAAAACTTCCTAATTTTTATTTTGCTTGTTTACTACTTTTTTTATTTGCATAAAAGTTCCTATTTTTCTTTTTTTATTTCTATATTTATTTTATGTTGGTTCGGATTATTTAGGAACGTAGCAGAGTATGTTGAGAAATGTATAGTAAATGAAGATCTCAATAAAATACGGGAATTTTTAATAAATACTGGTTTCATTTAGCTATACACTATTATTTCTACAAATTCCATCTTCACTTTTAAGCTTCTAACGTATTTAATCAAGGTTTCCCATAAATGTCGGGAAATATCGAAATACCGGTAATAGAAAAAGCTCCGATAGTTCAAGCCATAGGTATGACGTCGTGGAAATTTCGGGTAAAATCTGCTTTGCAGAAGTTTATCCTACTACACGGAACGGTTCTGAAGAATTTATGGCAAACTAAAAAACAAAACATAAAATTCGTCAATGTTTTGGGATACCTACGTGTTGCGTGAATGTCGATCGGTTAAAAATTTAGCAAGCAGATGTGGTTGCGCGGTTGGAATTTTTTTCGTTAATTATTTGTGAAATTTCAGTCGGTATTATGCAATTATCGTTTATCTATATCGCAGCGAGTCAGAAATAGGTCATCGGAAAACTGTAAGCTCTGTTCTATTTCGACGGAGTAAACTATCAGCAAGTATCGTTTTTATGTAGAAAAGTAGACAGCAGGTATTCTTATTTTGATTGGAGCGTGAATTCTTTATAGAAAAGCGAGTAATTCAATTTTTATACCGAATCGACTAGACATTCGGAGGATGCAGTGAAAAATTAACTGTGGATTGCGCATGAATTTGTGTTCACAAATAAAAAAATTACGTTTGAGGGATATCCATAAAATGTACTTTGCCTGCTCAAAAAAAGTAATTAAATCAGATTGAAAAATAACAATAAAATATATTCGTTTAATCGAATGAAAGTTCTCAGAGCCATATAAAAACAAGTTTAAAAAAACACTATGAATTGAAAATTTTGTCCTAAGGATCGAGGAGCTCAATAAATTGATGGAAAAATTCCTCGACGGGTACCAAGACACCCATCATCCGTCAAAAGAGGGCACCACTATGACGGGCCGAAAAGGGTAGTTTTTCCTTTTTTTTCACTACTAGATAATTTATTCGGCATTTGGAAAAAAGGTATGTCATTGAGCATACCTTAAGCTTATATTGTGTAAATTTTTGTTTAAAAAAATAAAAAATTAACAACGTTTGGAATGGTTGGTGTGAAAAATAAAAATAAACAGGTCTTATAATCTATATCAATATAGTTCGCTACATTAATAGTTAAATGTAACAGTAAATGTAAAAGTTAAACGTAAAAATTCGTAAAATGGCGGTTGTTAAAAAAAGTGTAGTTATGCCGAGATTTTTCTTATATTCGAGGGCTTAAAAATATTAAATAAAAAAAATTACGTACAACGATAGTTACTGCAATTACGGAAATTTTGGTTTTTCAAAATTGAAAAGCGAACAATTATAGTTAGAGTTATGATTCCGGGCAGGTCGAGAAAAGTTGGTTAAAGAAAAATGCGATTGAAAGTTTTAGTATACGTAAATCGTTGCGCTACCTGCTCTCACTCAATCGTCTGTAACTTGGTCAATTTTCAATATATCAACTTGATTTTTTTTCCACACATTCTTGAATATCTATACTGTGAAAAAATGGAAGAAAAAATCGATTTTTTTACTCGTCACAGTGATGTCCCGCCTTAACGCGTTCTTCCTTCTAGTTTTAAGGAATTAGAAACAATAGTGTAGGCGATTTGGGTAAATAGGGTTAAATAATATCTGAACCAATCAACCGAAGGCTGTTGCAAAAAAAATATCTATAAGACGAAAAATTGTAGTCAACCAGACGTTAATTATTTGTAATTACCGCGGCGAGACCTTGGAAAAGTCGATTCAGTAATTCCATATAATTGCCCATGTACGTGCAGTGAATATACGAGTAATTCCGAATTACAGGTGTTTCGACCCACCGCAATCATGGCACGTCCGAGAAATGCTACATAATTGCACGATGTGCTTATTACTTTTTTCTTTTCGTGACGAACGTAATTGAGGCCAGTTTACGCGTTGATTACAAAATGCGCTTGAAAAATTACATAGCGATCAATTAACAGCTCGTGCACGTTTGTACATTGCCGTCGTTCAATTTGACGAAACGTAATATATAGCTGTCGATATGGTCATCGGAGATTGATGCCAGGATCGGGGACGCGATCTCATTTTACTCCTGACGAGTATCGTGTATCTCCCATGCCTGTGCACAGACGGTTCGAAACGTCGGGGATCGAAGCACCAATAACGTCATTAGTCATTGGTGTGTTACATCGTAATCACTTAGCCTCGCTGTCTTCCCCTCATTTGTCGGAACACATCACACTGCACGGGACCAATTTATCCTGTATGTCCAAAACTTTTTTACAGGTTTGTATTTTATTTTGGTTTACCATACTTTTTATCGTTTATGAGTAATTTTTAGCGTCAGTAGACCAATGGGATGAAGCTAATTGAGTGATCGAACGCGTTGACATTGCGATCCATGTGTAGTTTTTACGGAAACTCCATGGAAGGGAGAATTTGACGGAGGACAATCCATTTTCATTTCCGAAGGTCCGATATTGATGCTCGTTTATTCGCACCTAATTTTGATGGAATCCCGCCGAATTTAATTGCAAATTATTCGTACATTTGGCTCTATGGAATAAAAGCAAATTTCATGTATGTAAGGGGGGAGATACCTTTAGGCGAGGAAAACAATTCTGATTTTCATTATTTTTTTAGGGAGAAAGATTTCGTCACCATTTTTGAGACTTAGGGTATGTTTTATTGCTAAATTTGGCTGTTATATGGTATTTCAAGAAATAAATAATCTTTAAAAATGGCGGAGGTATAGCATGGTCTTCTAAACGGATTGTAGCGGAAGTGAAACGTAACGTTGGCGGGATTGATCTGAAAAAAACCAACGAAGTTGTCTCTTTCATCAACGCAATTTTCTTTCATACGCAGAATATGAACGAAGAAAAAGTGAGAAATGTTGAAAATTGATGCAATGGTACGCTTTGAAACAAAAAGATTGAATTTTCGAAAAAAATTGCTACATTTTGAGCTAAAAATATTTTTCTTTAAATCTTCAAAGACATTTAGGGTCGTGTTTTAGACAATAAGGCTAGAACGATTTTAGGGGGTAAGGTCACAGTAGAATTTCCAAAAAATCGATTTTTTTTCTCGCCCAAACGGTGATTTATCATCATAAGGATAAGTTATTATTCGATTTATAGCAAGACATTTTTTTTCACCGACTTTGAGCGTGTAACGTAAGCCCACCTCTGGCACGGCCATAGAGTACCTAAAACTTTAAACGCGTTTTTCTCGAAACAGCTTTTGTCCAATTGGCGTGGCAAAGAATTTCAACAATTTTCACTCGATTTACTTCAAATTTAAAAGTTATGTTCCTAATTGCATTTCGCAGAGAAGGATGTACGGAATTTCTGATGAATCGAAAACTTTTCATTTTATGAGCAGTTTTATACGAAATTTTTTACTAAAAATTCATTCAAATACCTACAACTTTTGAATAAAACAATATTTTTTACATTCCGTACGTACTGCTCTAGGTATTCTAATGTAGATTGACGAGAATTTTTGTTTTTTGTTCTAGGTAAAAAATTGTGGATGCTAAATGTCACGTCGCGGAGCGCCTAAAAAGATAACAAAAGAAAATATTAGTAGACGGCCATTTTGTAAATAGAAACAAAAAACAAAAATTTCTAACAACTTGATATTCATCCTAAATAGATGTGTAATTAATTTTATGAGTGAATCACTTTTTCATACGAAAAAGATTGTTAAATTTGCACATGATTTTATACCCTTTACTGTGGCCTAACCCCTTAACCCAAATTTCATCGGGATCGGTCGATTCGTTTTTTTAGCTATACGTCACACCAGTTTTGAAAATGCAGTTTAGAACACCGTGTCATACCTCGGCCATTTTAAAAGATTAATTAAAACAATACCATGTAACTGCCGTAAGTATTAACAAAACATACCCTTAGTCTCAAAAATGAGGAAAAAATCTTTCCTTTTAGAAAAAAATAATTAAAATCAAATAAAAAATCCTCGTTTAAAGGTATCTCCCCCCTTACGGCGGGACACCACTTTGACCGGTAGAAAAAATGGATTTTTATCTATTTTCTCAAAGTATACATATTCAAAAATATGTGAATAAAAGTTCAAGCCAAAATATTGCCAATAGTCCAAGTGATAGGCGATTTAGTGAGAGCAGGTAGCGCAACGATTTACGTAATTTCAAACTTTCAATCGCATTTTTCTCGAAACGATTTTTCTCTGCCTGGCCGGAATCATAACTCCAGCTATAATTGTCCGATTTCAATTTTTTTCAACCAAAATTTCCGTAATTGCAGTAGATATGGTTGTACGAAGCCGTTATTTTGTTGCAATGTAAGATTTTTTAAATCCTTTGATATTAGTAAAAATTTCGCCAACATTCCACTTTTAATTGAACACCTGCCATTTTGCGAATATATATATATATATATATATATATATATATTAAAACGGCTAGGAACTACGACAACTATATTTATACAGATCATACAAGTTTTTAATTCTTATTTTTCCGTCCAATCATTGTCAAGTTATCGATCCGCCCGTTAGGCCACATTTTTTTATACAGAGGCTCTATTATACCTCAATAACATTGTTAGTTTTAGTTTATTTTTTTTAAACAAAACTTTACATGAAATAAATTCAACGTATGCTAAACAACATACGTTTTTTTTCCAAATGGATAATAAATAATCTAGTAGGCAAAAACAAATCGGAAAAACGATCTTTTTTCGGCCCGTCAAAGTGCTGTTGTCTCTTAACTTAGCATACCAGGTGTGTAAGTATGAAACCGGAATTTTTGTACAGAAAAAACACGTTTATTCTAATGATATGATACAAATAACTCGAGATGGCTTCTCGGGTCACCTTTAACTGATCCGCCAGTTGTTGTTGTGTTTGAGCGTCGTCTTCGTCCAACAAGGCTTGCAGGTCAGCGTCTTCAAACTTTTTCGGTGGTCTTCCACGTTCTTCGTTCCTCACGTCAAAATCGCCACTTTTGAACCGTTTGAACCACTCGAAACACTGTGTTTTACCGAGAGCATGCTCACCAAACGCCTCCACAAGCATTCGATGCGATTCGGCTGCGGTTTTCTTCAGATGAAAACAGAAAAGTAGTGCTGTCCGCAAATCGTAATTTGTTGGCACAAAACTCGACATGTTTATCTCTAATAAACTAATGCTACTGAATGAAACTCGTGTTATTGTGAGTTGGAAATCTTTGTCGGATATCAATACAATAACAAGACACCGCTGACGTGATGTGTCGGTAACTGCATCGACATCTAGCGCCACCTATGGGCAAATTCCGGTTTCATACTTACACACCTGGTAAGTTAGGCAATAATAATGGAAGACCTATATAAATAATAAATTACGATTGCAATACGTATTTATTTTAACATTTGTTTTGCGAATCATAATTGGACTAAATATAGCAATAGTCGATAATATCCAGTACAACACTTATACTAACACTAATACGTTCTACATCTTCGTCCTGAAACCGTCCACTAAACGACACGAATTCACCAACACGAGTACATGACACTTCCAAGTATATTCGAATTCCTTTCATCCCGCAGTCATTAATCTCCATGACAATTTTTTCCACCGATATTCCAATTATGAAATTTCACAATCACGAACAATCTTCCCGCGTCGTAAATCCCTTTAAACGTCACAATCACCTATTCCCCCCATATAATTAATTCCATCCGTACACCCAACACGCATTCGATCAATCGTTAGTTCAACAACCATTTCTCTAATCGTGCACCGTTATCATTAAGCAACAATTATAGCTCGAACAAGACCGAAATACTGCACATTACGCGTAGCTTTACATCAATTAACCAATTGGAAACGAACGGCGTCACGTATTACCGATCAATCGACTTTTTTAAACGAACACTCAATTATGCACTCTTGCTCGCGAATATTCAACGGCCTCTTTTCTCTCTCTCTCTCTCTCTCTCTCTCTCTCTCTCTCTCTCTCTCTCTCTCTCTCTCTCTCTCTCTCTCTCTCTCTCTTTCTCCGTGCCAAGGTCTATTGCCGTACCTCGCCACATCCGGTCATATATCTATGTTCGATATTCCATTCCTCTTACGCTATGAAATACGTGACGCGTATTCTAATCCCCGGGTGCAATATCCAGTACACATTTTATTATACATTATACACTCTCCTCTGATACATATTCATGTATATATATATAGCGCTGCAAAAAACGTGAGCCATGAAAATGCATTTTCATTTTTCCAGTAAATGTCTGCTACGTTGATAGGGAAAAAAAATGAAAATTGACGGGCTTTCCACTTTCGGATTAAACGGACGGAAGGGGAATAAAGGGCATGGTCAATTCGTATAGACGAGCCTCGACTTTTTATTCTGTTTATCGGATTTCAATTGATATTTGATTCACATAGTCCCTGTACCACATATACAGACACACACACACACACACACACACACACACACACACACACACATATATATATACATACATACATATATATATATACATTCATACATACATACATACATACATACATACATACATACATACATACATACATACATACATACATACATACATACATACATACATACATACATACATATACATACATATATATATATATATATATATATATATATATATATATATATATATATATATATATATATAGAGAGAGAGAGAGAGAGAGAGAGAGATGCACACAACGTTTCCTCTGGCGAATTGATATTCAATCGCGCTCTCTGTGTGCTACGATCACGCTGCAATTAGGCAAATTCCCCCATACAGCTTTACCACCCTCGGCAACACTCGAAACTCAACGTCGAGTATATCTGTATATGACAAACCGATATAGACGTATTCACTGTACGCGCGAGGAGCTACGCCAGCAGAGATTACTCCATGAGCGAGGAATTAATTTCAATTATTAATGGCATTTTTAATTGACCTACACCAGTAAAGTCGTGGCTGCACACGTATAATATGTGAGTTCCATCGGAATATGAGGTTGAACGTAAACTATAGGGATATGTCTACCTGGAATCCGCACATACGTATACGTATGTGCGAGCTATCGATAATCCAGCAATACGCGACTACGCCCTCATACGAGACAAGTTATAATGACGTCATTATACCTGCAGAGTAACGTTAATATTGGAAAAGTCATTAAACGCGTCGCGTGCGATATGCAAGACGTATTCGATCGACGCCGTGAGAAGAGTTTCTATCGTCCCTTCAAAATCTGAGGTCCGCTTGTGTTTTCGCAAAGTCTCTCCTTTTGAGAATTCTTCAAGGGTCTAACGTTTCACTGATAAATGTTGAAGGATATTCAATTTTTCAGACGTAGATACGTCCGATGAAAGGTCACTTCGCTTTCGAGGATTTTTCAAAATATGAGCAATTTGGCGCAATTTCTTATGAACAATCGTGAATTGACGGTAAAATTCCAGCTCAATACGCGATTCTCCTTAGGAAACTACAGTGGGTAAAAAGAGTATTTGTACATCTCACACGAATTTGGCTTTGTTTGTTTGACACAATGTATATTTATCGAACACAGCTATCGAATATATAAGCTTTCGAACACAGAAACTTAACAAAGTATTTTTTTTTTCGTAAGATAATTTGGGAGAGACGACGTGTACAAATACTTTTTTTACCCACTGTATGTTGAAATGTTTAATGCAGACACTCGAGCTATATGTTAAAGGTTAGAGTGAAGAATTTCAATGTCGAGGATATTCGTCGATTATTCTTTGTTTCTGCATTTATCTCGTTATATCCGGACTAAATGGTTGGAGACAGATGTCAAAGACAGACAGAACGCTACTATACATTACTGCCGGAACGGTTAAACGAATATAGGGTACCTTAAAATGACCTGACATTTAAATTTGTTAATAAAACGTATCATTTATTTGAAAAGTACGAATATTTTTATTCTAAGGGGCCAGTCCACTTTGAAGCCACGAAAAAGGCTATAATCGCGATTTTTTTTTTTGAGGATTTTATAAAAGATATGAATATAAAAGTTGTTGGGCTTGATAAATAGTCTTGAAATACATTGAAAAAAATTTAATTCATTTTTATCCATTTTTAAGTACAAAAACTATAGTTTAACGTAACGCCTCAAAAATAGGTGGGCTAGCTCCATCAAAACTCGGCAACGGCTTGTCTGAAACAAAAAAATCAAAGTCCATTAGATTCAGTATGACACCAGCTACAAAATGACCCTCGGATATAAAGTTTTATCAAAAAATAAAAATATGGCAGATGAAAAACGAAAAAAGTAATTAAAACACGCGTTTTTTTCGCAGTTTTTCGCAAAAAAGAGTAAAAATCAAAATTTTAAAACCGCCGAGGGTCATCTTGTTGCGAATCAGGTTTACAATATGTGGTTTAAATTTGAAGAGAATGGGTTTATTAGTTTTAGAGATACGATGGAGCTAGCTTTTGAAAACATTATTTCGAGAAAAACGTGTTTGAAGTTTATACTACGAAAAACTCTTACCTAAACTCAATCGGTTTCGAAGTAAAGTTCTTACTAAACTCAATGTATGTACTTTCGAAAACAGTAAAAAAATCGATTTTTTGAAATTTTCAAAGTGGACTGGTCCCTTAATATAAGGTAGAAACATGGAGGTAATGTGTGGAGCATAATATCCGAGAAATAGCTGCCTCATCCCTGTTTGCAAACGTTCACTCTTTTGACGAAATTTTCAATAACTCTCTCTCTCTCTCTCCTAGACTTTTACTCCGATTGACTTACAACTTTGGGAGAATATTCTAGACATATTGTACTATTAGATAATAAAATAAATATAAAAATGATTTTTTTTAATTTTCAAACCCACGTAACCCCGTAAAAGAAAGATATTCGTACTTTTCAAGTAAACAATACGTTTTAGTAATAAATAAAAACTTCAGGTCATTTTGAGACACCCTTTAGTTATTGAACAAAGTTCCGCGGTACATATATAAAAACGAGTCGGACGCTTTATGCTATTTTTAATTTTTCCGCCATCAAACGTAGGAATATCCTCTTTGACGTTCCCACGGTATTGCGTTATTGAACAATAGTGTAACGCTAGCTGACAGCTGATGTTTCCCGAGGCCATATTAAAAACGGAACAGAGCGTCATTTTATATTTTCATTATCGAAATTAAATTGAAAAAAGAACGTTTTTATGCTTCCGATGCAAGCTTTTGACGAAGAATTTTTGACGTCCAATAATGTGATAGTGAGAAACCTCCCAAAATTTCAGCCAGATCGATCAATAACTTTTTCAGCTATAACATGAGAAGTTTTTTAAAAGACGCCTAAAGGAATACCTCATGACGCCGCCATTTTGTTTTGTTAAAAAGAAGAAAAAAAGTTGACACTTGAATGTTGTAATATGTCAAAATTTAAAAATGGTGAGATTATTGTATCACTTTAAAAAAAATTCATGAAAAATTACTTATTTTCGGTCATCTAAAGGGGTGTAATTAGTTACCACAACTACCTGTGCAATATAATTCAACTTCTATGTAAACTTCAAACGCATTTTTCTCAAAACTGCATTTTCGGAATTGGCGTGCATCATTACTCAAAACCTATCAAGCCAATTGAGTTGAAACTTGGTAGAAGTAGTAATAATATTGCTACGTTCTATTTGACGAGAATTGTTGTTGAAAAAGCGAAATAAAATTTTAATCTCAATTTTACAGATTTTTTTTTAGTCTAGTTTAGTTATGTTATTATTATGTTATGTTAGGTTATGTTTAGTTTAAAAAATCTCTCAAAATTGCTTAATTTTTTCCCGTCTAATTGTATAGCCCGCCTTAATTCAATAACGTGCGTTTTAGTTAATGCCCATTTGTTTACCGCCCTTTAATATTTCGAACGCGATCGTACGATACTGGGATGACGTGTGTGAACGAAAAACCGGTTTTGCCGTAACTATAAATATTTCGTACAGTTATAAACGCGGTAGGATAATAAATTGCTCGTTATATTCGGAGCATCACGCGAGGGCTTCTTTTTCGATAAATCTGTTAAATTGGTTCTTACGAACGCGTACGCCCTCGCAAATATACGACAGCAGATGGTACAAAAGGAATCCCTACTAAAAAGAAATGAAGACACAATAAGAAGAGAAAAAAAAGAAAGAAGAACGTAACGTAACGCTTTTCCACATCGACAGAGATACGTGCGTGGAAAATTAAGAGGAGATTGTCCTCGCAAAAATTCGCTCTCTGCTTCTGCGTCATAAAAATGGAAAATGTGATAATAGACGGGATTCGCTGTCTTCTCTCGTACCGTGTCGACTTAACCGCATACAATATATCGATATATGTGTGTATGTGCATGTGTGTGCGTGTATAATGTATATATCTCGTAGGTCGTGATGGGCGAAACCTTCGGATACATTATTTATTCGATGTCTCTTCTGGGTGACCCTCGATCATCTTGCGGCTACCATGCTTCTCTTCTCACCTTCCATCTCACCTTAAGGGGGAAGATACCTTTATGCGAGGAAAAAATTTGCTGATTTTCATGATTTCTTTTTTTAAAGGAAAGATTTCTTTACCATTTTTAAGACTTAAGGTATGTTTTATTACTACTTTTGGCTGTTATGTGGTATTTTTTGTATTAATCTCTAAAAGTGACGGAGGTGTGGCACGGTCTTCTAAACTGCATTTTCAAACCTGGCGTGACGTATGAGTAAAAAACTAATCGACCAATTCTGATGTAATTTGGTATAAATCTTTCTAACCTTATTGTCTAGAACATGACGTTAAATGTTTTTAAAAAGAAAAGTATTGCAAAATGTAGCCATTTTTTTCGGAAAATTCAGTCTTGTTGTTTTAACGCGTACCATTTAATCGCTGATTTTCGCGATTTTTTTCGATGGTTACAATTGGCCAATCAGTCAAATTGTTGGCAAATATTTACAAGTGGGGCACCAGCCTTAATCGGCTCCAAAAAATTTTTCACGTGTTCGGGACTATTCTGCAGTATGAAAATATGTTTTTCTATGATGAGGGAGGGATATTTTATTAAGAAAAAAAATATTTCCGGAAAATATTCGATTTTTGAAAAACGTTTTCTGTACACTTACTCCAATTTGACTTGTACCCAAATAAACCCAAACAAACAAACAAACCCAAACAAACTTTGGGGGTTGAAATAAGGCTTGAAATTGTCTTCGCCCGACTTAAATATTATACAGAAAGTGTCCTGAAATACATCGACTCGGTACAAAATTTCTAAACCCCTTTTCTAGCTGGAGCCCCACTTGTGTAAATATTCACCAATTTTTTTTTTATGTCAAATCAAAGCACTCATGAAGGACAGAAAATACATTTTTAAACGTTTATTTTTTATTTATTTAAATTTTTTTAACGGTTGAAAATGTCTTCGAAAAAGAGGCCTCACGGTGTACACGGTTGTGGCCATAAATATGATCGGAAACAAAATTTGTAAAAGGATTAATAATCAGTATGAAAGTCGCTATCTTGCTAAGGAGATTATTTTTTAATCAAAAAAGTATCGAATTTAGCCTGTTTTTCGACAGTTTTTCGTTAACACGGTTGTGGCCGAAAATATTGTCTAAAACAAAATTTGTAAAAAGATTATTAATGAGTATGAAAGCCGCTATCTTGATATGGAGGTTTTTTAACATCAAAATTGACAAAATGGCGGCGGTTTGAAAAAAAAGTATCGAATTTAGCCGACTTTTTCGACAGTTTTTCGTTAAAAAAATATGAAGATTTAAAAAAACCTTCCATAGCAAGATAAAGAATGGCGTGAAGACCGTTGTGTCTAAATTTGAGATGGATAGCTTGAAAACTCTTCATTTGAGAATGTACACCGTTTTCTGAAAACGACATTTCGAGAAAACCACGTTTAAAGTTTCGAGTGCAGAATTTTCATATAAATTATATACGTACGATCAATCGGCGATGCCAGGTCCAGTTTATAACCGTCTATACGATGGTTAATGCAAAAAAATCGATTTTTTGAAAATTTCACACTGTGATGATTCCTAAATAAAAGAAAAACCTCCGTTGGTTTTTTTAAGATTAATGTCGCCGATGCTACGTATCACGCCGCCTGACAACATCCGCCGCAATCTGTTTAGAAAACCGTGCCATACCTCCGCCATCTTCAAAGATTAACGAAAAAAACCATGTAACAGCCAAAAGTAATAATAAAACATACCCTGAGTCTCAAATATGGCGAGGAAATCTTTTCTTTAAAAAAAATCATGAAAATCAGTAATTTTTTTCTTGCGTAAAGGTACCTACCCCCTTAAATATCCATTTGGCTATAGGATACCCGGTTTTTTTACCTCAACCACTTGATTCTCTGGAATGCACCCTCAACATTCACATCTCTCTTTCTCGTCTTGTGCACATTTTCTCGCAGATATATAAATAAACGTATGTATATGTATGCGCATGAATATATAGATATATACGAATGTGTAAGTGTGGAGCGACGATGGAGAATCGATGCGGTAAGCGGCAGTAAAACCGAGACAAACTTTTCTCGCGATACGTATTCACGAAGCTCCTCAAATCGAAAAGATAACTTGCTTATGTACGTGTATACAGGGTGACGATTATAAGATGGCCTATGACGTTGAGGTTTGCATTGTTGGATCGTAACCATTTTTTCTTCCTCATTTTTCATTAATTTTCACCATTGCCTGCTTTTGCGAATTGAGGGTCTAAATCACTAATATACGTGAAAACGTTTGAGTGATTTTCACAGCGTCAATAGGTCGAAGAAAGTAAGCAATCAAAAAGAATTAATTTTCGTTGCATTTCAACTTTGCCAACTTCAACGTTATAGTTGGCTATGTGTTTTTAAAGAGTTTGGCTATGTGTTTGAAGAAATCTGATATTTAATGGATCTTCGAGTCCTCTTTGAACAAAAATCCCGCGTAGTTTTGAGGTTAGTAGTATTTGCCAGAAAGAATCAAAATTCCATTTTGTATTCAGTAGAATGAAGATAATTGAAATCCAAATGCGAAACACTGCTAAAAAAACTGTTTTTGAAAAATTGGAATTAAATTTCTTTTATCCCCTTCAGAATCCATCTTTGATAATTTTTTTTTCTCGACGACAGGACGCAAAGTAAGTTTTTCGGGAGAGTTTCTCATTCGGAATTTAATTATCTTAATTCCGCTGTACTCAAAATGGAATTTCACTACTTTTCCAGAATGCTCATATTTTTGGCAAATATCACGAAAATCCGCTAAATTTATTTTCGAAGAGGATTTAAAAAACCATTAATAATTACATTTTTCTCCGTCGCAAAATCTCCGCGTAAGGTCCTTAAAAATATATACGTACATGGATTACTCCACTCAGATGAAATACGATTTGGTGGCATCGTTTTGGCAAACGGAAAAGCAAAGTGAGAAAAAGAACGAACATTCTTTTCAGTTGATTTTTTTTACGAGGCTCCAAAAATATATGGGATCAAGAAAGTTCGTCATAATTGGAGTACTCCGTGACGGCAACCAAATTCAGAAGTGCCAACTTCGGTGAAATTCAGAAGAATTGGTTTTATTTTGAGTAACAATCAATCCCAAATGATTTCTCATAATTATTTTAAAATAATAGAAAGGCTCTTTCGTTACAGAAATCAAGTCCGTTAATATTTGAGAATGGATATAATAATTTCTTAAAGTAGCTGACCGCTTTATTTTTTTTCTATCCATCGCGGGCTAAAAATTGCCCTCGACGTGTTTTCGTACGATTTTTTCGTACTCATAAGAAAAATCTGTGTCGTCAATCCAAATATTGTAAAACAGGTATTTTGTCGTATTTCAACCCTTCGACTGCACATTGGGTTGTTTTGACCCCCTTTTTTAAGTGACCGTTTGTGAAGTGACTTTCGAATAAATATACATGTTGAAAAAACGGTCGATACTGTCTTTCTTTCGTATCTTCAAACCTTCCTCTTTAAAAACCTCAAAGGACTTTTTTTTAATATTTTGAAAAAAAATGATCTATTTCATGCAACTACGTATTTTGCAATGCATCTCCCATTTTCATCGAATGTTTAGGCACTTGATTTTTGTTTTTCTTGAAAAATTAATTTTGGGCCATAAAATAAGGAGCATCGACTAAAAAAAACGTCTCTATAAAAAAAATACATATTTACCAAAATACAACGATCTGAAAAACGTTCTAAAATAGTTATTTTGTCGTATTTTAACCCTTCGACTGCACACTGCGTCGTTTTGACTCTCTTTTTTTTAAGTGACTGTTAAGTGACTTCCGAATAAATATACTATTTGGAAAAACGGTCGACACTATCTTTTTTCCTATCTACAAACCTTCCTCTTCAAAAACCTCAAAGGATTTTTTTTTATATTTTGAAAAAGAAACAATCTTTTTCGTACAAAAACGCATTTTTCAACGCATCTCCCACTTTCATCTAAATATTTGGGCACTTGATTTTTGTTTTTCTTAGAAAATAAATTTTGGGCGATAAAATAAGGATCATCGACTACAAAAAAAATGCATATTTACCGAAATACAACGATCTGCAAAATGTGTGGGGTCGGATCGACCCCATATGCAGTCGAAGGTTCGTGGCGGAAGCGTGCAGGGTTAATTACTGAAAAAATGCGCCACATCAAAGGCACAGAAAAATTAATGTTTTTAAATATATCGAAAGAAAATATTGAATTTTCGCGAAAAGTATAATGATGGACTAACAAGCCTAAGGATGGAACATGTAATGAGGAATACCATATTATTTCCGTGCAAATCTTAAAAGCGAAACATTCGATTTCGCGCTGTAGCTTCATTTCATTTTTTCATACATTTCGCCCAAATCGGCGTTTCGGCTCTTCGTGGTCGCCGCGATATAGGATCGCCTCGTATGGAATATCGTCTCGAGAGAAATTTGATCGGAACGAGCGGGAGAATGGAGTGCGAGGGAAACTACGTATGGTCGATAGGTACAGTAGAGCCCTTCTCAAGTTATACGCGCGAATGCTCCATTGGGCACGTACAGAGCAATTGAGGAGAATCGAAGCACATCAGGAGTGGCTGCGGCCCCGATAGCACTTCTTGTGCCGCGTTCTACTGTGTAGGTCGACAAGAGATATCCCGGGGTGTACAGCGGTGTGGTCCGGGTTTAAGCGCTACGGGGGACAAGCGAAAAACCGAGGACGATAAATACATTATGCATCTTATCGCGGGGTCTCTCCTATACGGCAAATTTCCAAAGGGGAAAAAAGAAGAGGAAAACGAAAAGAAAGCTCTATTTACCAAAATATCCCCGAAAGGGAAATGGTCGGCAGTGCCGATGTGATAGTGGAAAAAAACGGCCAAATGATTTCCCAGTGTAACAATCGTTCAAGTGATAAGCTCCTCCGGCCCACATAACCGTATCGAATGAAATATCCGTAGTTTTATCCAATACATATGATATTTATGTATATGCTATGACGTATAATTCTATATATTAGAATTATATTCTATAATTATAATTATGTCTATTTTATGATCATTATCATGTCTATAAGTAGAAAAATAATAGATGTGCCAACCATTCATTTATTTGATACTTATGTTTATTACCATGGACAATTGACTTTAAATTTAGTACACTTATTCTTACACCTCGTTGGGAACATATCTAACCTAGGTTACCTTAGTCCAAAGTCTAACGAGTTATCATGACAAGTATGATTTTTGAAAAATTTCCCAATATTAGGTACTAACCCGTTTACCTCTTATGTTAATGCTATTTTTTTTAAAAATAGCATTAACATAGGCGGCATTTTTATTTGTTGACAAGTTTTTAATTATTCAACATGTCCCATTTAATTAGTTGTGTGGATACAGATGATTGTATGGGCGTTTGTCGATTGAAAACACGTTAAGCTAAGACGCAAACAAGTTTTTAGTTACCAATTATTGTCTGTTTGAACATTACGAACGAGTTAGTACCCAATTTTGGGAAATTTTCCAAAAATCTTACTTACCATGATAACTGGAAATCCTTAGACTTTGGACTAAGGTAACCTAGGTTAGATATGTTCTTAACGAGGGAACCTATCACCCCCTCAACGCTTTGCGTTCTTGCGAACTTCCGAAAACCCTGTATAGAGGAGACTGGTGACACTTGATCACCCTTTTTGCTTTTCACTCCAAATTCCCTTACTTAATATAATATTCCAAATGTCTTGACACTCAAAGACGTGGAATTTCCTTGGGAATAATCAGCATAATGAGGACTGAGCTTAGTTTGTAATGTTGTAAATATCCCACCTCAACTAGAGGAAGAGGAAGGTATCAAGAGTCACACATATATGGCTGACTTGATTTCCCCCGTATGGATGACTTGATCCAGGGGGAGCATATCTCTCACATATAGGGGACACGTGATACTATCACCTACATCTTCATGATCGGCAATGTAGATATGCAATGCAATATGTCGAAATTGTTATAATCTCATTTAATGTTCATTAACTCTTCGTTGTCACAATTACCTGGAGAAACATGTTGATGGCTGATAGGCTCGTCGCACCAGGTCACTTTGACTCACGTCGGATGAACATGAAAAAATTCACGAACATTCGTCAAATATTGCATAATAGGTACCAAAAATGATTATATAAATAATCAGATGGCAACATGCAAACAAGACGTAGAGAAAAAGACGCAAAAAAAACTTGGCGACGCTGGGTCGTTTAGACCCACAGTGACAACGAAGAGTTAAACTGACATTTATCAACAGTTTCATCATAGTTGAATTACAGCCTTTTTCTTAATCTAAACCAACGAATGATAGTCCTTATTGCTTGATTTACCTCCCTTTAATTTTAGACCTACTCAAGTCTTTTCTTATTATTTTAATTAAGTCAGTCTTTTATTAACGTTAAGTTGTTAGCGTTACTTATATCGAAACAATCAACACTTGTAAGCAGCATCTATAATAAAATCTGCATAGTCAAAAACACATAAGTATTTAACAAATCCAACACATTTATTATTTATAATTTAACCAAATATTCTGTTTCTATGAAATAATCTTAAATCTTTCAGACATCATTATATCGGAAAGGTAATCAAGTATTTTCTTTCATCTTAGATTAATGATCTTTCTCAAAGTTACCAATCTCTTTTTCATCTACTTTTCAATTTTGAACTTTCTCAATGACCTCGAAAACGTAATGCTAATTATTTTCTTTGATAATGATTTTAGCTTTAGAGCAGGCAGTGTCTTCACAACTCGATATTTAGCGATTTCATTAATATCATCTGGAAAGCTTTTCTGAGAGAAATTTTGAGAGAAAAGAAAAACAATAATTAAGGGACACTTGGTCCGGGGGATCAATTCACTCATAAGAACGTGTACCAAGTGTCTCCTAGCCAGGTTGCGAAAAAAAAGTCATATTTAGAAAAAAGCTATATAAATCAAAGTGGTTTTCTGTGCCAAACTATAACCTACATCTATAATCACTTGTGTCAAGGACTTAAACCCGAAGAACAACTTTTCCACATAAAAGTATAATTAAAATTAAAACTCACGAAAAATATTTATCTGTCGCAACAAACACCAAGCCGTCCGTCATTTGCAAAGCTATCAAGTCTGATAGGCGGCTCTCCTTCAGAACGTTCGTGGGTACCATAGACACCTAGTCTTGCCAGTAAAAAGTAATGCAATGTTCATAAAAGATTCGTAAATGTAGTGTACCAAGTCTCTCATAAGGATCAAGTGTCTTCAGTCTTCCCTGTATACATGTAGGGTGTTAGAAAGGTCGATGCAAAGCCTTAAGGGAGTGATAGGTCACCTCGTTAGGAACATATTTAACCTAGGTTACCTCAGTCCAACGTCTAAGGATTTCGAGTTATCATGGTGTGTATGATATTTGGAAAATTTCCCAAAATTAGGTACTAACTCGTTCATAATGTTCAAACAGACAATAATTGATAACTGAACACTTATTTGCGTCTTAGCTTAATGTGTATTCAATCGGCAAACACCAATACATTCATCTGTATCCACACAATTAACTAAATGGGACGTGTTGAATAGTTAAAAACTAGTTGAAAAATAAAAATACCTCTTGTGTTAATGCTATTTAAAAAAAAGCATTAACATAAGAGGTAAACGAGTTAGTACCTAATTTTGGGAAATTTTTCAAAAATCATACTTGCCATGATAACTTGAAATCCTTAGACTTTGGACTGAGGTAACCTAGGTTAGATTTGTTCCTAACGAGGTGACCTATCACCCCCTTAAGGCATTGCA